>BSBK01003141.1:1957500-2429399 GCA_027943335.1 Chamaecyparis obtusa | reverse complement strand
TTTATTATATATATATATATTATGTAATATGTATATATATATGTATATGATATATATATTATATATTATCACATATATATATACATATATATAAATATACATATATATATGTATATATATATATACATATATATAATAATTGATATTATTATATACATTGATAAATATGTATATATAAAGTAGGTTATAAATTATTCTCATAATAAACTAAATAGTTAATTGATAAAATATATATTATTATTATTATGTAAATATTAGAGAAATTTATATAATACTCAGAGATTATATATATATATATCTGTGTGTGTGTGATCAAATGTCATTATATTAATTACATAATAATGAATAGACATGTCCCATGAAGGAACATGTCTCTTCTTGGCTCTTTCTTAATATAAATGCAAGAGATTGTTGCATTTGGAAAACACATACAAAGAGATAGTGCTATTATATTTGCAATGATCCTAAAAACCTTAACAAAACATGCTTGGATCTGTCATGAACATGGGTTTACTGAATTTGATACAAAACTCTGGTTATCAAAAAGAATAGTAGTTGGTTTTAACGGTTTACCAAATCAACCCAGTAAGTAGTTTTTTGAGCCATACTGCTTCTCTAGCAGCCATTGAAGATGCAATATATTCAGCCTCGGTAGAACTCTGAGCTACTGAAGATTTTTTTCTACTAATCCATGATACCATAGCCGATCCATAAGCTAAAACAACATCCTGAGGTACTTTTTCGATCAGTCACACTTCCAAGCCCAGTTTGAGTCAGTGAATCATGAAGGTCTAATTTCGTTTTATGATATTTGAGTCCATAGTTAAGAGTACCCTGAAGATACCTTAATAAATGCTTTGCAACAGTGAGATGAATCTCTTTAGGTTCACACATGAACCGACTTAAGGTATTTACTGCAAAGCAAATATCTGGTTTGGTATTCCCTAAGAACATTAGAGAACCTATTATCTACCTGTATAAGGAAATATCAGTAGGTGGAGATTCTATTGCTGCTTCTTTTAGCTTATGAAAATTGTTTCCATGGGAGAAGACATGGGTCTACAATTTAAAACCCCAAATCTCTTCCAAATGTCAAGGGTGTATTTGCCTTGATTTAGAATAATACTATTTGGACTTCTGCCAAACTTCCAAACCAAGAAAATAGTGTAAAAGGCCTAAGTCTTTCATATCAAATTATTTTGGCTAAGTCTTTCTTGCATTGTTGAATTAGATGATCCTCTCCTGTAATCAATAAAATCATCAACATATAGGATTAATATCAACATATCACCTTTGTCTATTTTGAAGTAGAGATTTGGATCATCATCATTTTGGAAAATCCTAACTGCAGGAGGTAATTGTCGATTCTCTCATACCAGGCTTTGGGAGCTTGTTTAAGTCCATATAGTGCTTTCTTTAGTTTGCACACATGTGTTTTGGAATTATGAATCTCAAACCCTTCAGGTTGTTCTAGATGATGAGACAATGTTATGGAGTGTTTTTGTTTATGATTTTCTAGGCACAAACTTGAATATCTTATGGTTTTCATGAACATTATATAGTCCTTTCATGTTTCTAAGTTTTAGTTATATGTATATTTGACACTTATGAAACTTAAGGACAAGAATGGATATATATATATATATATATATATATATATATATATAATATATATATATATAATATATATATATAATGAATGTCATGATAGAATCTGGTATCTTTCTTCTCTAGCTTTAATGGGTAGATCTCTTGCAGCTATATGACAAGGCCATGTTAAAATAGGAAAACTTATTATAATCTCTGCCTTGGATTTGTGTCTTGGATTTTGTTGTGTTAACCTTTTGTAGGAAGAATAAGTCAGCAAGGAACACGTACTTAAGGATGAGTGGGTCTTTCAAGGCGGATAACTATTTCAGATGATCAATCATAGCTCACTCCTTCCATCACTTTGCGGTTGCTGATTCAGTCCAAGTTAATCTAGTTGTTGTTGTTCCTATATTCTCACAGCATTAAAAGTGGCTTATCTTCTTGCATGAATGGTGCCTGTCATTCATATAACTGAAGTTGTTATGATCTATAATGAAGGATCTAGTTTTTAGAGTTCTATATTCCTAGTTTCTTTTAAATAAGATTGGAAGTGTTGATTCCAAGTTAGTTAGTCATTTTGAGAATTTCATATTGTAACTAGTGATAGAGTAAAAGATACTTTTGATAATATGTTGTACATATGTTTTATTGAATGAATATATGATAGTTCTTCATTTCAATCTCTGAGTTATAATTCATTCATACTTCCGTGGGGGCCCACACGGGAGATGAATTGCCTGTTCGTATTTTAGTAGGATTCAGTTCAGTTTCTTCAAGTTGTTAAGTACTATTGTTCCTGCAGCCACTGGTAGCAGAACCATTGATTGTTGCCTGCAACATAGGTTTACTTCTCAAGCATTATCTATTTACTGTTAAGTTTGTTTCCTGCAAGATGAGGATAATCAATAGTTTCAGTTTCCAAGTATAAACTTCTTGTAGCAATAACTTTTACTTTAGTAGTGATGACTATTGAGAAGAACTAAAGCATAAACTTTGCAACCATCATCTCAAGTTCACGCTCCCAGATTGATACAATTAAATGAAGTCTAGCATAATGTTCCAAGCAAAAACATGATGATTTGTAGCAATAACTCACTGTTAAAGGAGGTCCAATCCTTAGGTTTCTAGGATATTATTCTAACCAGTCATTTCTGAGTCTACCACCCATCCACCTCATCTTTTTCTTTCATTCTTGGATAATTAACAATTGCCACCTCACCAGTACTTCAGGTTAACACACAAGTCAAGGTACGCCACTTTAATTTGTTTTCCGTTTTAGCATATGCCTTGTCATTACTACAAGTGAGGGCCCACTTGCCAAATCTTAAGTTGGGGGGGAAGTTTATTAGTTTTTTTTGTCATTATGTTCATGCAATCTTTATATTTATTCTTTTCTCCTTTCGTACTTGTATTTTTCTGCCATGATTAGACATTTTTGAAAATCATTGAGTTGCGTGTTATCTTTCACACGTATAAAACTAAGGTGGCAAGTTATTTCGAGTACAAGTTCTGTGGAGTGTACTAATGAGTAATTATGAAATGATAACACGATACTTTGCATTTATATTACTCATAAGCTCATTTCTCGAGCTGCTTTGCTAGAAATTTCTAAATTTGAATCATCCTGCAATTGCCTTTTCAAGCTTTCTTGTTTGAAATTCTGCTTGTTTGTTTTATTTCCTGCAACTCTGTCTGGATATCTCGCAAACAAGACAATGAGTGGTGACCTCATCAGAAGGGAGTCTACTGTGCATGGTGTTTTTCTTGAAGATCAGATTTGTAGGCCGTATTTCCAAGCAAGGGGTTGGATGGATTATGTTCAGAAATTGACCAGTTGGGATGATGAGGTTGCACTTCAGTTTCTTAGCTCCTTGAAAGGAGTGACTACAGTTAAAGGGTTGAAGGTGCCATTTTTGCAGTCAGTTTTAGTAGAGGTCATGGGATTACTGCTTGAGGGTGAAGAATTTTCAGAGAACTTTGACCCAACTACTTCCAGAGCTCAATTCACTCTTCATACAGCCTGCCACTTGAAGTGAATAAAAAACAAGGTACATTTCAGTTATCTCTCCTTGAGTCGTTTAAACAATGTGCAGTTTATATCATTAGGTATTTTACCTGTGAAGGGAGACATTCATTTATGCATGCTGTACATTTTAAATTTTTAAGTTTCTTGAGGCATGATAATCGGCCTATCAACGTCCCTAGTTTTATATTTGGAATTCTGTCAAAACAAGGTATTCTAGTCCAAGGGGGTAAGCAAAATTTTGTCTCTCACCACTGTCTGATCAAGATGGTAGTGGAAAAAGCCTTAAGAGAATAGTCAGATATTTCCTTGGAGGAATTTTTGCTACATGGGTTTAAGGAACCTACCCCTGAACCAATTGAGTGTAGAGTTGGCAAAGGGTTAAAACTGCTAAGGGGATTCAGAATTTTTTTATTGAAATAGGTCAGTGTACTTCTTCGAAGAAGAAATCTAGGGTTAGGACCCCTAATTTCCCTAGTTCCACTAATTCTTCTACTTCAAGAACAACTCCTGAAGAGGAATTGGAGCCTCCTACAGAAAAGGTTGAGGTTACTCCTGCAGTGGAAACGGTTTCCCCAATGGCAAGGAAAAAGAAAATTAACCCTAGTACTAGTCAGTGGACTAAGGCATCTCCTGCAGCCACGGGCACAACTAGAAAGAGAAAAGCTCTAGAAAAGGAGGAAACTCTGCTAAGAAGAAGTACTAGGAAGAGGTCAAAAACAACTGAGGAGATTCTAGTTAATGAGCCAAATATAACACAAGATTCTGGGCAGAAGGAAGAAGGGGATGAAAACATTCAGCAAGAAGCTGAATTACAGCCTGAGGCTTTTCGGCAGGAAGGACAATGGACTGAAATTATGGAGGAAGATACGTTTGAGAAATGTCTTGATGATAAAATAGAACAGGTTCCTGATGAGCCAGCTAATGTAGAGGTTGTCATCATTGGAGATGATTCCAGTTCAAAAGAACATGATTATGTGTTTCAAAGGAGAAGACCAGCTTCTGGGAAATTTCAGGAAGATGATTCAGGAAGTGATGATTTTGATAGTTACATCAAGGAAGTAGATGCAACAACGTTCTCCCCTATAGTAGAGTCTCCTGTAGCAGAAAGGGATCCTTATGAAGAAAATCCAAATATTGACATAGACCTAGTCAATAAGGTTGTGGAGCAAATTTTAAATGAAGGATTGGATACATTAGCTTCAGTGGCTCAACAATGTTCTAACACTGAGAGGGCTATGATCATCTGGACAGATCCATTGGAAAGGATGAGTTTTAATAATGGTAAGTCATATATTCCTACAACATCAAACAATTCTAGTCCTAGTACAGTACCAGGTCAATCTAGTTCAAATTCTTTGTTGTCTGTTATCTTCCAATTGTCTAAGCAATTAAATTCTAAGAGAGAGCAGTGGAAACATCAACGTAAAGAATTAAATAGGATAGTAGACCTTCATTATCAGGAAACACTTTTTCAGGAGGAAAAGATAGAACAATTGAGTGAGAAACTTGACAAAGTTACATCTTTAATTCCTGACCTGATGGGTTGTAGATCTCCATCACCTGTCTATGCTCTATTTCTAAAGGAACAACTGTTAAACTATCAAATGACCTGTATTATGCAGGACAGGTCTTCCTCATTACAAGAGCCTACCCAGTTTTCTCAAGCATTCCATAACTCTCATGTAGCCATTCAAAATCTGTTATGTGAACTTTATCTCCATAACCTAGCAGTCCCTAATGACCGAGTTGGAAATCCCTTGGTTTATGTCGGGGATATTCAACTCAGAGCCCTCATGTCCTGGGTACAAAATGAAATAAGTTGGGACACTCAAGCTAGGGTGTATAGGGATTTGGAATCAGATACTCCCCTGTTTCTAAGGCCCGAAGCTAAAGATCCTAAGACTTACTACTATAACTGGTTAAGGATAGCTCCTTCTGACTCAGGTAGTCAGATTTTTTATCCAATGAGGAAGGAAGCATTCCATGCATATGAGCAGATGATGGATTTCGATCTGCCTGAGGCCAAAAATGCCATTTAGTGGCGCTAGAACAATTTATCAAGAGAGATGAGAAACAGAGAACCGCATTCACCTCTCAATTTTGCTATGGCAACACAGTGCACCCCTTGGTACATTGCATTGGGAAGGGAAAGAGAGAGTTCTTGGATCCCGTTAACTTTTCAGCCTCCATTGCTACTATCTCCTTTGCTTGCAAATTCAAAAAATTTGGATAGTTTTGATATGCAGAGGGAAAAGGACAGATGGAAGAAGCACAGGGAAACAAAGGGATTCTACTGGAGCCGTGCAGAGGGTGGTACTAGATAGAGAACAGCTGCTGACTACAGGTTGACAACTAGGTTAAAGAATTTATTTGCTGGAGGATCAACAAATAGTTAAGTTGGGGGGAATGAGTAGACAATGTTATGGAGTGTTTTGTTTATGATTTTCTAGGCACAAACTTGAATATCTTATGGTTTTCATGAACATTATACAGTCTTTCATGTTTCTAAGTTTTAGTTATATGTATATTTGACACTTATGAAACTTAAGGACAAGAATGGATATATATATATATATATATATATATATATATATATATATATATATATATATATATATATATATATATATGAATGTCATGATAGAATTTGGTATCTTTCTTCTCTAGCTTTCATGGGTAGATCTCCTGCAGCTATATGACAAGGCCACGTTAAAATAGGGAAACTTATTATAATCTCTGCCTTGGATTTGTGTCTTGGATTCTGTTGTGTTAACCTTTTGCAGGAAGAATAAGTCAACAAGGAACGTGTACTTAAGGATGAGTGGGTCTTTCAAGGTGGATAACTGTTTCAGATGATCAATCATAGCTCCACTCCTTCCATCACTTTGCGGTTTTTGATTCAGTCCAAGTTAATTTAGTTGATGTTGTTCCTATATTCTTGCAGCATTAAAAGTGGCTTATCTTCTTGTGTGAATGGTGTTGTCATTCATATAACTGAAGTTGTTATGATCTATAATGAAGGATCTAGTTTTTAGGAGTTATGTTTTCCTAGTTGCTTTTAAATAAGATTGGAAGTGTTGATTCCAAGTTAGTTAGTCATTTTGAGAATTTCATATTGTAACCAGCGATAGAGTAAAAGATACTTTTGATAATCTATTGTACTTATGTTTTATTGAATGAATATATGACAGTTCTTCATTTCAATCTCTGAGTTATAATTCATTCATACTTCCGTGGGGGTCCACAGGGGAGATGAATTGCCTGTTCGTATTTTAGTAGGATTCAATTCAGTTTCTTCAAGTTGTTAAGTAATGTTGTTCCTGCAGCCACTGGTAGCAGAACCATTGACTATTGCCTGTAGCATAGGTTTACTTCTCAAGCATTATCTATTTACTGTTAAGTTTGTTTCCTACAAGATGGGGATAATCAGTAGTTTCAGTTTCCAAGTATAAACTTCCTATAGCAATAGCTTTTACTTTAGTAGTGATGACTATTGAGAAGAACTAAAGCATAAACTTTGCAGTGATCATCTCAAGTTCACGCTCCCGTTTGATACAATTAAATGAAGTCTAGCATAATGTTCCAAGCAAAAACATGATGATTTGTAGCAATAAATCACTGTTAAAGGATGTCCAATCCTTAGGTTTCTAGGATATTATTCTGACCAGTCACTAGATATACTTCTTCTTCAATGGTTCCATTTAAGAAAGTAGTCTTTACATCCATCTGATGTACCTTCCACCCTTTAGCAGTTGCAATGGTTAGAACTATTCAAATTGAGGTGTATCGGGAAATAGGGGCAAAAGTTTCTTCATAGTCAATCCCTTCCTTTTGTGAAAAACCTCTGGCTACAAATCTTGCTTTGTACTTCTCTATACTACCATCTGCAGCATGTTTGATTTTGAACAACCATTTCAAGGTGACTATTGATTTCTCTCTAGGTCTTGGTACAATGTCCCATACATCATTCTTTATAATAGACTGATATTCTTCTATCATCGCATCTTTCCATATTTGCTGCTGGATAGCATCAGGAACATTTGTGGGTTTTGATTTTGAGAGTTCACTCATAAGGGCTACATAACTGGATAATCTCGAGGGTCTTTTACTTTCCTTGAATGTCCCTGGAGGAACACCATAAGTCTTTGCTTCTTCTATGATCTTAGCAGCTCAGAGAGGTCTCTTTTTAGGATTTTCTGATGTTGAGAGATTTTCCTCATTTTCTTCTTCCTCAGAATCCTCCCTTCGAGTCTCAGATGTAACATATTCTTTTGGGGAGATATGTGTTTCTAGTTCCACAAGATTTCTAGCTCTAGAGTAAGCTATGTCTTCCTCAAAGATTACATCCCAACTTAGTTCAATCTGATTTTAACCAGGTATATATATACGGTATGATTTTGAGGTTTCACTATATCCTACAAAAATTCCTTTCTTTCCAGATGGTTCTAACTTTGTTCTCTTTTCTTTTGGTATATGAATATATATAGGACATCCAAATATTCAAAAATTGTTGATGTCTGGTTTTGTCCCTTAGAAGGCTTCTTCAGGAGTTTTACTATCAATGTGAGAGTGTGGACATCTATTTTGAATATATACAACCGTATTAGATGCTTCTGCCCATAGAGAAGTGTCAAGATTTTGATTAAGGAGCATTGCCTTGGTAGATTCAATAATAGTTCTATTCTTCCTTTCAGAAACCCCATTCCATTGTGGATTGTAAGGCACAGTGTACTCCCTCTTAATCCCAGTCTCTTTACAAAATTCCTTAAAAATGTCTGAGGTGTATTCTTTACCATTATTTGATCTTAGGGTCTTGATTTTCTTTCCACAAAAGTTTTCGGTGATTGATTTGAAGTCTTTAAACATTTTCAAGATCTCCTCAGACTCTTTGTGTTTAAGGAAGTAAATCCAGGTCTTTCTAGAGAAGTCATCAATAAAGATTACATAATATTTGCATCCCCCTATTGAAGGAACAAACATTGGTCCACATAGGTCTGAATGAACTAATTCTAAAACATTGTTTGTTCTACTCAAACTGTTTTGAAATGATCCTTTTGTGTTTTTACCTAAAACACAACCTTTGCATGCTCCAGGGTGATACTGCTTAAGTTTTGGTAATCCAGTGACCAAATTCTCCATAGAAGATAGAGCCTTGTAGTTTAAGTGTCCTAGTCTTCTATGCCATATTTCATTTGAGTTGGTGATATCATTGATTAGGGCTTGATTTGATTTAGCACTTAACTCATATAGACAACCTTGCCTTCTACCTATGATATGACCCTGCTTAATAGTGAACTTCTTTGGCCGGGCTTTTACTTTACCATCTATGAAAGTTACCCTATATCCATTATCCTCAAGTGCAGATATGGATATAAGGTTTCTCTTGATACCTGGTACAAACAGTACTCCGGTAAGCTGAATTGAAAGACCAGTCTTTAACTTGATTGTGCAAGTCCCAATACCTTTCATGGGATAAGCAAAATAATCTCCGATAGTTACTTCGTCATCGGATTCTTCTATCATAGAGTCTAGTAATTCTCTGAATCTTGTGATATGCCTAGAAGAACCACTTTCAATAACCTAGGTGTTTTTATTTGAAACTTGATTTGAAAGTGCAGAATAGAGTACAAGTTTCTCATTTTTGGGTTCTTCCTTAGTTTTCTTGTTCGTTTTGGTGAAAGAAGCTTGATGATTCTTATATGGACAATTTATTACACGATGTCCATATTTATCACATCTAAAACACTGGACTTTAGACATATCTCTTTTGTTATTATATTTAGGGTTAAATTTCCTTTTCTTGAAGTGTCTGCCTTTCTTCTTGTGAGTATTCACATTTAGTGCATGAAGATCTTCATCAATGGTTTTCTTCTTTATTCCTTTCTTGTCTACTCTTGATTCCTCTTGTAGGCAATCTGTTCTTAGTCGGTCAAATCTTGGGAATTTGAATCTAGCACTAATGCCAGAGACAAAAGTCTCCCAGGAATCGAGTAGACCATCTAAAGCAATCAATGATAATTCCTTACCATCAATTTCATAGCCAAGTAGTGAAAGTTGATCTCTTAGGGCTGAGACTCTCATAAAGTATGAATTTATTTTCTCACCTTTGTTCATACGTATGTGATTTATATCCCTTTTCAAGGCTAATTTCTTGCTGGTGTTACTTATCTCATAAATATTCTCTAGTGCTTTGAACATTTCATATGCCCTTTCATATTTTGATAATATCAGAACAATGTGGTCTCTGACTCCATCAATGATTATCTTCATGGCTTTGTTGTTTCCTTCATTCCAAGTTGTTATGTCAGGTTCTACCTCTGGTTTTAATTTGTCTATTTTAACGAAAGATTCGACTTTATTTTCTTTTAATAACATTATGATTCTAAACTTCCATGATTGAAAGTTGTCAGCACCCTCAAGTCTGTCCTCGAATTTGATAATGTTTGCCATTGGAATGTAATGTATTTAGTCTGAAATTTAATTTCTTTGAGTTTATTTTGCCACTTAGATCCTTTAGAACCAGTGCTCTGATACCATGTGAAATAAATAATAAACTTCTTAGAAATTAGAAGTGAATCTCTGTTTTAAGTGAGACTCACAGACACTTCATATTTTGTTATCTATCTATATTTGGTGTCTAAATGTAAACATCCCATCACAATTATATATAATATAAAACATTCCTAGTTTGATGAGACGTGACTCATGGATGAGTCACGACTCACCAAACTACGACTGTTCGTAGTATCTCCGTGACTGCGATTTGCAGTAATCATACGCATTAAGTAACAGATACCGATAGTTATCGGTCAGTATAAATATATTAGTCCCGATAACTATCGGGTATCCTTATAATTAATATGACCCGATCACTATTGGAAGAAGATAATATAATTTGATTTTAATATTTCAAAACTTAGTTTATTTAATGTATATGTATATATTAATATATATATAATTATAATTATATATATTAATATATATAAATGAAATATATATTGATAGACTTAATCAATAATGTATATACTTATATATATTAATATATATATGTATACATAATTTATATATATATATATATATATATATATATATATATATATATATATATATATATATATATATATATATATATATATATATATATATATATATATATATATATATATATATATATATATATATATATATAGGTGAGTCGACATAAGTTTTGCGGTTCTGCATATATTCAGTAGCATATCATTTTTGGTGAGAGAAGCTTCAATATAATACTTTTGTGTTGAAATTGATAGCATCGTTCAAATATAAATATTTATATTTGAACGATGCTATCAATTTCAACACAAAAGTATTATATTGAAGCTTCTCTCACCAAAAATGATATGCTGCTTTATATTTGAACGATGCTATCAATTTCAACACAAAAGTATTATATTGAAGCTTCTCTCACCAAAAATAATATGCTACTGAATATATGCAGAACCGCAAAACTTATGCCGACTCACCACTATAACACATGACAATCTCCAATAATGAATAATATATTGAATATACACCAAGAATTGCATAATATCAAGCAACGCGTTGTGCAACATAAGTCTCTTGCCAGTCACACACTTTCATCACTTCCAAGAAATCTGAAGTGACATCAATAGGAGTGACATGGCTTCATTAATATCAATGGTGAAGTCCAAAACAAAAAATACGACACATGATAACCATTCGAACACCATAAAACACTTATCAAGACCAAATCGACATGACTAGAGCGCGTGGCAAGCATAGTCAGCACAACCAAAAACCACGTAGGAAGAAGACATCACAATGAAGAGGGGCCCGACGTTAGGAAGAAGTGTTCGAACAAAAAGAGCTGAAGCAACACGACAAATAAAAAAACTACAATCCGGTAATGAGCGAGCCAGGGAAGAAGTGAATTCTTTACAAGCTCAGAGTGTCTCTGCAACTCCATAGCCAAAACAAAGAACATTAGAACCACTCATAGATTTCTGAGATGGTCGACCAGGCATGCTCAGGTAGCAAGATCTTTCTCGCAGCTATAAACTTTAACAGTCTGGGTGTTCGTTTTGCATTTGCATAGTTTTTCTGCCAATCGTTAGCTTCTCCTAACCTTTGTCAGACCAGTTTAACATGCCCTTCCATTTCTGAGAGCATTTCTGGTCCGAGAATTATCCTACTTCTAGCTTATCCTAGCTGATATGATTTCTGCACCTCCTTCCATATAATGCTTCAAATGATGCCAACTTTATGGATGTCTGATATGTATTATTGTAAACGAACTCAATTAAAGGAAAATAGTCCTCCCACTTGTATTGTTGATCTATGTAATACATTCTTAGAAGATATTCGAGAACTTGATTGACCCACTTTAACCCACTTTATCTGGTCATCTGTATTTGGATGATAGGTTGAACTAATATTCAATTGTGTGTCCAGGACTACAAAAAGGGTTTGCCATAATCTGGATGTCATCCTAGCATCCCTATATGAAATTATCTTTTCATGTACCCTGCGGAGTCTAAAAATATCTTGGACAAATTTGTGAGCTATGCTAGATGCTCCGTCAATCAATTTTCCAAGAATGAAATGGGCTAACTTAGTGAGTCTATCGACTATTACTAAAATGGCATTGTGCTTATTCCATGACATAGGTAAACCTTGGACAAGGTCCAAACTGATTACTTGCCATTTCCATTATGGCACTGCACGAGGTTGAAGCAACCTCACTAGATGTTGGCGTTCTACCTTTACCCTTTGGCATTCTAAGAAGTTGGCTACAAATCTTGTGACATATTTCTTCATACCCTTCCATAAATACATGGGTTTAACATCTGCTAGGAATTTATCGACTCCTGGATGTCCATAATAGGGTGCGAAGTGCACTTCTTTCCAAAAAAGGTTCCTTAATTGAGGTGACTCTAGAACATACATTTTGCCTTCATACCTTAATAACCCATCTGGTTCAAACTTGAACCCATTATATCTATGATTTTAAGGGTTACCTTGAAGGGCTTCTTTTACCTGATGGTAATATTTATCACCTTCTAACTATTGTAGAGCTTGTTGCCTAAAGTTTGTGTGGATTACTGCTATAGCTGTTATATGCCGCCAGTGTCTCAAAGCATCAACCACATGGTTTTCTTTCCCATTGCTATAAATTATCTCAAAATCATAATAAAAAATTAATTCCAACCACCTTCTTTGGCATGCATTAATATTAGGTTGGGTGAATATTTATTTCAACCCTTGGTGGTCAGATTGGAGCTCGAGGTTTTCCCATCAAATAATGACGTCACCGTTGGAAGACATGAACAATAATAACTAGCTCTAAGTCACAAGGGGTGCATAATTAAACTCATAGTTCTTGAGCTTTTGTGATTCATAAGAAATCACTCGCCCATCTTGCATTAACACCCCTCCTAAGCCTTTCTCAGATGCATTAGTTACTATAATAAATTGTCCTCCGATATCTTAAACTTTTAAAATCAGCGCCAAAGGTTGACTTCTCTTTAAGAAGTTAAAAGGCCTTCTAACACTTCTCTGACCATTCAAATCGCTTTCCCTTTCTCTGAAGAGAAGTAATAGGTATGCAATTTGAGAAAAGTTCATTATGAACTTCTTGTAATATCTGGCTAGGCCCATAAAACTTCTTATTTCTTGTAAATTTCTAGGCATTGACCACTCTGAAATAGACTTGATCTTGGTCGGATCCATAGCGATACCCTTTGTAGATATGATGTGTGCTAGGTACTACACTTCTTTCTGAAAGAATGTGCATGTAGACAATTTACCATATAGATTCCTCTTTACTTGCCCACCCTGAGTTCTGGTAGGGCACTGGTTGGCATAGTGCTTGCCCCCGCGGGTGTAACATTTGCTTGGAGGACCTTTCTTTTCAGTTTCCTTATTTGTAGTTTCATTGCGTCTTTTGGCATTGGAGAAACCCTTTCTATCCCCTCTGGAATCTTGTCGATTCCCTTTAAAACCCTTACCACTCTCGACATTTGTGTCAAATTGGTCTCTTTTCTTGAATGGTTGAGAAGGTTGTCGACTTTACCTTCTTTTAGCTCTTGTCTCTAATGGTGTCATCTTTTTTGAGTTTTAATTGTTGCCAAACAATCTCTTTTTATAGGCTTTTGAAGTGGTGGCTGGAGCAAGAACATCTATAGGGCCACAAATTTCTTGTCCGCTTGGAGTTGGGGAACATATTTGAGTAATCTATTGAATTATTTTGTGTACCCATCAACATAAAGCTCTCCTTGCCAAAGGTCCCAAAATTCAGACAACTTCTATTCATAGAAGAGTTGAGACAACCATATCTACCTAAACAACTCTACGAACTTATCCCAAGTTGCCTTTGCAGGTTTCAAACTTAACTCAACTCTTTTGTTTTCCAACCAACTGACAACTTCCCTTATCAGTTGATAGTATCCCCAAACTGCCTTTTGGGTCTCAATATAATTTCTGATGCTAAAGTATTTTTCCATACTAGTTAACCATGCTTTCCTAACATCCCTTGGAACTATTCCATCGTATTGGGGTGGTTTGATTTTCTTCATATCTTTTGATATGATTATGACCCTAGGGTTTATTTTGTTATTCAGGGTTTGGGCATGATATTGCTCCCCCTATTCTCATTGGTGTATTCTTGCCTGTCATATTTATCCCTTGTCCGAGACTCATTTTCCCCTTGGTTTCATCTATGTTCCCAATTCTTTGTTCTAAATACCCAATTCGTGTATGAGTCTCCTGCATCATTTGTAGGAGTCTATCCAATTTCCTAGTTGGCAAGTTTGGAGTTTCAGATTGGTTATTGTTATTCCTTGTGTTATCCATGATAAGTTTGTTCAATCACCTATTAAGCATAACTTACTACTTTTAACTAAAGTAAACATTATGTTATCGATGTTAGGATTTAGGTGCCATTAACCTTGTAAATCCTTAATTTGTTATTTTCTTAATATCTTTTCTAATTTACCCATAGGAGGTTGAACAATTTAACCAACGGTGGTGGAAGTGACCATGTAAAGGTAAAGTTACTTTTACCATTTCTCAATTAGGAAGAAGACAAAATGACTAGGCACGCCCTCTTGGAATCCTCTATTTTGAGGTATTTGGACACTTTTTAGAGTTTGTAAGACCATCTATGACAATTATGATAGCTTTTATAAGATTCTATGACAACACTTATGACAGTTTATGATATATTCCTTACACAGGTGGACATGCAATTGTAAGAGCATCTGTAAGGGGCTATTTTTGGGGGTGGGCATGGGTTTTTCCAGGTGGTTTTATTGCCTGTTGTTTTATGATACCACAATGGTATTCATCCTTACAAATTCCTACAAATTGGGGTCTTGAGCTAGAGTTATTCATTCAGTCTTGTTTAGTTTCCAAGGTAACATAGAGTTGTTGGATTTATACATAGGTCTATAGAGGAGTGTATTGTTGTTGTATTCTTCATTGAATTAGTAATATACTTTCCTCTCTTTCTGTGGTGGACTTTTTTTTTTTTCCCCGAAAGGGTTTCTTTACGTAAATCTGATGATATTTTATATGCAATGGATTTCTAATTCTTATTTTGATTTTGTAATCACTTTATTAAGGACTAATCTTTGGCTTCAGATTTTCATTAATATTCTAAGCTTTCTTCACCTTATTTTACAAAATTTCTTATCAGATCTAATGGTTCTATTGAGGGAGGGACACATTTCTCTTTAAGTGTTGAAGGTTTTTGGTTGCAGTGGGAGCTTTTGTTTTGTGGATTTTTTTGTAGATATGAGAAAGGTTTTATACCATGGCCTACACCTCTCGTCAAGATATTGAGAAGTTCAATGGCACTAGTTACAAGATGTGGAAGTTGAAAGTTGAAGATCTCCTTAAAGAGAGAGATAAGTGGTTGCCAGTTTCAGAAGAAAAGAAACTAGAGGATTCTACCTTATTAGATGCAGATTGGAAAAATTTAGACAAGAAGGAATGAGGAACCACTTGATTGTGTCCCTCATACTCTATCCTCTTGAATGTCTCTACAGAAGAAACAACCTACAAGCTATGGAGGAAAATAAGTGATATCTATCAAACTAAGAGTTTGTCTAATAAGCTATATTTGGAAAGATATTTGTATTCTTGAAAATGAAAGAGGGTAACTCTATTGCTGAACATTTGAATGCATTTAATTTGATTTTAAGTTATCTTGCTTCAATAGATGCGAAGCTAGAAGATGAAGATAAATGTATCTTGTTGATTTTCTCTTTGCATAATTCTTGGGAAAATCTAGTTGTTGCCATGTGTAGCGGTGGTGTAGAGCTTACAATGGATAGTATAGTTTTTCTTCTTTCAAAAGAGATGAGAAGGAAGACTATGAATGTTGGCTCCCAAGATGCCTTGCATGTATGAGGAGGGCCTAAGGAGAAAGAGGATAAAGGGGATAAGAAGAAGAAGGATAAGTCGAAAGGACATTCTAAGACCCCTGGAAATAACAGAGTGAAGTGTTGGAACTATGGTAAGAGAGGGCATGTGAAGGAGTGAAAAAATAAGAAAAAGAGCACTAATACTTATATGGATAAGTCCTCAGATTATGGTGATTTTGATGCTTTGCTTATTTTAGCCAATTCTATGAGTAATGATGCTTGGCTTGTTGATTCAAATGCTTCCTACCATATGAATCCTCAGAAGGATTGGTTTTATGAGTATAAGGAATATGATGAAGGATATTTTTTTCTTGTTGATAGCACCTCAATGAAGATTGTTGGAAAATGAAAGGTAAAGTTGTGTTCCAGTGATGAGAGGATTGTTTCCATTGATAATGTTTTGGATCTTCCAGATCTTACAAGAAGTTTACTTTCAGTTTGTACATTAGATGATTTGGGAATGCATGTGACATTTGATAAGTTTGGTTAAAGGTTGGTAAGGGGGAGTTTGGTAGTTGCTAAAGGATCTCAAACATGGACTTTGTTTAAGCTCTGTTGGGTGGATATTTTGCAACCGACAATTTTGGGAAAAAATCTAGTTGCAAAATAGGTATACCAGCCACAACGTATGAGACAATGTCTCTCCTACCTTAAAGAGAAGACTCCCCCTTCTCACTATTCTTTGGATCAACTCAAGGTAAGTAAAAAGTTAAGAGATTATCAAATAGGATGTTACAAATATTCCTTCTTCTTATCTTTCAAGAAGGAATCCACTTACCCGAAGAGCAAGTAATGGACAAAATTTTTAATCTCTAAACTACGCTTCTATCTAAAAGATGGAAATAGTGATACCGATAAACCAACACCAACTCACAAGCTGGTTAAAAAGCATTTTGGCTTGGCTCTAAGACTAGTTTATCTAATCTATAAGAAATGCCTCTACCATTGGGGCGCATAGACTTCCAAAAGTAGAGACTTTCTAACTATTCTCACAAAGTGCATGAAAATAAGATGGTAATATAACCACAGTCACAACTTCTAATTTTATATTACCACAATCGCTCCTAGTCACAGCTTTGGACCCAATTGTTTCCAATATTCACTTTGCTCTTAATAAAACACAAGAATAACATAAATATGAAGACATTAAAACCAAATTGCAGTCACAACTTCCAATTTGATTCACCACAATTTCACTCAGTCACAACTTCAGTTCCAATTGTTTCTTTCTATTCACTTTTCTCCAAAATAGTACTACACAATCACAGTTATGCTTGCACAATTTTGACAAAGCTTTCTTGCATAAAAATAAATATGGTTTTTACAATGAGAGGGGCATTCCTTTTATAGGAAAAGAAATGAGAAAAAGGAGGAATAAGTGGGAGCAACTCAACCACTTTGACCTGGTAAAACTAGGTGAGAAGAATTATCGGATTACATGTCATTAGGACATGCAATCGAATTACATGTCATTAGGACATGCACTTGAATTATGTGCAATTACATCACATGCAATTCATCTTCTCCAATCTACAAAGTATAAAAACTAAAACAAAAAGATGAAGAAAAGTGAATCAATCCTTGAAACTATCAAGGAAGGCCTTATATTTGACAATACAATCATGAACCATAGGAAGATCTGGAATCTTCATTATCTCTGAAATGGCTTCAAACCTGATTGCATTCGTATGTGCTGATTTCACAATTTTGTAATCATATGCAAGAGAATCCCTTAAGTGTTTTGCCACAAATTTATATGCAGAAAATTTGTTCATCATTTGCGCTCCAAATTCTTCAAAATCAAAATCAACATTAACCCTGTCAGTGTATTCTATAGTCATTTCCTCTTCATTGAAGAGGTTATCATCTCTGGTAAGAACTTCACATCCTATTTGCCTAAGATTGCTGGTGATGTCCACCTCTACTGCTTGATAGCTCTCCAGATCCCCTTGTAGCTTTGCCAAAAGCTTTTCCATTCCCTAGACTTTGTGGTCTGAGTCCCTAATTTTGGTAGAACATGTTCATGGATGGAATGATGTCATATGAGATAAAAATATCTAAAATATATAAATATGAGATAATGTTGTCTTGGCTGAAGGAAGCAATCATGTTATGGAGTCTTTCCTCAACTTCTCTGATACGTTGAAGGATTTTGTGCGCATCTTTGATTGATTGAACTTCTTCAAACCAAGCCTTTGTTTCTTTTGCTCTCCTATTTACCTGAGCCATTTGTGACGGAATGGTAATGGATTGAGATGTTTATTGATGAATAATCTCATGAAGATGAGCATTCTCTTGCTTTAACAAATTATTCTTTTCACAGAGCTCGTCATTTCTTTTTGACACATTTGAGAGTGCATCTTGAGCATCCCACAAACATCCCAGCCATGATTATTTTCCGAGTTCAACCTTGGTGAACTTGTAATCAAAGCGAGTAAGGTCTTCAACTGGTTTATCTACGAAGGGTTTTGCAATTTCAGCATATTTGGTCTTCTTAGAATCAACCACGATCCTTGAGACAACCTTGGCCTTTGAGGTTTTAGATTTACCCTTCTTGGTAGAGAAATCATCTAGGTGTAATGTGACCTTTCTTCTCTTCATGGTGATATTTCCCAACCATGCTGGCAAACTAAAACCCTCCTCTGTTGAACTTGGGATAGTGATCATGGTAGACATTGATCCTAATTGTATCTCTGTTGTCATGGTACACACCTCCGTTTGCATAGTAGAAATCATAGGTGTTCTTTGAGATGAATTTGTCATGAATGTTTCAAAACCTGCAACCGAAGTATCAAGTTAGGAAACTTGACCTTTCGTGAGAGCTAGGAAATCACCAAAAAATTTGCCAAATTCTCACAATGCCCTGTTATAAGGATGGAAGGAGCTACAACAGAGATGAGAAATGCAGACATATTCACATCTAAAATAGCAATAGTAGGTGTGAATACAGTGGAGAATGAATCCACATCATTATCTACAACATCTAGAAATGGCTCTTCTTGATTAGATGGATCCTTGCTGTTTGGTAACTGAGGAAGAGATGTGATCATTATCTCTCCTTCTTCTTCATCTGATTCTTCCTCTTGCAGGGGTGATTGAAAAAAACCTAAGGATGGATTTGACCCTTTTTCTCCTTTGAGTGTAAACGTGATAGTTTTAACTGGTTGTGAAGAAGATGAATCATCCTTGCTTTTGATTTCTACCTGAGATCTCTTTCCAATAGGGCCAAAATGATTGCAGTCTACCCCAATTTTTGGATGTACTCTCTTGAGACCTTTGTTGGAAAAATGGTCAGCACTCCCCTTAGGATTCACGACATGGCTTAACCACCTCCTGTGTCTTCTATAAGTCTATTGGTTGTATTGGGCATTAACAGGTTGATCTTTGGTGCAACAACAACTACTACTTGTAACAAGTGGTATCAAAGCTTGGTCACAGGTTCGAATCCCCCCGGGTAACGCTGAGGGGGAGATTGTTGGAAAAATGGTCAGCGCTCCCCTTGGGATTCATGACATGGCTTAACCGCCTCCTATGTCTTCTATAAGTCTAGTGGTTGTATCATACATTAACAGGTTGATCTTTTGGTGCAATGACAACTACTGCTTGTAACAACCTTTTCTTTTCAACAATTTGTTTGTATTCATTAAAATAGATTGGAATCTATCGAAGACAAAATTCTCTTCCTTTTGTTGCCATTGAATAGGAAAAGGGAAAAGCTTTTCAAACTGAGTATTGTAATACTCCGGATCTGGGACCAAGCCATCATCTTCGACCTCAAAGCCTTTTGGAATCTCAATCATATTAAGATCAATGATTTGTCATAGTGTGAGTCTGCAGTAATCAATTCTCATAATGTCTACCTCAGTGCACAAGTCAATCCACACATCCTCCATGTGATGAACATGGGTGAAGGCCCTTTTGATTTTATAATACATTCCTCGATAATCAAAGTCTGATCTAGCTTTGAATTTCTTCAATGCAATAAGTTGAAGTTCTGCTTCCATAGCTTTTGCTTTATACACTGAATTGAGTGTATATCGACCAATTTGGAGGGGTTTGGTGATGATGATACCAAAACCTAGCCTATGCTAAATATGCTGGTATGATTGAACTTCCATGAGTTGCCTTGCCATCTCCATGAGGATGATCCTATCAGTAGGATATCTTGGTAAAGTATAAGGTACTCCTTGAAAATACCCAACTCTCAAAAAGGTAAAAGTTGGAAATTATAGGAAGATACACCCAAATTGATTTACCTTCTCCCAGGCCTCATCTGATAGTCTCTTAATTGATAATTCTTTATAAAAAAGGCACCTGAAATGTCCAAAGAACGCATCTTGTACCCTCCTATAATGATATTTTCTATGTTAGCATGATTTGATCATGATATTCCCAAATGGGTACCAGTGATCGATCACCTTTGGTGGAGAGTCTAGAGAATGTCCCCATGGCTGCATCAATGTAGACCAAATAAGAGTTCATGTAGAATGGTACTGATGTTTCCACATGACTCAGTTGTTCGCACAATGCTGTGCTTATGAGCTCTCCACAGTAGATAGGTTCTTTGTTTTCAAGAATTTGAAATATGAATTTATACATACATGGTTCAAAGTTACAAGATTCTTTGAGACCACAAATTCTACTGAGGAGAGTTATCAAATCATTAACTTCTGGAGAGAAGTCAGATTTGTGTATTATCTTTGGCCATCTAGAGAAATTTGATCTTTTATTGACGAACCATTGATCATTCATGTACCTTTGATAATTTGACTTGTTTTGGTTCCATAACTGTACAAACATATCTTTAGAAAAGTTTGCACATTCAAGATTTGCAGGAATTCTAAAAATCTGTTCAATGACGTCAGGATCTAGGCTGAAAATCACTTTACCATCTACATCTTTGACTGTCTTTCCTTTGGGATTGAAATGGCGTGCACACTCAAAGACGAACTCAAGTTCTAAAGCAGCCATAGGAAAAGTAGATATCAGGTGAATATTACTCCTCTTAATACGTTGTAATTCCCTATTGATGGGATCTTCGAGCCTTTGCAAGAAATTGGTCATGTCAACATACCCAATCTTTGTATCTGAGATTTGATCAAGAGTTGATGAAACATGTGAGGTACGAGCCAGCTCTTTGTCATATTGATATTTCATCTTTCCTTTGACTTTTGATGGTGTTGATATATCATATGCTGCAACATGGAAATTCCAAAGGGTAAATACATCATCCGAGGAGATTAGATCCATGAGATGGTTAGCCTTTGGCTTGTAATGATAGATCTATGAAGAACACGGTGTTCAAAGTATTGATTAGATACTCATAGGACACATGTGTCTTGGAAATATAATATCAGAAAGTGAGATACTGAGAGGGGGGGGGGGGGGGGGGGGTGAATGTTTTATCCACAAACTTTGATACTTTGAAACTAATTACACATGTATACCATAAACATAGATTTCAATACTGAAATGAAACTAACATTCTAATCTCATCCATCAAATGAAACACATAACACATAAATTTGGTAATGCAAAAACCCTTAAAAGGTAAAAATGGGGTGGGGATGACACCCACAAATCTTCACTACTATAGTATTAAAGTGTGCCTGTTAGGGCTACAATGTTTGATCACTTTAGATGATCTACCTTCTGAGGAGTCTGCCCTATTAAGAGCTTACAGACTTATACAATCTTCCTTGATTAAAGGATTTAAGACTTACAACTAAGTAAGCACTCAATTAAGAGATTTATAAATGCTTGTGAGGACCACTATGTTAAGAGATTTACACTGATTCACTCGCTAAAATATATCAGTAACCGATCCTCCAGTTTGCACTATAAATGCTGATTACAGATCATCTCTTTCCAATACTTGTTTGATCTCAAAATAAAATGTAGCTCTATTATGTCTTTCACTGCTCTGCTCAGTCACTCCGTCTAATCTCCACATCTAACAATCAAAACACTTCTATGTTCCTCATACAAGAGATATTCTTTGCTACTCTTTCCTCGCTCCATTTTAGGGTTTTGATATCACCTTATATAAACATCTGAATGAGCTTCTAGATCAGGGTCAATTATCTAGATTCATCACTTATGCTGCTTAAGCATTCCATTTCTCTGATAGGTTACATGGCTTGCATAGGGATTAATGATTAGAAATAAAAAGTGTAATCATCTCCTTGATTCTCTCAACAATCATTAAATCATGCATAGAAGTCGGCCAAAATGGTTTACCTTGGTGTTTGTGCCATTACAAACACATATGTTAAAATTGGCTTGCTCAGCATATGAATTCTTTGATACTCGGTCAAAACTATTCTTCATATACTAGTGCTTGACACTGACTCTTCTATACAACTCGACATAAACTGCTCGATAATTACTGAAGTACTTGGTGACCTTTGACTTGCTCGACAGTAACTACTGCTTAGTAGCTATACAAGTCTACACATGACTCGACCTTAATAGGATGGCTTGGTCAAAGTGATGACCGACCAATATTGCCTTGGAAATGACTAAGAGTTAGACACTAATAGACAACATAACATAGGGATCAACAATGTGTTGGCTGGAAATGAAACAAAAAGCACATGTATGTAGGAAAAAAAGGGGCAAAATCAGACTTATAGAGATGGATTGCATGTGGGGATTTGTTTGTATGGTCAAGAATGCAAGTTGGAAGCACATGGATATGTGTAAATGACAATTTTGGTATCTAAAAGAGTGACCTTTTACCAAAATCCAGTTCTTTAGAGGTGATTACATGTAGTGAAAATAACATGTTTTTACATGTAATGGGCTTGAGAGATGCAATCGCATGTGTTGAAGAATGAAGGAAGCATGTATGCACTTGCATTCTTGAGAGGATGACTTCAACTTTCTTCCAAAAAAAGAAAACAAAACAAGCAACAAACAAACGAGCAAATAAAAATAAAAACATACCTCTTGCTATTGACTAAAACATGACAAACTTGAAGAAATTCCTCTACATGCAAATCCATTTTTGGATTTTGGATGATTTTTATACATTTGCTGAAGGAAGATTTCAACTTATTTAAACAAAAAATGCAAAATACATGGGTTGCATTTGAACAAATGGATAAAAATGAGCCATATAATGCAATAATGTAGGAAAATAAGTGAGAAATACAAGCAAAATCAAATACATTTACTTACTTGGTGCTCAATGAGCCAAAAATGGAAGAAGAAGAAGTTGAAATGAACTTGTCTTTCCCAATTTTGGATTCTCCAAGTGCATTTGCATACAACAAATTAGAAGCTTTTGACCAATTCCAAGTTGCAAAATGTGGTCTCATGATACAAATGCATGAAACATTTTTGCATGTATTTGACAAAAAACAATTTTTTCACACCTTCCTTATGCAAAACATTTTGGCAAGAATGAGTTTGCTGAGCGTTTTTGGAGAAAAAACACACTCTAATCATGCCCTTGCATGAGACGTTTTTGGCTAGAATGCATTTGTGAATAACATAAAGCCAAATCACACCCTTTAGATGCATATGCATGGTTTATTTTTGCATGCAAATGACTTAGAAAAAGACTCCAAGCAAAATCGTGGTCTCAAGATGCAAACACATGGGACGTTTTTGCATGCAAATGATGTCTTTAGTGTAAATTAGGCTCTCCCAATGCATTTACATGTGTTGTTTTTTAATAGAAATGCCCTTTACATGCAAATCACACTCTACAAGTGTATTTGCATGTGTTTTAAAACTTGCTTTTACATGTGATGGACATAACTTGGGCTTTTGCAAGCAAATCACACTCGATGCATTTGCATATTTTATTTTTGACAACATATGCAAATTGCACTCTTCAAGAGGGGCTGCATGTATGCACTACATGTTTTTACATCAAATTTTTAGCCTTTTACATGCAAAATCAGATTCTCTAGATGCAATTGCATGTAAAGTAGGAAAATGAAGTCATGTTGTTGATTTGCACAACTTAAGTGGTTTATTTAGCACATGTCTATTTGTTTATTGAGTCTAATATTACTAAAGGGGTCAAAAATAACATTTACACTATATATTTATATATATAATGTATAAACATTATTTCATAAAGTAATATTTAACTTATATGTTTTTAAAAAACATAAAGTAAAACTCAACATTAAATTAGAACTATATAGTGATAAAGTCACTTAAGTGAAAAATTTAAAAACAACTCAACATTAAAACATAAGATAAAGTGCACTATAGTCACTTAAGTGGTAAATTTAAGTCATAAAGTAACTTAAAACATCACATAAAATGAATTTATGTTATATTTTTCAAAAAGTACAACTCAACTATAGAAAATAACATCTATTTTTTAAATATGCAATTGAGCTTGGAGAGTCCACTTTTTGTGCAATTAAATGGTCATATCTTTTGATTCACAAGTTTGATTAAGTCCTAAGATAGATCAAAATTGAAGGGAAAACCAAAAGCAAGAGATTGGACAAAACAAAAAGACTAAAAATAACTAAACACACACTTGAAAACACAACAAAGGACACTGAAGGACTCAAAAATCAAGTATAGAAAGATAAACTGAAAAAATGAAAAAGACTTGACGAAAGCCTTCGGCAAAAGGATTCTCTAAACATATTGAGATCAATTGATTGATCCATATTGGATAGTTAAATAGAAAATTAACATAGAGTAACACAAAACTAAGTTCAAAAGTTTCGCACTGTTACCTACATTTTATGGTGACAAAATGCAGGACAACAAGCTCCATGCTTCTACTCTTTGTAATTCAACTTTTTTAACTAGGACTAAAAATGTATGTATGTTGTGGCACCATAGATTGAGTCACATTGGTGAAAAATGTCTTAAGACTATTCTGGATAAGAAACTAGTTGAGGTGATTTTTGATTAGTCTATTAGTAAGAGTTATTTTATGATCACTGTGTGTTTGGTAAACAAAATAGATCTTCATTTTCTAAAGGAGTCAATAAATCTAAGAGACTTTTAGAGATTATTCATTTGTATGTATGTGGTTCAGTGGATGTTGATTCTTTGAATAGATCTTGATATTATGTTTCCTTCATTGATGATGTCTCAAGATATAGTTAGATTTATTTTGTGCATTCAAAACTAGAAGTTTTCACTAAGTATAAGGAATTTAAGGTAATGGTTGAAAATCAATCAGATTATAAGATAAAAGTATTGAGATCTGACAATGGGGGATGAATATTGCTTAAGGGAATTTGATGAGTTTTGCAAACATGTAGGAACTGTTAGGAAAAAGGCTACAACTTACACTCCCCCCAAAAATGGGGGTAGCAGAAAGATTGAACCATACATTAATGAAAAGAGCTAGGAGCATGTTAAGTAGTGATAAGATAGATAAATGTTTTCTAAGAATAAGTTGTTGGTATTGCTTGTTATTTTATTAATAGCTCTCCTTGTAAAGCTCTTGTTGATAAAACTCCTTATGTAATTTGGTCTGGTTAAAAGCCTCCAATTTCACATTTAAAGGTCTTTGTGTCATGAGCCATAATTAATATAATATTTCTTTATGCTTACATTTATTCAATTATTGGGATCAACATCTTAAATGTTATTTTAATACATAAGTATTCAATGATTGTAAAAATATATATAATAAATCATAAATAAATTAGTGTTAAATTATTAGTATTAACATCATAAATACCAATGATTAAATTAATATTATAGTGTTGATAAATTATGCATTAATAATATTATTATTAAACAAATATAAAATAAATATTAATATTATCATCGGCATATTTAAACTACACTATTAATAATACACCCAAGGGATGTACCGTTTGAAAGGTACCAATCAACACTATATAAACCAATTGGTATCCTCGGCAATAAACACGGACGGGAACAGAGGAAGACACGCAGACCAAGCACTTCACGCGGTGCAAGCACAGTCGACAGTTTACAGCGGTACTTGGTGGTACCGCCCAAACAGGCAAGGTACATACTTAGCATTACGTGCCATTCTCCATATAAACCAATACGATAATTGCTATGTAAAAATCAGAACGAATATAAATATAAAGAAGTAACATGATAAATATATTAATATATATATATATATATATATATATATATATATATATATATATATATATATATATATATATATATATATATATATATATATATATATATATATATATATATATATATATATATATATATATATATAAGAGATATATTTTAATTTAGGGGACATATCTATATATATATAATCTATGTATGTATATATATAAAATCAGGTAAATCTTAATATTAAAGTTATATATATATAATAGTGACATTTGGGAACATATTCTAATTATAGTACATCGGAATCTATTTTTTCATCCCACATTACGATATCTTAGGGTAGGGAGTTTGTGGAGGGAGAGGCGGAGTAATTTCGGGCACATGATGGTTATCCCACAGGGAAGCTGCTTGTAGTCTGTTTCACGCGCCCTTGCACTGTGAGTCTTCCATCTTATGATGATCGTAGTAAGGGAGGGAGAAAGACTCCTGTGCCCTATATGACGAAATCGTCCAAATGACTATGTTCATTAGATTAACACTCAATAGCTTCTTTTCCTCTAGACTTTAATGATAGTGATGGACATATGGTTGCTAATTATTGAATGATCACCTAATTTGTGCCTAAATGTTGGAATTTAGGTTAAGAGGTTAAAAGGGGGTCATCACACTTTGGCTATGAGACTTTTGTTCATGTGCCTCAAGAGAATGATCTAAATTGGATGCAAAAGCACAAAAATGCATCTTTGTAGGATATGGTGTGAATATAAAAATTTATAAGCTTTGGAATCCTCTAACCTGAAAAATGATTTTTTTTCTAGAGATGTGATTTTTAGGAAATTTAGAGTTGACTCAGGTGAAGAAAAATCAAAGGAAAAGTCAAAGAAAATGCATTTTGAAACTAAGAAAGAAGATGCATATGTGGAAGAATAGAGGGATGGAGAAGAATAAGAGAGTTCAAGTGAAATTTTAGAAGATTCAGTTGTGATAGAAGAAGTTGATCATAATGAGGAAGAACATCTTACTCCACCTTTGAGAAGGTCCACAAGACAACAAAATCTAGTTGACACATATAGCCCACTAGATTTCTATTGTAAATTTTCTTTACTTTGTAATGATGATGAACCTAGATCTTATAGGGAGGCACTCTCTTCTAAAGAAAGCGAGTATTGGATGCAGGAGGAGATGATATCTTTGAATAGTTGTGACACCTAAGATCTTCTTAGTTTAACCAAATGAAGAAATTCCATTGGATGTGTGTATATGAAATACCTTCATAGGATTAGTTCATCAATATTTCAATTCAATTATGCAAAATACAACAATTAATAAGCTATTGAATGAAAATAAGGATAATAAACATGCAATAGCTCTCTAATTAAATATGCTAATGAAATTCTCTCAACAAGAATTAATTAGAGACAACTCTAAAATGAGAAATTATGCTAAATAATGAGTGCTTATGCCTATCTTTCTCAAAACAATTTTAAATTATGCTTTCAAATCAAATTCACTATAGTAAGGATGCAATTCTAAAATGTTTATGGGGTCCTTTTTCTCTCGATTTTTGCCTTCTATTTAAAGATTTCTCCAAGCTTAGGGGGTGGAGTCAATTTAATCATGATTGAGTTTGAGTTAAGTCCATGGTTTCAAATGTTGAGACAATTTAAATATTTTGTCCTCAAAGCTTGGGACAATGAGACAAAATGAGTGGTCAAGATGCATTCTCCAAGTGAGTGATTGAGACTCAATGTGGCTTTGATCCATGTGAGCTCAATTCTCAATTCCTATTGGTTGAGGTAATTCTCTCCCATGTGGTAGGTGAGAAATATTAGAAGTTAATTAATTGATTTATTTAAATTTTTTTAGCCATGTGTACCCCTTGAATGAGTTAGATTTGATTTAATTTAACTATACAATTGATTTGATTAATTGCATAATTAAATGATAAATTTTATTTAATTAATCCTTTTGGCTTTGATTTTAATTAATTCTTGATTTTGGTTTGATTGCTCACTTGGATTAGTGTGACCATTTTTAGGTGTCTACAAATGCCCCTCTTTGAATCAATGTGCAAAGCGTATTGGTTCAAAGAATGTTTGATGTCATGATTAACTGATTCCTTATTCCTAATGATTGATGTTTCATATTTCCTGATGAAACCTTGATTGATTGATGATGTCATTGGTCGATGTGATGATGAATTCTAGATATGATGCCTAATCTGAATAGATTCGCTGATTTTGATGCCCCACTGATGATTTGAAAAATTTCACGCTCGATGATCTTGAAACAGATTCTGATTGAATCAATAATGATCTGACTACATGCCCCCTTAGAAATGAAATGAAATGCATTTTAGTGAAAGATTCTGCATTTTATCATTTTTTCTTTCAATATTTAATAATTTGGCGTTCACTTCGATTTCATTTCCAATAATGATGTGACTATTTAACTAATAAGAATGTCCCTGATTCTACTAATTTAGTGATGAAATTTGATCCCGAGTCAATTTTATGCGAAAATAGCCCCTTTTTAGGTCAAATGACTATATATAGGGGTAAAAAGTCAATTTTACCATTCATTTTCATTCTTCTCTTTTGACTTTTCCTCTCTACCTCCTCTGCCCCTTTCACGATGGTTGTCCTGATTCACGAGCACAAATTCGAGCATGGTTGTTCGTATCAATGTCCACAAGACTAAGAAACTCCGGTGAGTACCCTATTTTGACAAATTTTTCCATTTATAACACTTTTTTGAAAAAAATCCACTTTTTAGGCGTCAAAATCTTTTTTGTTTGCCAAACCACCAAAATAATGCGTACAAGCATTTAAATAGGGTGCACAATTCTATTTTAGCACATTCGCATCCTATATTAGTGTGTTTGAGATATGAAATAGTGCGTACACCCTGATGTCAGAGTTAGGTTTTATGCTTTCAATAGCTAGAGTAGCGCTTATAATAAGATCAATGCTATTTAGATTTCATGTAGCACGTACACCTAAGTAATGTAGCACTTTTGATGGAAAATGATGCGTACAACTTGTTTTGGTGCGTATAATAATTTTTATAGTGCGTACAAGAATTATAATATCACGTAGGTATTTTAGTGCTTACAAGCTCTGAAATGACGCTTAGAGGTCTTTTAGCCAATTTTCTCATTTTTGATCAGTTTATTCGATTCAGATGATTCTTGCAACCAATTGATGAATGAAATCAATTGATCCTATGATGAAACGAGTTGTTTGATGCCATTTTGATCATGCTTGATGAATTTTGATTGTCAATCCTGATTGATTGGTTTATTAGATTTGATTATTTTTTGTCTTCTTTGATTAGAATCAGAAAAATTGATGATGATGATAGGATAGGATTTTGATTGACTTGTGATAATTCACTTTTGATGATTAATTACTGATATAATGTCGCTTGACTCCTCAAGTTCACCTCCAGAAGTTATATCTTCAAGGTCTTTACCCATGGCCATTGGACATGGTTAATGATTTGAGCGCTCATGAGTGACGTCTTATCAATCAGCGTGACCTTTCCTTCTTACTGGATATCCCTCGATTCTGAGTGAATCAAGGTTTATTGAATGCTATGGTGGAGTGTTGGAACTCTAACCATAATACCTTCCATTTTCCACTTGGGGAGATGACCATCACTCCTGAGAATGTCTATAGGTTACTTTGGATTCCTACTCATGGAGAGATTGTCTATTACAATGAAGTTTATGATGGGATAGTGTGCATATGTTTATTTGGTGTTCCCACTATTGATGATTAGAGTATATTGTGGGTACAATTTATTTCCTTTCCCGTGCTGCCTATAGTATTGGGCATTCTGTGATCGGTGGGTTCCTATTGCCAGATCACATAGGACATGGTTTTGCAGTCGATTGGGGTCGTATCGTAGAGGATATGATAGCACAACCTCACCATTTTGATTGGGGTTCTTATTTTCTAGCACAACTCTATCATGAGTTGCATCATGTTGTATACATACATGGTGTTGCATTATCTGCAGGAGCCATATTACTATAGTTGTGGACCTAGGAGCATATCCCCATTAGTAGACCAGTTGTAGTGCAGGCCAAAGATACTGGGTGGCCATTTGCATATATTTATGAGGGTATTGTGTCCAGTCTCATCTGAGCAAGATTGATTATTGGCATTGTATTCTTGATGACCTTGATCAGGTTACCTGGCAACTCTATCTTGGTTGTGAGTTGTGGAGAGATGATGCTACAAAGTTTCCCTTTATGTGTATACCTCGATGGATGATAGGTCACACCCCTTTGGTGATTTAGTGATTTTTCTTTTATAGGGCTCTTCAATAGTTTGAAAAAGTCCATGGTATGCCATAGGGTTTGGAATTATATGCACAAGTACATGTGGAGAGATCCTTACGGGTCCTCATTTTGACTACTGCATTGCACGTGATGAGATCCTAGACCTACCTCATTTAGCCTAAGATATGCGAGAGCACATTGTGGATGTCGACATGACTGATGATTATGCTCAGTGGTTCAATCAGAACCCATTTCCTAGATCTACAGATCCTACAGAGCCAGCCCTTGACATTGATGATCACTCTGATGATGATGATGTCAATGGTGATGGAAGAGGTGGGAGATGGGGGAGGAGAGCCAGACGGGGTGGGAGAGTTATTGCACCAGTTGTTGCCCTGATACCTGCTAGAGGTGGTGTATGGATGCGAGGTAACAAGGTACAGATGAGGGGAGGACTTTTGAGAGCCTTTCACCAAGTGAGAGTTGTTGGTTGGGATCAACATAGACCTCAGGTTGTTAGAGTTGGGTCTGCTCCATAGGTTTCCCCTATACCAGGTCCACCAGTGCCTCCTATTCCACCAGTACAGACAACTCCGGGTTCATAGGCTCCTAATACTCTAGTTCAGGATGTTAGATCTTTGTAGGTAGATGCATCTTAGATGAGACAACATATGACCTAGTTCAGTGACATGATGTTGACATTCATGGCTTCAATGGCTCAGCATGGTTCACAACCTAGTTCTAGCATGGGTCTAGGTACAAATATAGATGGCCTTGGTATAGATGGTACCGATACATGTGCAGGTGGTGCCTGTTGATTCTTTAATGTGCACACTTTTGATGTATCATGTATCTTTTGATCGAGATCTTGTATCGATGTAATTTTGATAGACTCTGATGGAAATTTGATTATATGATGGACATTTGATGTACTTTACTTGATGTCATTATGTGTTGGATTTTGATTTTTATGATGATAAGCATTTCTATATGATCTTATCTATATGCTCATTTTTATGCTTTTCTGATGCAAAATGATATTAATGCATTTACTTTACTTTCTCTTTAGATAGATGTCTTGTTTATGACATAGAGTAGATGGATGCAAATGAATGATATTCTTTAATGGTTAATGCTTTAATGGATATTAAATGCAATGGATATTTAATGATGACTTTTTAATGCATAATGAATGTTGTATGAATCTAAATATAGTTTTAATACTAAATGATTAATGATTTAATGCAATCTAATGAATAATGGTTTATGCTTTATCTAAATGCTTAATTAATGAGTAACGATTAATGATCTTTATGGAATAATACAATTAAATGGTAAATAAATCTAATTTAATGATTACTGAACTTATACTTTAATGAATAATGAATGATGAATGTAATCTATAAATGGATAATGTATTTAATCTAATGCAATCTAATTTAATGATTAATGATTAATCTAGTGGGTAATGAACTTAATGCACTTACATGCAATTTAATGATTAATGGATAACCTAATGGATGCAGTTTAATGATTAACGAGTCTAATGAACGCACTTAACCTAATGCAATCTACATACAATGCAAATTTGATTTTGGGTATCCAACACATTTGATCACTTAAAGTAATGAAGAATATTTCAATTTTATCCTTAACTCCACCTCTTTCATCTTTCATGACATATTTCAAGAAAAGAACCCGCATGCAAGATAATATGCACATAATCTATCATGGATGCAACTAGCTATCTCTATTCAAGATAAGGATGCTTATTTTCATCATTGGGCTCTTTGAAATCAAAATTGGTACAATCCTCATTGGTTCAACCGTGATGATATGGATACCTCTTTCTTTCAGAGTTGCATAGCTGAAATTGGTATAACTGTCACTGGTTATATTTTCAACCATGATAGTCTGAATACCGCTTTTGTTGGATTCAATGTTGCAAGTAGATTTTGGCATTATGATATTGAAGATAAAAATGACCAAGGTATCCTGTTGCGCAAATAGACAAAGATTTCAATTTCGCCATATGTACATGTCTTTGATGATTCTTTGATGATCGTGTCATTAAACAAATGATACATATCTTGAAACCTGTCTTAGAACAGTCATGCAAAAATCAAGAAAATATCATGCTTTTACCATCGCTTATCTAGTCCAAGACTGCATCGATTTGCTAAAAAGACATGACTTCACCAATCAAGTAAACACTTAGAAAACAACTGCCATTATTTTTCAAATCCATATTTCAAGTAGAATTTCATCCATTTCATATTTGCTTGTTCTTTTAATCCTGATAAAATAACAAGGTAATTGTGAAATCAAGGATCAAAGTTTACTCATTGTGAGATCAAATTTTGGATTAGGATTCGAATCAAACATCAAAGTGTTATTCTTGTGGTTGGATGCATTGATTTATGTCAATTGGTGTCTGTTTGATGAATCTCTCTTATTTAGGATAGATTGCCCCTAGTTTAATTCCATTGCAATGTTGGACTTGGACAATTTTTAGATCTATGACGAAAGCCTTGGGTATTTACAAATGCAACTCTAGGATTATTATACAATATTTACAAATGTTGGTGAATGCAATATATACAAGGATTGCTGGGAAATGTAGAATGAGAGCTGAATTAAATTTCAATGGTGCCTATTTACCAGGTTTTCACCAATTGAATTTATTGCTCTTTTTCTCTTGTATATTCTTTTTTTTTGCTACCAAGGCACCTATTTGCTAGGTTTTCACCAAGCCACCTTTTTTTCATTTTGTTTTTTGTATTTTTCTCCTTTTCAATTTTTTTAAAAATTTTATCATCAAGGCACCTATTTGCTAGGTTTTCACCAAGATAACAAATTTTTCAGGATCCATATCTGAATATTTTTGGATTTCTTCATGCTCACTTTTTCACTATTTTTTATTTCTTCGGGAAATATTTTTTTTATTTTTGAACTTTTATGCTTTTCTTATTTTTTTCTTCTATTTTTAGGATCATTTTCCATTGTTTTTAATTTTTTCAGGATCACTTTTGACTATACAAAATAAATATGATGCTCTCTCTCATTTAATATTCTGATACTCTTTCCCCTTATACTCTTTCATCTACTTTAGGTATAGAACCTCTTTAGGTGTATGCTATTAATGGGTTGTTGTCATTCTTCTCCATCACAGTCAGCTAGCTTGTATGTACCCATTCCAAAGGAAGAAGTAATGTCAAAAGATCCTAACCAGTTTTCTTCCCATTTTCCTTTCTTCTCTCTTTCCACCTAGTTCTTAGGATTTTCTCTTAATACAAGGTCACCTACTTGAAATTCCCTTTGCTTAATGTGTTTGTTGTAGTTTCTTGACATCTTGTTTTGGTACACTTTGAGATGATCAAATCCTTGTTGTTCTCTCTCATCACGTAACTCTAATTCTTGAAGTCTTGCAATCCTATAATTCTCCTTCGTTAATATTCCATGTAATGAGACTCGTAAAGATGGAATCTCTACTTCTAGTGGTAGCACTACTTCAGCTCCATATACTAAGGAAAAAGGTGTAGCTCATGTTGGTGTTCTCACACTTGTTCGATATGCCCATAGAGTTGGATTTATTTGGATGTACCAATCTCTCCTTGAATTATCCACTGTTCTTTTCAATATTTTTAGGACATTCTTATTAGTTTCTTTTGCTTGTCCATTCCCTTGTGGATAATAGATTGAAGATGAATGATGGATCATATGAAACTTTTTACACAACTCTTTTATGTCTTTATTCTTAAAGTTATTAGCATTGTATGTTATGATGGCTTGAGGGATGACATATCTGCAAATTATATGGTTCAAAATGAATATTGAGATTTGTTTTCCCATTGCAGTAGACAAAGGCACAACTTCGACCCATTTGCTAAAAAATTATGTAGTGATTTTGAACTTATGACCGTTAGATGAAGGTGGGAAAATTATCCCAATTAGATCCAAACCCCATTGATATAAGGGAAAAGTAGTAGTCATCGAATGTAGTTCCTGAGCTAGTACATGAATTAAGTTTCCATGATATTGACATTTTTTGGACATTTTTGCAAAATAGCATGCATCTTTGTCCATGGAAGTCCAATAATAGCCCATCCTTAGAAGTTTCTTAGCTAAGGTTAACCCATTCAAATGTGACCCACATTTTCCTTCATGGATTTCTTGTAAAGCTAATTTTGATTCCTCCTTCTCTAGGCACTTTAAAATAATTCCGTCAAGAATCTTGCGATACCATGTGTTGGATACGAGGGTATAACAAGAGGCTTACCTTATGAAGTTTCTTTTCTAGTTTTGGGTTTGGTCAAAGGGTAGGGTTTGGTCTTTCAAATAAGTATAGATGGATCCATACTAGGGAGAATCATGTCTCACTAATAGGCAAATGATGTGGGCATTGGATGGGTCAAATACAAGTTGTTTCATTTCTTTTACCAAGAATTCATATCTCCTGCTTTGATCTGGCATGTGTAAGAGTGAAGCGAATGTCACCATGGCATCTGCCACTTTATTCTTTTTCCTAGGCACTTGTTCAAATATGATCAAAACAAATTACTTCTTTAGATCATCTATCATCCTTTTATAGGGTATCAACTTGTCATCTTTTGTCTGTACTCATCGTTAATTTGGTTTATGACTAGTTGTGAATCTCCATATACTTGCAATTTTGTCACTTTCTATTCTAAAGCCAATTTGATGCTAATAACCAGTGCTTCATATTCAGCTATATTATTGGTGCATGGAAATATCAGCTTATATGATATTGGAATTGTGGATCCTTGAGGTGTAATCAATAATATGCCTGCTCTTAAGCCATGTTGGGTGTAAGAACCATCAAAGAAAGTTTTCATGTTTTTGCTTCAATGTTGATGATTTTTGCATTTGAAAATTCCACTTGAATAGGGTATTCATCTTTTAAAGGTGCCTCTGGGAGTTGATTCTCTATGACTTGGCCTTTTATTGCCTTTCTGTTTACATATTCTATGTCAAACTCACTTAGTACCATGACCCATTTGACCAACCTTCCTGTTAAGGCTGTTTTGCTTAATAGATATTATAATGGATCAATCTTTACTATGAGTTTGATTTTGTGAGATAACATATAATGTCATAGTTTTTGGGAAGCAAAAAATACCGCCAAACATGTTCTTTCTATGAAACTATAGTTTAACTCATACTTCACTAAGGTCCTTCTTATGTAGTAGATTACCTTTTCTTTCCCATTCTCATCTTTTTGAGCCAAGAGTGTGCCTAAAGAATGTTCTTTCGCTGAAATGTACAATATTAAAGGCTTACCTCTTATTGGTGGCATCAATATTGGAGGATTCATGAGGTAATTTTTGAGGAGTGTGAAAGCTTCTTCACATTTGTCATTCCACTTGAATACTATATCCTTATGAAGGAGTTGAGTAAAAGAGTGGTATTTTTTGCTAGTTGTGAGATGAACCTTCTTATAGATTGGAGTCTTCCTTGGAGCGATCTCATTTGACTCATGTTTCTAGGTGCCCCCATCTCTATTATTGCTTTTAATTTTGTGGGGTCTACCTCTATTCCTTTTGCTAAAACTATATACCCTAGAAATTTGTCGGATTGTACCCCAAAGGCACACTTTTTTGGATTTAGTCTCACCTTGAATTGTTCAAGACTTATGAAGATTTTCTCTAAGATTGGTAAATGTTCTTTCCTTGAGTGAGATTTTTCAAGTATATCATCCACATAATCTTCTAAAAACTTATGCATCATATCATGGAATATAGTGGTCATGGCTCTTTGGTAGGTCGCTCCTGCATTCTTAAGACCAAAGGGCATAACATTCCAACAAAATGTCCCCTAAGAATATGTAAAAGCTATTTTTTCTTGGTCTTCAGGTGCAATTTTGATTTTATTGTACCCACTAAATTCATCCATAAGAGAGAACATTGAGTGACCCGCTGTTAGATCCACTATTGTGTCTATGCTTGGTAAAGGAAAATCATCTTGTAGACATGCTAAATTGAGATCTCAAAAATTCGTGCAAATTCTGATTGATTTATCAAGTTTTGCAACATACACAATATTGGATATCCATTCAGCATAGTCAATAGCTCTAATAAAACCCACTTTTAATAACTTTTCCAATTCCACTTTGACAAGAAGCACAATATGTGGGTGCATTTTCCTCAACTTTTGTTTGACCGGCTTGATTCCTAGTTTGATATTCAAATGATGCATAATCAAGTTTGGGTCTAATCTCAACATATCATCATAGGACCAATAAAATTTTATTTTCCTTTCTTTGAAAAACTCCACAAATTCTTCCCTCTCTTCTTTTGATAATGAAGCTACAAGATGTATGACTTTAGGAACTAATTTGGTCCCAATGTTGATCTTTTCTATTGGCTATATCAAAATAGGTGATCTTTCTTCATAATGTTCAAGCAAAGTATCCAAAATATCTTCCTTAGGTACCACAATTAGGTTTTCACCTTTGGAAACGTCTTTTATTTCTTTCCCTTTTTGGTCTAATACTGCCACCTTGTGGTTTTTACCATTAGACTCTTTCATTTTTTCATTTTTTTTCTTTTATTTCTTGACTAAGAGTTTGGATACTTTACCTCATCATTTTGCCTTGATAAAATTTGTTGGTAAAAGAAGGTTCAACTATATTTAGGTAGAAGGCAAGAGAATTGTCATTTGGGAATGTGGGAATGTCATTTGGGTCCATAGAATCCCATTTAATGAGTTCTAGGTATACAAGATATAACATGTTATTGGCTAGGCTCAATTCTGCAGGGTTTAGGGACATGGCTTCGTTAGATGGTTCATACATTATATCACTCAAGTCTATGACATGTGCTTGTTCTAAGTGTTCTACAAAACTTGGATTTAAATCCTCCTCACTAGAATCCTCTTGGGTTTCTTGTGGATAAAAATCTCGTGGGTTAAACCTATTGCTAGGTTCTTCCATTGTTGGTACCCATGAGGGTACATAGGGTTCTCCTACCCATTTATATTCTTCTTCTTCTTTATTTTGAGTATTCTCTTGAATTTATTGGTTAGAACTCAAAGCTTGGTTCGAACTTGATCCTCGATTTAACTCTTGTCTTTTACCTAGGTTAGACATAGGAGCATATGTATGGATAACATCCACCTCTTTATATTGACAAGATTCACTAGGTAAATAATCCCATTACCATTCATTAGAGTCTTCATCACTTTAGGAGTTCAATTGCAATATTTGTTCATTAAATTTGGGATGATTCTTTTGAGTATATCCTTGTTCAAGATATCCTAATCCTGAATTTTCCTTGCTATCCCTCCAAGCCATTTCTATGGGTTCAACCAATCCTTTATTTCTCTTTCCCAAAGGTCCTCTTCCTTTATATCCCATCTTTTGCATGATTTCAAAACCTCTGCCATATTGATGCGTGGGAATGCTAATATTTTGGATTCTTTTTTCATTAGCATTTGAATCACCTTCTTCCTTATAGAGCCATTTTAGAGTTTCATTGTCATCTTCTTCCATGGATGAAGAAGTGCTAGCTCTTACAAAATGGTTATTGTATTTTTGAGGAGGATGAGAGCTAGAGGGTCTACCATGAGACCTAGGGGATAATAGAAAATCCATCATTGATAAAAAATATTCCCCTACACCATTTTTCTTAATCTTGCATTGCTTTTCAAAATTAGTCATCACGGTGTCCATATTTTGATAATGGATCTCTTTGTCTTGTATTTGGGAAGATTTTGAATTATCTTCTTCTTCTTTTTCCTTGGCATTTTCCTCACTATATTTCTCTTTTCCCTTAGTTGAAGTAGCTAACTTAGTAGGATTTTGATTTTCTCTAACAAGAGTGTCTTCTTCCTCCATATTCCCTTTTCCTTTTTCTAAGGAACTTTCTTCGAACTTTTACCTTGGTCTATTTTCCTTGATGTAGTGCCTTCGGTATTGTGAGGAACCAATGAGTCATGTATGGGTTTGATATTATTACAATATTGAAATGGATTTAAATCTCCACTCACCATAATTTATTGACCCATGTAAGGAAACTTTAAGCATTGATGATACATTGAGGGTACTGCTTGCATCTCATGTATCCATGGTATTCCCAACAACATAATGTTATACGTCAGTTTAAAATCAAGTACTTGGAAAATAGTTTCATTTTGAATAGGGCCAACTTGGATAGGAAGCACTATTAACCCTTTGGATGACCTTTATTCATCATCATAAGCCTTTATAATTATCATTCTTTTAGGTTCAATAGCTTCTTCAGAATACCCTAGGGCTTTGACAAGATTTAGAGTGCAAATGTTTAGACTAGCTCCTCCATCAATGAGGACCCTTTTGACACGATGTTTATGTATCAAAACTTCAATGTGTTATGGGAGATTTTTGGGATGGTTTAAAGACATATCATCTTTCTCAGAAAAAGATAGAAATGAGGTGCAATAAGGTGTCCTACCATATTCTAAAATTTATCGACACCCAAATTTAGTGGAACATTGGTTTCAACAAGAGCCTTCTCCAAGATTTCCTTGTGGGTGGGTGAAAATATTAACAACTCCAAGATTGAGATTTGTGCGGGAGTCCTTTGGAGTTGATCCACAAGGTTGTATTTCTTTGATGATGTAGATTTTTTACTTGGTAGAATAATTCTAGGGGTACCTCCTTGCAAGGTGATTTTGGACGCTTGCCCCCTAGTCACAACATTAGAGGTTTCTTCTTATTGATTTTCTTTCACCACTATAAAATTGATGGTATTTTCATACCCTGTCAAGGAATTTATAGTATTGTCATATGTGTGGGTGAATTTTAACTTTATCATTCCCTCTTTTGTTGTTTTGATTCAAATTTGAGGTTTCACCTTTCTCATGATTCAAGAAAGGGGTTTTAAAGGCCGTATGTTCTTCATTGTTTTGAGGACCCTCAACTTTAATCATGCCATGATCTATCAATATTGGACCAAGTGTTTGATTTTCATACATTCATTGGTCTTATGGCCTTTATTTAGATGATATTCACAATGATGGGCATCGTTCCACCAAGATGGTTTAACTTGGGGTTCATATGGTCTAGATTCTGGTAAGATGATAATTTTTTTGGCTACAAGGGTTCTCAAGGCATTTTCCAATGGTTCTCCCAAGAATGTGAAATTTATCCTTTGGGTTGGATTAAAGAAAGGCCTTGGTTTATTCAAACCTTAGTTATTGAAAGATTTATTATTGTTATTGAAAGGGGTCTTAGGCGTTTGATTAACATTATTCATTTAATTGGGACCACTTGATAAATTAAAAGGAGTGGCTTTTAGGTTGTTGGCTTATACAACCCTATCATTTACAAGATTTTTGTTAGTGTTTTTCAACCAAAATATTGATTTATCATTTTTGTTATTAGCACCCTTATTATTATTATTACAATTATTGTTGGTGTTAGTATAACCTTTATTCTCTTCGAAGAGTTTGATTTACCCTCTCTTTACTAACACCTCTTCAATCTTAATCCCATTTTTTATGATCTTTTCAAATGTTGGGGGACATTTAAGTTGTAACCTATAGTTCATTTCCATGTTCAAGTTGTTCAGGAAAATTTCCATTTTCTCCTTTTCAGGTATGCTTCTTGGATATCTCACAAAAACCATTCTCTATCTTTGGAGAAAGCATAGGAAATGTTCACCATCTTTTTTTTTTGTGTCACATAGGTTTAGCATGATGATTTCATGCTCAATATTATAAGAATAATGAGTCATGAACTTGGAGGCTAATTCCTTGAGAGTCTTTATTCCTGGGGTTAATTTTGAAAACCACTCCATGGCTTGTCCTCTAAGGCTTCTCGGGAATAATCGCATTAGGTAGTTAGTGACATGAATTAACTCAATACTTAAAGCACAAAACTCTCCCAAGTGGTCTTGTGGGTCATATTTACCCATTTATTTTTCATATCTTGGAAATACCATGTTAGGAGGGAAAGACACCGTAACCAAATTTTTGTCAAAAGGAAAAGGAGACAAGGCTTCTATTGCAAATGGTTTTGGTTTAGCTGTCTTTTTCATGTTATCAATTTGAGCTTGGAACAACTTGAGTTATTTTTTCATGACTCCTAATGGATTCTCTTCTTCCTCATCCTTCTTTAAGGTTGATGTATCGTAGTCATGAGGAAGCTTTATTCATGCTTGAGCTAAGTTGGGGAAATATCTCTATTTATCCCTTTCCAAAAAAAATTCCATTACTTCAAGGAACTCAGGATCTTGGGCTGCCATATTGGCCTTTTCTTCGGTTGTTTCTTCTTGCCCTCAGTTTCTTTGTTGATTCTCATCTCGGTTTTCATTGTTTCTCCCTTGAGTAAACTCATAGAAATCATTATTTCTTTCCATGGGATCAACTCTTTCTTAGAATAGGTTGGGAAGTCTTTCTTCTTGTTCTTGTGGTTCTTCAAACGGGGTTTGGAATATGAAGTCTTCATATGGAACTTCTTGACTAATGCAAGTGCCATCTTCTTGAAGAGATATTTTCAATCGATGTGATCTAGTGAAAACCGACATTAACAAGGGTTGAGTCAAGTGAAATTCCTCTCTCTTGGTGATTTTTCTTTTGGAAAATTTTAAAAATATAAATTGATTTGTAATGGATTCTTCTTCCTTGTAAAATGTATTTTCAAACACAACAATAAAAAAAAACTTGTCTTTTAAATGACCTCTAAACACGAAATGTTTGAATATTCGAGAACTTTTACACAGGTCTTTAACAATAAATCACTTCAAGCAATCTACCTATAGTCAATTTTGGCTTGTAAACATGGCTCTATTGAGGTAGGATTGCTAATTAACAAGGATATAATATGGATTTCATTCAAAAGAACATCAAGTTTCATCCCTCATTATAGGGGCCTCCCACCACCCGTATGTTAGAGTTTTTGGCAATCCCGAATGACTACTTGAGGAGGTTTGATTCTTGATATTCCTTTGTCACTCACCCCATTAAGGATGAGTATATTTTATTTTATAGTGGGGTGGATTATTGAAAAAAATATCTCACTTTGGGTTGTCCCTCTCACTAGCCTCATTAAGGCATGTTTTCGAGAGGCGAGCCCACTAAATCTCTAGCATGTTCATCATAGCAAATGAAATGAAATGAAAGAGTAGGTTTGGGGATTTGATTCACCAAAGGTGAAGATCATATCCCTACTACTTTCCACTTCCAAACACAATAACCATTGTTCAATTACCAAGCCTCTTTTAATCTAATGGGAATTGGCCACTTATAGCTTTCCGATTCACCTAAAAGGTGAAGAGCATAATCACCTAATACTCTTTTCGACAAATAATAGGCTTATTTTAGTGTTTGTTCATTTTCTTGACCTTTATTTTAATTTAAATATTTTCATAGGTTTGACATTTTGGTTCACTAAAAGAAGTGAAGAGAATAGGCCTACTATCAAATCCAACAAACAATAATAGGTCTTCTAATTAGCTAGATTCAAATCAAATTGCCACAATTTAAGAAAATGCATAAGGTTTTAGGCATACCTTTTTCGAAGCTAGTAAAGGCTAGGGGTATTTTTTATTTTATTTATGCATTTTGATACTCACCTAGTGGTGATCATTCTAGCTCCATAGCATCCTCTTCTCAATATTGTTAGTCCAACACAAATCCCAAGCAAAAGTGAAGAAATCCAAGCAAATCAAGTTTTTACGCCTTTCTTTAAAATGATCAAAATGGACAACCTTAAGGAAAAAAATCCAATTGAGAGAGACAAATTTAGATTTATAAGCTTCAATTATTTGTAAATATCTCTCATAAGCTTCACCTTCATGCTTGGAATCCTCCAAGAAGTTGTTAAGATGAAGTGTTTTCTCCCTTTTCAACATTTTCCTTATTTTCTTGTCTTATTGTTGACCTTGGCTTCTGGTTTCCAAACCCTTTTATGCTCTGTCATTAGAAAAACACAAAGAATTCATCATTTTCTGCCAGAAATTAAATTTTATAAAACTAGTATTACATGCTACAAAAAGTATTGTAAGCACTATTCTGGACAGTAAACGTGCTACAAAATAAATTAAACTCTTAAACGCACTACTCAATTATTTAAATAAGTTGATAAATGAGTACTATAAAGTGGCATTTAAACATGAAAATAAATTGTATGCACTGATACAGGGCACAGACGTGCTATGAACTTAGGGTGTACTTGCTGAAAGAAAGTAAGACAGAATAAATAAGTTATTTGTACGTGCTAAAAGGCTACGTAAAGGCACCAAACTTCATTGTGCATGCATTATTTCACTATGTAAAAGAATCATACTTTTCTTTGTACATGCTACTCCAGGCCTAGTACGTGCTATTTCACCTATTTGATAGAGATTAAAAATATAATTTCATGCAATTTTAGCAAATAAACTTGAAATTTGGTTAGTAGAGGCAAGAAGCCCCATCCATGGTGGGTGCCATTTTGTGTACCTAAAATACCTTCATAGAATTAGTTCATCAATATTTCAATTCAATTATGAAAAACACAACAATTAATAAGCTATTGAATGGAAATAAGGACAATAAACATCCTATGGCTCTCTAATTAAAGATGCTAATGAAATTCTCTCAGAAATCATCCATTAGAGACAACTATAAAATGAGAAATTATGCTAATTGATGAGTGGTTATGCCTATCTTGCTCAAAACAATGCTAAATTATGCTTTCAAATCAAATTCACTATAGTAAGGATGCAATTCTAAAATGTTTATGGGGTCCTTTTCTCCTAATTTTTGCCTTCTATTTATAGTTTTCTCCAAGATTAGGGGGTGGAGTCAATTTAGTCATGGTTGAGTTTGGGTTAAGTCCATGGTTGCAAATGTTGAGACAATTTAAATATTTTGTCCTCAAAGCTTGGGACAATGAGACAAAATGAGTGGTCAAGATGTATTCCCCAAGTGAGTGATTGAGATTCAATGTGGCTTTGATCCATGTGAGATCAATTCTCAATTCCTATTGGTTGAGGTAATTCTCTCCCATGTGGTAGGTGAGAAATATTAGAAGTTAATTAATTGATTTATTTAGTTTCTTTAGTCATGTGTACCCCTTAAATGAGTTAGATTTGATTTAATTCAACTATACTATTGATTTGATTATTTGCATAATTAAATGATAAATTTGATTGAATTAATCCTTTTTGGCTTTGATTTCAATTAACTCCTAATTTTGGTTCGATTGCTCACTTGGATTAGTGTGACTATTTTTAGGTGTCTACAGGATGCAACTAGGTATTTAAGAATAAATTTGGTGCAGATGATCATTTAGAGAGGTACAAAGATAGAGTGGTAGCCAAGGGTTACTCCTAGAGAGGATTTTATTTTGGTGAAATATTCTCTCCTATTGCTAAGTTAACTTATATTAGATTCCTATTATCTATTTCTACTGCTTGTGATTTTGAGATAGAGAAAATTGATGTTAAAATTGATTTCTTGCATGAGGATCTTGAAGAAGAGATTTATATGTGACAACATGATAGTTTTGTTGAGAAAGGAAAAGAAAACTTGTTTTGTAGGTTAAAGAGTTCATTGTATGGTTTGAAACAGTCACCCAGGATGTGGTACCAGAAGTTTGATGCATTTGCATTAAAATTGGGTTACATTAGAAGAGAAGAAGTTCACTGTGTTTACATTAAGATTATTGATGATCAATTATTAATTATTGTCTTGTATGTTGATGAAATTTTGTTTATTGGTAAAAAAAAAGGCAATGATTAAAGAGCTCAAAACTGATGCAGGAGCATCTTAGGATCTTGGCAATCTTGGATCAACCAAAAAAAATGTTTGTTTTCCTATTGTCTTGTTTGAGAAGCCTAGTGTTTTGGCCAGTGGTCAATCTGTACTTGTTATTTTGGGTTGTGGTTTCTATAGTGTGTTCTTGGCATCATCCTAGATCTTATCCTATGATCACACCTCATTTGGTTTCATTGCGCGTAATTTATGACAAAATCTTCATGTATATGTCCTATTTTTCATTTCCTAGTTGGTCTTCATGGTTTTTCGATCATTTTTTGATCTACTGGTTGTTTTTCCCATATGCGATCATGCCAGACCATTATTATGTTGGAGGCCAACATTATTGTGTGATCACATCTTTTAATCCTTTCTTTGAAGGTTGTTCCTAAAGATTTGGGTCCTAACCTATTTGTTGTAACACATTTTCTCAATTATTGGGAAATGTAATATTTTCAAGGCCAACTTGATGTTGTGATGGATTTATAAGCTTATGGACTTGTTCCTAAGGATTAGGATGATCTCATAAAATTATTTGGCTTAGCTTGGCTAGGATTGTAACGGTTGTGGGTGTAAACAAGCTTGTATGCTTGGCATGTATGACTGACATGCGAAACAACATGTTGTAGATCTGTTGTAAATAATTTACAATCATAATAAAAGGCTGAATCTCTCATTTTGCTTCTATTTTACCTTTTTTCTTTCATCGTGTTTTGTTGGTTGCAAGGGTTGGACCGATCTCCTTGAGGTTTCTCCATCCTTGATTGAATCAAGTGGTATCAGAACCAAGTTGAACAAGGTTGAGGTTGAATGAGGTAGAGATTATTATGTTGGTAGATTTGAGTTGCCAACTTGTGAAGCCCTGGATCTATTGATCGTGAGGTGGAAGAGTGAAGATATAACTTGCAATCACATAGGACTTGCGCAAAGTGGTGAGGAAGGGTTTTTTTCTAGTTGTTGAAGAGTTGAAGGCATACCGATTTGGGGTAGGTTTCTTGTGTGTCTACCGATCACTGGTTGGAGGAATATATTGTAATATATCACCAATGGGAGAGCTAGTTGCACCTAAGGATTGTGAAAGATGCTGCCTAGAAGGATGAACCCTAGAAGGCTAGAGAAAATGATGGAATATTTCAAAATATAGATGAGGAATGAGATCATAAATGGGTTGAATGGATTGAGAAGGAACCCTGAGACTGAAGAATAATTCAAGGAGGACGTTGAAGATGTTGAGACTAAAGATGTTGAGATCCATGTAGATGAAGAAATATTGTTGAGAGCTATGACACAAATGAGTAATAATTATAGGATGGATGTTTCCACTTTCACCGGTTCATTGCATCCTGAGGATTTAATAGACTGGATTGGAGAGTTGGAAGAGTACTTTGATCTTAAAGATGTTAGAGATCCATAGAGGGTTAGGGTTCCACAAACTAAGTTGATGGGTCATGCTACCTTATGGTGGAAGGAATTACAAAAAGATAGAGAGGAGCATGGTGAGACAAAAATCACTAGATGGAGGGTGATGGTTGCTAGGTTAAAAGCTAAATTCATTCCTTAGGATTATGAGTTAGAGTTTTTCAATAAATTACAGAACTTGAGGCAGAAAGACATGAGTGTGGAATCATATACCGAAGAGTTCTTTAAGATGACTACTAGATCTGGTTACAATAAAGTATCTAAGGATAATGTGGCTAGGTATGTTAAAGGTCTAAGATTTAATATTCAGGATGATCTGAGTATGTTAAGGATTAGTACTATTGAGGATTCTTATCAATATGCATTGAGGGAAGAAGATAAGTTGAAAATAAGAAGTAACCCTAGAGGAAGAAAGAATCAAGTCAGTAGCAATGGAAAGGAGAAGAAAACCATTGAATTTGAATCTGATCAGAGGATACCTAGAAGAGGGAATGGTTGTAGTGAGTTCAAAGGTACTTGTTGTATGCACCCAAAAATGGTCGCCTAGACTTTGGGCCCCATTTATTTGATTTATCAATCCTGAATCATTTTGATCAATAATCAATATTTTGAACATTATCAATTTCTTGATCAAATCCTAATTTCGATCATATATTGGATTTTTATCCTTGGGCTAAAAATTTATCCTAAGTCTTTATTTAATTAAAAGGAATATTTCCTCCCCTTTCAATTAAATAAAAAAGCCCCACTTTTCCTCTCATCCTAAGTTGCACAAATAAAACATTATTCTTATTTTATAAAAAGGGAAAAAGCACTTTTTGTCTCACATGAGGCTCAAAAGTCAACACTTCACTCTCATTGGAGGATACTTGTGCACATGGATTGCTCCTCTTTCAACCTCCACCGCTGATTAAGACTTTTTGCCTCTTAATCTCCATGGTCCATTTCACCTCATTTCTTATAAAAGGAGAGCTCTCTCCTTCATTTGCACATCCATATTTTATGCTATTGTTATGCTACAGGTTTTTTAGGTCATCTTGGGGCTTTTGGAGACATTCTTGCATCTAGGGTTTGAAGATTTGGAGCATTGTTGGCATTCATCTTAGATCATCATCCAGATCTCGAACACACCGCAACCCAGTCACCTTCGGCGCTCTGATGATGAGCACTGGAAAAACCTCCTGCAAGCCAAAACCAAACTCGTTGTTAGTACATATCATGATGGATGTCCAAAAAACTCAGTATAAAACATCTTAAAAACGTAACATTGTCTAGACCCATGTCATTTTTGCTCAAAAATGCATTAAATATCAAATTTTTCAATTGGGCGATATTCTTTTTTGGAGAAGTATCATGCGATACTTCTCCCTATAGTGGGGCGATAAACCTTATGTCGAGCGATACTTCACCCAGTATCGCGCGATCTTTCACCCAGTATCGTGCGATACTGGTGTCTAAAGCGTGCGATACTTTTGGGGCACGCGAAGTATCGCGCGATACTTCTCCCCAAAGCGCGCGATACTTCTAAAGTATCGCGCGATAATTCGCACAACAGAAAATTTTGAAATTTAAAATTTGAAAAAAAGGTGCTAAAAAGGCTATTAAATGCTAGAAATGACCAAAAAGCTCGAGTTTTTCGAAAACATACCGGGGCAGGATAGTGTGGTGGCCGGTTGTGCAACCGGGCGCGCTCGAATCGATGCTTGTGGACGGGAACTCCTGCTTGCTAAGCCATTTTTTCTCTCTAAATCTCTGAAATTCTCAAATCACTAAAAGACAAATGATTTTTGAAAATGACATTTTGACCCCTTTTATAGCATTTTGACTTTTTGACCTAATGTTCAAAACACCTCAGAATTGCGTGAAAATTGCACCCCTAGCTAATTTCGACGTCCTGGATCCATTTTCGGACTCGAAATCGAAATCCAAGATCATCTTCATAGTCAAAATCATGTTTCAAATTCTTTCCCCCCTTCTGCGCAGTTGGCTGATCTTTTGAGGCCGAATCTTTTAATCTTTGCTGGGGCATCGTCATTCCTTCCTTTTCATGTCTTCCAAACTTCTAGTCTTTCATTCATATTCATTCCATTCCCTCATTTCTCATGTTTGACTGCATCTTTTTTTAGTCAGGCTGGGGCATGTTTTCCTTGCCTAATGGTTAACCTATTGACCCTTACCTTCGATTGTGATTTCATTCTGATTTGATCAAATCTTTATCGATTTGCTGTCTCTCCTCTACCTGATTTTGATTTCGATTCCGAGGGGGCAGTACCTATGGGATTCTCATCCCCAATCGCTTGATTCTCTTGATTCAGACATCTTTTGTGAGCTTTTGCTCAAAATTTGAGATTCTTATCTCCCATTTTTAGACATTGATTATTGCCTAGCAGCGACGGTAATAGTTTTGTCTAAAGCTTGATTTGCACCTAGCAGCGACGGTGTTGGTTTAAGCTTTTGTTTATGTTTTGTCCGGATGTGATCCCGAATCGACCTCATATCTGAGTTGTTTTGTGATCCCAAATTGATCTCACATTTCAATTCTTCTTTGACTGCATGTGTTCCCAAATCGATCACACATTAGTCAAAGAGGGGCAAATGTATGCACCCAAAAATGGTCGCCTAGACTTTGGGCCCCATTTATTTGATTTATCAATCCTGAATCATTTTGATCAATAATCAATATTTTGAACATTATCAATTTCTTGATCAAATCCTAATTTCGATCATATATTGGATTTTTATCCTTGGGCTAACCATTTATCCTAAGTCTTTATTTAATTAAAAGGAATATTTCCTCCCCTTTCAATTAAATAAAAAAGCCCCACTTTTCCTCTCATCCTAAGTTGCACAAATAAAACATTATTCTTATTTTATAAAAAGGGAAAAAGCACTTTTTGTCTCACATGAGGCTCAAAAGTCAACACTTCACTCTCATTGGAGGATACTTGTGCACATGGATTGCTCCTCTTTCAAGCTCCACCGCTGATTAAGATCTTTTGCCTCTTAATCTCCATGGTCCATTCCTTTGCATTTCTTATAAAAGGAGAGCTCTCTCCTTCATTTGCACATCCATATTTTATGCTATTGTTATGCTACAGGTTTTTTAGGTCATCTTGGGGCTTTTGGAGACATTCTTGCATCTAGGGTTTGAAGATTTGGAGCATTGTTGGCATTCATCTTAGATCTTCATCAACACTCTATCTTCTTGTCTTCATTCTTGCATCATCATGGCTTTCTTGCTTCATAGTTAGATTTCATTTCTTGCATAGTAGCTTCATTTTCATGGCATTCTTAGCTTAGATTTCCTTTATGCTTTAGATTAACTCACATAGTCTAAATAGGAGGCATTGTAATCCATTGCTATTTCCTTTCATAGATTAGTTGCATTGTACTTTCATTTCCATAGCTTAGATTGCATTGCATATTTGATTCTTGGAGATATTGGCACTCTTGCCCTTGTCTTCATTGTGAATCTCTCATTGTGTGGTTGACTAGCAAGGTCACTTTCTTGTAGCTCTAGCTGAGAGCAAAACTCATAGTCCCTTGCAACTCCATGCATAGAGAGCTATGAGCCGCTTTGTGAGGCCTCACTCTTGAGTAACCTTGCATGTAATGGTTCATAGAAGTGCATATTTTAGTGTGTACACTTGTTACAAATGTGGTGGCATAGGACATAGGGCTTATCAATGTTTTTAAGGATCTAGTAAGAACATAGGAAAACATAATCTTGTGGCACAAGAGGAACAAACTACTGATGAATTTGTGGTGAATGAAGAAGAACTTGAGATAGGAGAGTCTCTTATGCTTAGGAGAGTCAAATTGAGTGAAAAGGAAGTTGAACCTATCCAAAGGAGGAATTTGATTAGGACTGTTTGTAAATCAGGAGGTAAATGTTGTAAAGTTATTGTGGATAGTGGTAGTACTGATAACTTAGTATCAGAAGAGATGGTGAAAAATCTTGGATTGAAGAGGCTAAAATATCCTTGTCCTTATGGGATAGGTTGGTTTTCAGATGATCACATGGTGGAGGTGAAAGAGAAATGTTTGGTTAAATTCAACATTGGACCTTACATAGATAATGTGTTATGTGATGAGTCTATGAGTACTTGTCATGTTCTATTGTGAAGACCTTGGCAATATGATAGAGGAGCTATTCATGATTGTAGATGAAATTTGGTCACAATAGAGAAGGATGGACATAGGTTTACTCTAGTTCCTTTGAAGGAATCAAGATGGAGAAGTATGAGTAATTAAAGTATAGTAAATAGGTATTGTTTAGAGAAGTAGAATATAGAGGTTAGTATGGATCAAAAGAATGATCTTGAAGGTAAATCCAATGAAGGAAAGTTGGTATCTAATTGTATGAGGGGAAAAGTGGAGCAACAGAAGACTTTGGTTGCTATACATAAGAAGGTTTGTAACATAGGAAGATCAGTTGTGCAAAAGGGAAAGAGTAGTAATCTGATCCCTAATTTTTCTAAAGGATTTGATAGAATGAGTATAGAGGGGAGTGAGTTGATGGATATGATAGAGGAGAATGCAAAGGTACAAATGAACAAAGTTGTAGATAAAAAGGATGTTTGGATCAAGAGGAAGCATGGGATTTGTGTTTCACACCTTGATAAATTTTCATAAGTTTCTCTTATGGAATATTTTATTTTACCTAGGGTGTCTGACACAGGAGCTTATTAGGATCTTGGAAATCTTGCTTCAACACAAAAAAAATGTTTATTTTCATGTTGTCTTGTTTGATGAGCCTGGTGTTTTGGTCAATAGTTGATTTGTGCTTGTTATTTTGGGTTGTGGTTTCTACAGTGTGTTCTTGGCATCGTCCTAGAGCTTATCCTATGATCGCACCTCATTTGGTTTCATTACACATAAGTTATGGAAGATTCTTCATGTATTTGTCTTGTTCTTCATTTTTCGGTTGGTCTTCATGGTTTTCTTATCTACGAGTTAGTATTTATGTACATGATCGTGCCATCTCATTATTATGTTGGAGGTCAACATTATTGTGTGATAACATCTTTTAATCCTTTCTTTGGAGGTTGTTCCTAAAGATTTGGGTCCTGACCTATTTGTTGTAACACATTTTCTCAATTATTGGGAAATAGAATCTTTTCAAGGCTGACTAGATGTTGTGATGGATTTATAAGCTTATGGATTTGTTCCCAAGGAGCAGGATGATCTCATAAGATTATTTGGATTAGCTTGGCTAGGATTGTAAGGGTTGTGGGTGTAAACAAGCTTATATGCTTGGCATGTGCAACAACATTGTGCAGAACCGTTGTAAATAATTTTGATGATAATAAATGGTTGAATATCTCATTTTACTTATTTTTTACTTTGTTGCTTCCATTGTGTTGTTTTGGCTGCAAGGGTTGGACCGATCTCATTGAGGTTTCTCCATCCTTGACTGCATTAAAAACTCATCTTTCTGGCACATTTGATATGAAGGAATTGGGGGATGCTAGATATATTATTGGGATAGAAATCAACATGTATTGGGTTCACATAAAGCTTTGGTTAAGTCAGAGTAAGTATGTTGACGTCATTTTGTAGAGATTTAAAAAGTAGGACTATAAGCTAGCGAGTATTCCATTTTTGGTTGGTACTAAGTTGAGTTCAGACACATGTCCTAAATATGATGATGATATTGAAGAGATTTATAAAGTTCCTCAAGCTAGTGTTGTTGGTAGTTTAATGTATGCAATGGTTTTTACTAGACCAGATATAGACCAAACATTGGGAGTTATAAGCAGGTTTATGTCTAAGCCTGGTAAAGAGCATTGGAATTTTGTTAAAAGGGTTTTAAGATATTTGTGAGGTACTTCTGATTACTGTTTGGTTTATTATGGTACTGATGATGTGGATAAGCCATTGGACATACATGGTTATGTTGATGCAGATTGGGCAGGTCAATTGTTTAGGAAGAGGTCCACAAGTGGCTATGTGCTTATTTTGTTTGGAGGTGCAGTGAGTTGGATGAGTAAAAGAAAACCTATAGTTGCATTGTCTACCACCGAAGTAGAATATATGGCTGCTAAGCATGCCTCTAAGGAGGTAGTTTGGTTACAAAGACTTGGTAATGGTATTGATTTTGATTGTAGGACCGTGAGAATTGGATGTGACAGTCAGAGTACCATATGTTTGGCCAAAAATCCTATGTATCATGCTCGTACTAAAAATATTGATGTTCAATATCACTTTGTGTGGGAAATGGTTGAAAGAGGATATGTATTACTTGAAAAAGTTGACACTTTGGATAATGTTGCAGATTCTCCCATGAAGCCTATAATTATGAATAAGTTATTTTGGTGCAGGTAGGACATTGGCCTTGATCATTGTACTTGATTCATATTTTGTAAATCTATGGGGTAATTTACAATGTATGATGTCAAGTGGGAGAATGTTAGGATTTAGGTTCCATCAACCTTGTAAATCCTTAATTTATTTTTTTCCTAATGTCTTTTGTAATTTACACATGAAAGGTTGAACCATTTAACCAATGGTGGTGAAAGAGACGATGTAAATGCAAAGTTACTTTTACCATTTGTCATTTTGGAAAAAGACAAAATAGCTAGGCATCCCCTCTTGGTATACATCCTCACAAATTCTTATAAATTGGGGCCTTGAGCTAGAGTTATTCATTCAGTCTTGTTCATTTTCCACGGTAACAAAGTGCTGCCGAATTTGTATATAGGTCTATCGAGAAGTGTATTGTTGTATTCTTCATTGGATTAGTAATATACTTGCCTCTCTTTCTGTGGTGAATTTTTTTTCTTGAAAGGGTTTCTCCACGTAAATTTGGTGTTTTATGTGCAATGGCTTTCTAACTCTTGTTTTGATTCTACAATCACTTTATTAAGGGTTAATATTTGGTTTTAGATTTTCATTAATATTAAATTAAAATTCATATTGCAAGATTTCTTCACCTTGTTTTAGTACAATTGATACACAAAGTACACAACAAAATTGATGTATTTATATTTATTGCCAAAATTGTATTTACATTCATGACCAAATTGTATTTTTATTTGGATTTACATGACTATATACATTAGGGTTCTCTATCTAAGAGTTTCCTTCACTATCCATGTAATGGGCTCTTCCCGATCCTCTAACTTCAAGAACGAAATTAACTTGTAGCCTGAGGTAGGTACATGGTGATCTACTGGCCTTATAGGCTCAACTAGATCTACCATCGGGGTTTTAGGAGAAGGTTTGGACTCTAATCCTAGCTTAGGTTGGTTCTCTGAAGAGGTTTTGTGTTTAGGTTTAAGTTCATACAATATCGCAACCCTAACCACTGCTCTTCTAGTAGGTGTCCACTTATGTCTTTGCCTTTAAAGCCTATTCATGGCTTCTGCAAGAGTTTTGGTGTTAGAAGGTGGAATGCATTGAGAGTAGTCGTGCTCCTAGTTCATGACCCTCATAATTTTGATGTATGATGAATCACAAGCTCTTTTATGTTTGGTTGTAAAAATCCACATCCTAGCAAAAGCAAAAATGCTTCGTTTTAGATTGCATTCTAAGTTTATTGGTGGTGAGCCCTAGGTTTGGTGCAAAACTTGGTAGCTCTAATACCATATGTAATATGTTAAAAGTTCTAAGCATAAATACAACTAACGACTGGAATAAAAAGATCGTGAACGAGTATTCAATGCAAGACTTGTAAATGTAAGCTATTATTCTAGTGGTTTTTTTATAAACATAATTAAAGCAATTGTATTAAAATAAAACATAAAACTAATCAAAGGAAATACGTCTCATTATGAATCACATGTTTATCATTTAACTTCACATAAAACGCAAAGACAGTGGAGAATCTTACTGAGAGTATACTAACAAAATTGAATCCATTATGACTTTCTTTTATGTACTTAAATGTAACATGGGGGCAAGAAAGTGTCACTAGGGCATTTTTACCACCCAACCATGGATCTACTAGTGATTCCCCTTGCACACTTCCTACTCGGAGTGGCCCAACCCTTTGCAACCTGGGTGTAAACATGTTGATAAACAAACCGTATGAATCTGGTATATGATCCTACATAACTCTAGTAAGTCATACTCTATAGCTTCTCCTACGCAGTATGACTCTTGAATAGGAATGTATCTAGAACATTACAAACTGACTAACACTAGCATAGTATAATGCACCTTGGCTAAAGTTTTTAATGCAACATGTACAATAAATGCACTCTTGTTGTGAACACCCAGTCCAACTTGGTTACAAAACTCATATAGAATACAATAGACTAGTTCTTGAGCATATAAGACTTGTGTTTCTACTAGAATTAATCCTTTTGATTGAGGTACATAACGCACAAAGAGGTTTCTATCTACTTATACTCATTATTGGCATACTTGTCATAAGAAAACAACATTATCAACCATCCTATTTTGGTTATTTAACTGATCTAATTTTCTAATTGAATTTTCCTTCAATGAGTAATTAAGGTTTAGGTTTCCTAACCAAGATACCATTTCTTAGTTACACCGGTGGTTATATAATTATGTAACAGGTTCCTGTCACTTATATTTAAGTCAATAGGCTTTTTATTGTGGGTATCGCCCACTAACGGAATTGTGTGATACGGAAACATTTTCCGATCAGACATCCGACGATGGCAAAAGAATCCCCGAGTTTTCCGTCCTCCTTGAGCCGGGTTTTCTGGAGTTTTTTTGCCGACAGATTAGTGGTTGTTGGAGATATTTTTGGGAGACCCACTCAACATTCGTTGGCCAATATTTTTTTTGCGTACGTATGAAGTTTAAACTTGGTAAAAAGGTTTTAGAAACCCTCAAGCAAATGCCCTGCGAGACATAACTGGAAAACGTGAAAGGAATGATAGGGCATTGCATAAGTGTTGCTGCGGAGGGGCTTCAACTTCTTCAATTGACATTTTCGTTGACGCCATTAAGGTCTGTGGTGGTTGAGCAGGCATTTTCTTCTGGGAACTCAGAAAATGAATCTGCTAAGGCTTTGAAAATTTCCATGCAAATGCAAACGGCAAAGGTAAATTTGTATTCAACAACTATTTTCCACTCTCTTTCTTGTCTATGCATTAATGGAAGCTTTGAAACAGGGTATAGAAAACATACGAGGGCATGCGAAATGTTTCATTGAAATCCCTTGAAGAAAGTATCATGAAGAATTTTGCATTCTACCATCCTTGGAAGTTGGTTCAAATTGAGTTGTCTCCACAGTCCATTCAATTTCCTCTCCAAGTTGCTTCACTGTTGAAATGAGTTGTAATCCAGCATTCTCCATGACCCCTCTCACCTTGCCAGCTACATAAATTACAGTCCACAACTTTGTATGTATGATTTTCAGTGTCTTTTTAGGAAATTTAAGGCTATTTTTTTGCATCTAAAGATACCTCAATCATATTAGATTCTTTTTTAGTTTCTTATTATTAACAGTAAGGCTCTTCTACACTCTGGTAAGCAATTTGCGAAAGAGAGTGGAACATATTTAATACATCTGAAATGCTGGTAAAAATGAAAATGTATGCTTGTGCAGTCCATGTTTTAGATGGATATTTGTAGTGCCATCTCGAATGCCAGAGTTCTGATTTCCCCTCTTTATGCGGTGCCATTGGCAAACATTGAAAAGGAGGGTAGGATTTCCCCTCTTTATTTCTGTGGCTTTTGCATTACCCTGGGGGAGTTGACCGTTCTCCCACTTTCTATCATTGATGATGTGCCTGTTAGCTTGTAGATAATTGGATTAATTGTTAATGCCAAACTGTGGCTGACATCATTACCGGAAAAATTCAAGAAGAGATCCACTCATGGATTTTAGTTGTATTTAATGTAGCAGTTTTATTGTTAAGTTGACAATGTACTGTGGGATGTTTTATTTTGATTGTTTTGTAAAGATAAATAATTTTTTTCTGTTTTGAAATTTGATACAATTTGAAATAATTAACTTTCAATTATGCTGCTATTTTAGTTGAAATTATTAATTAATAAAATATGGAGAAACTATCATTGATAAATATTTGCACTATTGATTGTTGATTATAGTTGGTGTGTGCATGTTTTTATTGATTAATTTCAAAAGATCCAGTGCTACTTTAATAGAAAGAAATATAAACTTAATTTAAGCAATTGTCACATTATATTGAATCATAATTTTACCATATTATTGATTATATTGTCTACTATGTTAAAAGAATCTTATAAAAAAAATTAGCAAAGTCAAAGAAAGTTATTGTTTGTGGAATTAAATTTGTTAAAAAAATTGAAGATGAATATAGAGATTTAAAAATTTGAAATTGTAAAAGTATAATATCTTGTTAGATTTATTTTTTAATATTTGAAGAAGCAATAAAAAATTAGAGTTAGATTTTTTCATTGATAAAATAATTTCATATCTTTGATCTAAATAATGAATAAGATCTTAAAAAATTAATATAATTTGATAATTTACCCTTGATCATTATTATATTATTTCTAGCATATCTAGCTATCGGCGAAATCATTGCACCTTGTGAATGCAAGTGCTAGTATTATAGAAGCCTAAACCTGCAAATCTATATGAACGTAAGCTTCTTGCACTACTGCAATATTTCATCTTGAACCTGTTACACAATTCTATACCTACCCAAGTAAGTTACTAAATGCAACTATCATAGTACAATCAATAATGGACTAGTTCATACACTTAGAGATGGATGATGTGTTTAAAAAACCAAGCTCCGAGCTAGTCTCAATACATCTCATAAATGGAGGCCAATTATAGGAAGTATTCAAGCATTTGGTTTGTGATTGTCACGTGTTTTCTTTTCAACTACTGCTGAAATCTGAGAATAATAACAATATGTGCTATTGTTGCACTTTTAATAATCTACGACTACATAATCCTTACATGCCAGTAAGCTGACATGGAATCACCTCATGAACTATATTATGCAACTACATAATGTGAAGATGCAAATTACAATTGTAACTAGACAAAGAATTACCATTCTCTAAGATGTTATGACAACATGCAACTGTAACCATTTGTAACCCAGACAAAGAATTAAGCCATGTTGATTCCTTAGTTGGCTCAAATGGTAAGAGGTTGCTGAGAAATATGTATATGTTCACTTAGGATCTGGGAATAAAAATTCATTTTATAAGGAAGACTAGCATTACATTTATGCATGCACTGTTCTTAAATAAGAACCTCCTTCTAAACTATACACAGAAAATATTTATGTTTACAATCATAAGATATTATTTCCAAAATTATAATCATAGGAGAAACTGGTTGAAAATTACACATGCATGAGAATTTTAGCTATAAATCTGCACTTGGAATGAAGAAGAAAATGCTCTCTTGCTGTTAGTGCTGACTGAGACTTCCTCTAAGTAAACTGTTTCTGCGTGTGAATGCTCTCTTTCTTGTAAATAAACTGTTTCTGCGTGTGAATCCTTTATTTCTCAAACTTGTTGCTGTTTTCTCTGGCTTTGTACATGAACGAATAATAATAATCTCACTGTATAGTGGTAGAAGAATAAATAAACTCTTCCAAAAGCTTATTTGGCTACGGTTTCCTATATTCTTGAGGCGGTTCCCCACTCTTCATAAATGTTTTGTCCCCCTTTTCCCAATTGGTAGCTCCAATATCACTTAATAAGTTACATAATTATAACAATTAAATAATATAATGAAAAAAATAGATATCACATAAAACAAGATATTTGTGGGTCAAGATGCTCTAATATCTAATATGTGATGAAATATAGTAAACCCTTGAAGTGGGTAAAGCTATACAATACTCCTAAGGAACAAGTCATTTCATGTTATATCTCCAAGAGATCCCAAATATGGTTTCTTCACACATATCTTACAACTATAATCACCTCTTTTAGATTGACCTCCTAATAATACAATCGAGGGGTAATCCTAATGAAGGCTTACACAACTCTTGATATAATTAATTACACACATTATTCACGTGACCCAATATAACTAATGGGTATATGCACTAAGATAGTGAACCAAAAAGTGGTCACATACTAAAAATGAGCTAAACATGTACATGGTTTTGAAAAATTCAAAACCACGTAGGTGTTATGGCTTAGATAATGTGAGCCAAAACACGTGTTATTTGAATTAAAAACACGTACATGCTTTTATGAGAACAAAACATGCATGTATTTCATTCAATAAGCATAACATGTACGTGTTATGCTAAACAAGAAAAACATATACGTGCTTTTTTTAATATAATCAACAAAATTTATGCTAATATGCTCTTGCTCGAGCTTTTAGTTCCATAAAGCATGAAAACATTTTCAATACTAATTACTATGTCCTCCCCTTAGTGTATTTTCATCAGAATATGTACATAAAATATTAACATTTAAGTATAAGTTATATTTTCTCTTTGTCTATTTACATACTTTAAGTTATATTTTATGTATGTATAGGTAGGATTTTTCAGAATAGTTTTGAATCTCTAAGATTTATATTGAAAATTCTAGATTTTAAGACATCTTATAATTTTTCATACTTAGTCAAATTTTAGTAATTTGTAGGCTCCTATCATCATTCTCTTGTTAAATTTTTATCTCATGCTCTTTGTCCCCCCCAAGCTCTATACCTATCTATTTCCCTATCACTTTCTCTCCTCCTTCTCTAAATCTTTCTATCTAAATCTATTCCCTCTCCCCAAGCTCTAGATCTTATAATTTCTCAGACTTAGTTAAATTACAATAATCACTAAGCTCTCTCTCTCTCTCTACCTATATTATCTTTATACATCTCTCTCTCACCCTTCACTCTACTCCTTTCTTTCTTTCTCCATCTCCCTCTCCATGTATACCTCCCCCTCACTCCCTTCCTACCTATATTTCTCTACATACATCTCCTTCCCTCTTTCCCCTTGGCTCTCCCATTATAGAGACTCTACGGATATATATCTTTGTTCTCCCAATCTCTATACATACCTCTCCCATATATAAGAAATAGAGATAGGCATAAGAAAGGAAAAAGACAAGATATAACTTATACTTAAATTATATATTTTATGTATATATCCTAATAAAAAAATACTAAGGGGGACAAAGTAATTAGCTTTCAAAATATGTTTGTGTTTTCTGGAACTAAAAACCTGAGTAGGGGCATATTTTTCTAATTTCTTATATTCAAAAAAACATGTAAGTTTTTTTCTTGTTTAGTGTAACACGCACATGTTATTCTTATTGAGAAAAATACATGTGTTTTCTTCTCATAAAATTGTGTATGCATTTTTAATTCAAATAAAGTGTACGTTCTTTGGCTTGTACTTAGTCTTGGATGATGTCCTTGGACTTGGGAGCTTCATTTCTCTCCTTTTGACACGATTTCTTCTTCCATTCTCATTTCTCAACTTGCTCATCATCAATTTTACTCATTATAAAATGGGTATTTGTAAAATCACCACCATAATTTCACACATCTTCTAAGCTCTCTAACAATATAATATTTTTTTATTAGTTTGATGCAAGTTATGTGATTTTCACACTCAATTATTTGATTTTAGGGTGCATCCACTTGAAAATTTATATTAAAAAAATCAACAAAAAATTACAAAACAATACACAACATGTAATACTCACTCTTAACTATATTTCTACCAATGGATTTTTCAAAATACTAAATGTAACTATAAAAAATTTACCCACAAACCGAATACTACATTATATTTTGCCAAAGAAAATGAACACTTTTGTGTGTGGGAAGGATTCGACCTTCTTGATCTTCTCCATTTTTGAAATACTTTATCAGTTTAGAAACTAGATTCAGAATGCTACAATTCATGTTCTTTTGGTATCTTCAAATCTTGAGTTCATGTGTCTCAAATTACTCCTCTAAGTTTAGGTTTAGCTGGTTTTAGATTACAAAATGGTCACTTTTGATTCCTTTTTTGTTCAACATCTTGGTGCACATACCCTAACTTAAGGTATGTGTGCCACATATCGACATCTCCTTCCACCCAAACATATTATAATTTCATATCCATAGGTGCACAACAAATACATCATGTAAAATATCTATTTGAAATATGAAATGGACTCACAAAGTTGTCCTCTAATTATTGCAAACAACATTAAAGCTTCTTATGCATTTATGTTTTGATTATAATATTCCAAGAATGCACTCTCCAATTGAATCTAAGACTGAATGAAATTAAGTGGGAGAATTACATACTAATGACATGCTATATCGCTTAATGAATTGACAAGTAAATGATTAAAAAACATCTTCATAGAAGCTCTTCATACCTTGTCATCAAATGTTTGCATATCTTCACATGCATTGGAGTACTCTTTGCAACATGTAGAAGAAAAAAGGGAAGCCATTTGTATGAATTCCAAGAATCTCATTGAAATGGCTACCCATCGAAACTGGACCACACCCAATCTCTAGTGTATCTAGCTTGTGAAATTAATCATTTAACTATTCAATCTTCAAATTCAATCGACCCTCCTAGTACCAATATGTTAGGTGACATGACATACTTATCAACTTAGGTGAAGTATTAGGTGTACCTCACCTCTATTGAAGGGAAATGAATCTCTTGGATGAGGATTAACTACCCTAAGGTCTATATTACATGATCACTCAATTATTTTGCATGGCCACAACCTTATGATATAAACCCTAGGTTAGTTAATCTTCATCCAAGACATTCATTTCATGTCAAGAGAACTGAGCTAGATGTAATACATTGATTAAGTGTATCATATCACACATCAACATTAAATATGTGAGATTGATTAATTCTTTAACTGGTAATTAGTGATCAATTTTTTAATATGTAATAATGATTTACTTTTATGAATCATGATTATATCATTTTTTAATATGTACTGATGATTTTCTTCCAAGAGATTGATATCATTTTAGGAGAAGGTCATAATTTTATAATTAAAATTTGCTAGTCATTTTTTGATATATAGTAGTTATTTATAATTATATGTTTTATTATACTTTGTACGACTTAGAAGTTATTAGGTGTAACTTATCTCTCTTCAAAGGAAATCAATATCTTTGATGGAGATTAATCACATAATAATTGAATATTCTAACTCATTGTAATACCCCTTCCATAGTTTGCTTTTCAGTTTTTATTGTCAAACTCTTTTAGGCCACGTTCATGTGTGCATTATTTATTTCAGAGATACTTGAGGATATGAATGTATGACATTATATTGGATAATTATGAATTAGATGTTTTTGGTTATTTTCATGTTGATTAAATGCAAATGATGATGTCATATATATGTTATGGTTATCTCATGATGATCATTTATATGTTAGGATATCATTGATTCTTATGGTTTTACTGACCACATACTTGCATGTGTATGGTTGGCATGCATATTTTATATTTGTGTTTGACGTGCCCGATGTGGTTGAGGGACAAAGTCATAGTTACTTGCTTGCGAGATCCATACGATCGGCCAATCCCCGTCATTGTTTGTTATACATTTATACATGTATGTACATGCTCATCTTTTATGTAAGTTTGTAGGTACCAGACATCGACTTCCTTGAATTGCCAAGATGAGTGTGCCCTATCACAATATCTCAATGGTAAGAGGGGAGATAACATACAAATCCAAATCCCAACCCAAGCCATTGATTGTCCTAAAATAATGGACAAGTATATGTTTCTACCCATCTGAATTCATCAAAGTGACGTGAATTCGTGAGCCCTTCCTTGTTTGTTTGTTGTTTGAGTTAGTTGATTTTTCGTGTGTTGTGAGTCAAGTGAATTTGCTTGTGTGGATTATTTGATTTAAAATAATTAAACTAAGATTAATTATGAGATTAGAATGATTATATTTTATGAATATAAAAATATTAAATATAAGAATATTTAATTACTAAGAGTTAATTAAATATCTTTATTTAATTAAAAGTCTAAATTTGGAATAAAAGGGTATAGTTAATTATTAAAGCCAAATATGAAATTAGAGGCATAATTAATTTATTCAATATTTAATTTTCAATTGCATAGTTATTAATGTGGCAAAATATTAATTGATTAATTAAATATTAATATGCAATTTAAGTTGCACATTCAGTTTAATAAAATTGAATTAGAATTTAAAGTTAAAGTTGAGTTAGGAGTTGTAATTGAAAAGTGCTTATTTAATTATTAAATTATAATTAATCAGGCAAAGAGATTGATAAAAGTAGGTGGAGAGTTGAGTTCTGATTTTTAGGGATTGTATGTTATAGAAACCCTAGGAGGAATATGTCTTCTTTATGAGAAGTTTCTAGGTATTATTGTCATCACGTCTATCAGGTTTTGGAGGAGCTCTCTTGGATGAATTTGGAAGATTTTTGGAAACTTGGATTTTTGAAGGTTGAATTGGATTCTTTTTGTCTTCAAAATTTAGGTGTTGTTTAAGGTAGGGTTTGAAACTTTCTATTTTGTATAATTCTTCATTTGAAAAGATTGTTTGCTTCGTGTATGGAATTGTTTATGTGAATGAATTGAAAATTGGGTTTCTGTTTTAATCAAGTTTATTTTTGAGAAATTTTGGATTAGTTTGATGTCAAATTAGATCTTGTATTCTGTTCGGATTATTTGAAAACCTAGGAAGAGGTTTGAGGAATATGTGTGAGTTTTTCTCAATTAGGGTATTTACCCAGAAATGATAGATAAATTGTCTCAATAAGTTGCATGGAAATTTATTTGATAATTTTTTTTGCATTTTAATAGATGTATATGTGAAAATCATATTTAAAAAAAGAGAGAAATTAGTTTTATTAGAATACCCTAGTTCGTATTAAAAGAAAATCAATTGGAGAAATATATATATATATATATATATATATATATATATATATATATATATATATATATATATATATATATATATATATATATATATATATATATATATATATATATATATATATATATATATATATATATATATATATATATATATATATATATATATATATATATATATATATATATATATGTATAAGGGGTTTGTTGTCAAACTCATTTTAAAAAAAGGGCTTGCTTTTTTGATTTAGAATAATTTCTTGACAAAAAATAATAATAATAAATGTAAATATAAAATATTTTTTATTAAAAAAAATAAAAATTTTATATATATATATATATATATATATATATATATATATATATATATATATATATATATATATATATAATTATATTAAAAAAATTATAATAATGAGGGGGGACAGGGACCCCATCCCCCACCCCCGACGGCCATGGACTACCGCAATAGTCGGTTGGCGTAGCAGTCGTAATTGTTGCCACGACAGTGACAGTTGCTGTCGTGCAACAGTGCTGCTGCATGAGCAGCAAGGGGTGGGCCAATCCCCCCCTTTTTCATATATGTACTTTGTGTTTTTAAAAGTTTTTTTATTTAAATTTAATTAAAGCAAGAATTATTCTATTATATGTTTATTTTTTTATATATTATTAAATTAAATTTGAATATTAATTTTTATATTATTAATATATATATATTAATAAATATATATATTAATTAATATTAATTTATTTAAGTTATATATATATATATATATATATATATATTATAATTATTATTAATTTTTTAAATTAATAATTATTATTGATTTGATATTAACATTAATTAATTTATGTTAACTATTCTTAAATAAATTTTATGGTCGGTTTAAAGTATTTGATTTATACTTCTATATTTAGATGTTTTTATTATTATTATATATGGGTGTGAATCTTTGGTGAAATTGTAATTATTATTAATTGATTTAAACCTTATGGGTCAATTTTATTTGTTGGGGGTTCTTACTTGTAAATTGTAGGAAATGAACACCAGAGGTGTTGGTTTTGGTTTTGTTTTCTCTTGATGTTTTTGTGCATGTGTTGTAATGTTAGTTTTGGATTCGATCATTTTGTCCAACCAATTTCTAAATCTCTTTATTTTATGAACTTTTTGAGAGAGTGGTTATGACATCTTGGTTTGAAGACCAGCGTGTGTCCTTGATATTCTTTTGTGAACTGGAATTTGATCAATATACTTTTATGAGACCTATGTGGTTATTTATGACTTGTGAGCCTAGGGGAGGTTAAATAGGTGCATCTAAGATGAGTGGCTTAGAATAGGGTCCCGAGACCCAAAGTGGTCAGTACCAGGGTAACCTATCGTAAATTTGTTAATAAGTGATAACATAGTAATTAAAATTTGGAGAGTTCATTAAAAATATAATTAGAGATAATGCATCACCCATGCCTTGAGTGCTTGTTGAGGCTAAGGATGAGAATGGGATGATACCTAGAGAGTAGGTATGATTAGAATTCCTCATTTCATGAGAGGGTATTCTAGTTCTGCATGGGTCGTATTGAGGGTCCGGGCCCCAGAGTGGCCAGTCTAGGGTAACTCAATGCTTGAGGGTCTGGGGTCCAATGTGACCACTCCAAGGCAACTCAAGTAGATGGTCATGTGATGACACTTCCATAGTATGTAGCCTAAGTTTCATCTGTAGTTTTCTACATTTGCCTCTGGTGGTGTGTCTTTCTTATTTCAATATTATATGTTGGTATTTATTCAGTATTTGGTATTTGGTATCTGGTGGTTGGTTTTTGGTATGTGGTGTTGGTATTGGTACTTGTTAGTATTTTGATATTTATTATATTTTCTTTATCATTAGTTGGTGGTACCTTTTGAGATAGAAAGCCTTCAAGATCTATTACTTAGTTGTTTTATTGTGTGGGTCTGTTATCTGAGTGGGGTTTGTTGTTATCTCCTCAACACGGTGGGGGTGGACCTTTGTTTCTACGAGGTTGGGTAGTAGTGTTTCTTTTACCATTTGAGATTTTGATGTTCCTATAGTGGTGTTGGATGATACTTGTTGTTGTTATCTTCTTCTTGCTCTTCATTGGAGGCTTGTTCATATCTAACTTACGATGTTTATATGTGTACCCTATATTAGTGCTTCAAAGGTGATTCCTTCAGATATTGTACTATACTTTGTATTTGGTTATTATGACATAACCTACGACTTGTGTAGAGGATGTTATTTTATTGTATTTATACCTTATGGTATTGGATGTACTTGTTATTCATTTGCACATGATATATTTGTAATTATACTTAATCTAAAATATTTAATTGGTAATACGTAATTCTATGTCATGGGACCCTTAAGAATCATTAACTCTAATTGAGTTGTACTTATGTACTTGTTTGTATCTTATGATTGTATTGCTTCCGCATTGTTATCATTATTGTTTGTAAACACTTAAAGAAAAAATAATATTTTGTAAACATAGCAACATGTTTTAGGTTAAATTCTCATGGATTCCTTGGTGGGGCATTACACTCATTCAACCCTCCTAATGCTAATCTATTAATAGGTGATGTGACTCACTTGTTAACTCAACTAACGTATCAGGTGTAACTTATTTCTCTTCAAGGGGATGACCCCATGACGTGATAAAAAGGTCACAAGCCTCCTTCATTGGAGGTCCCACGTTCGATTCCTTGCATTGGGACTATTGATTGTGCTCACACTTGCCCGCTCAGACTGGTGACGAAAATGTTGTTTGCAAATAAAGACTGAGGATGACTTGAGGTGGCCTGCAGAAATCACTAGTGATAGGTGGTATCGATGGTTGATGGGGTTGGAGTTATGTTGCCTTTGACTGCATTGGCCGCTCGATCTCATTTCGTGTTACGGTGGTCTCCTCGTTGACTATGATAGTGTTTGTCACCCTAAGTTTCCAGTCCATGTTGATTCGCCAGTTGTTTCCGACATACTAAGGGTAGCGCAAACCGCAAGGATGGCTCAACACATAGGTGTAGGATGGCAAGGTTTAGGGTGACGATGCCCATTATCAGTTGCCCGCTCAATGACAATGCCTTGACTCTCGATAGAGAGATGAGGTCCTCCTATGTGGCCTCACTGGTTCATAGCTCCAATAAAAAAGGTTGAGGGAATTACCCCCATCATGGTAGGACTTACCTAAAAAAAGAAAAAAAAAGAAGAAAACTTATTTCTCTTCAGAGGAAATCATGTTTGATAAGGATTAACTATTCCAAGGTCTATATCATACAATCACTGAATGATCTTGCATGACCATGACCTAATGATATAAAAATTTCAATGTAATTGATTTTCTTCCAAGAAATTGATAGCATTCTAGAAAAGAGGTGCACCTAGTACTTTACTTGAATTGATGAATGTATCATCATTTCATAATTGAAAATTATTCATATTTTTAAAATTTTTAAAATTTATTATTTATAATCATATTTATTTTATTATATTCAATAAAACTTAGAAGATATTCCTTAAATTATGTTTACAGTAATTCCATAAAATAAAACCATGCTGCTTAAAATTTTGAATTAAGTCATAAGTTATTTTTAGTAATTTTAAATAATTAAAAAACCAAATGGTTTGCTAACTTTCAAAGAATTGAAAAAATCAAGTTCAAAGTATTGAAAAAATTAAGTTAAAATATAACTCAAAATACGTTTGCCTTTGTCATCTCCATAAGCTTCCCCAATGTAATAACTAGCAGTCGCATGCTTTTGTGCATGCAACGATTAGCCGATAGGAGTGTTGATTTTACAGATAGCCAAATATTTGAGTTTTGGCTATGCAGGAACCAAAATGCATCTGATTAGATAATTTGTTTGTATTTTTAAAATAAATTAAAATTTCTAAAAACATTGTACATGTAAAGGATAACTCTTAAAGGTTTTTAAAATAACGTATGTGTTGGAAATTGTGCTAGAAATTGTATTGCAAAAGAGAAAACTATTAAAGAGAAATTCAAAGAACAAGAACAAACAATAATGAGAGCTATGAAGGGTTGTTTTTGAAATATTTCTAATATTAACATACATCTAAGATCTTTCTAATTTTATTGTTTAAAGAAAACTAAAGAAAATTTCTAAGATGTTCTGTAAATACGTTTGATTTATCACCATTAATATTTTGTAGTCATCCATTTTAATTTTTCTCAAGCTATAAACCTTTTCCTTCAAAATTTATTTGTTAGAAACGATAAAAAACAAGTGCCACGTAGTGGCTAGTACTTGTCGTTGTAGAGTATAGAAATTGATTAATGGTAGTTTAAAATTAATGATGTTGTGCTTAGTCAAAGTGTGAAAATAATATTGTAATCTTCACTTTCACCAATTTATTAATTAAAGTTGTACTCATAATCATCATTACAATTGCAATCAAATTCTTATTACTTATAAATTAAAGTTGTAATTGTACTTATATTCTTATCTGTAATTGTAATAGTACAATAGTAATGTCTTGTATTTAATGATGGCAATGACCAATCTTAACAACATTAATCTCTACTAATCATCATTATTAATAGAAAAAAGAAAAAATAATTAATAATTTAATATTAATAATTATTAATATTATTTAATTATTTAAATTATTAATTATTAATTTTAAAGAAAGAATTTTGGACTGCGCTGTCGGGCTTGGACTCCTGTGATTTTGCATATTCCTGAGACTGTGCGGTGGCTTTCTTCACCCGTAACCTCTTGGGTAACTGCATCCATATTGTGATTTAGTTGTAAGGAATTTTAGCCAAATCTAAACAAACAATTCTACATAACAAGATGCATGGAATAGGGATGGACTTGCCTTACAGTACAGAGTCACGCCATCCTGAAAGACAGGGCCATAGAACACAACCAACTGCTCAAGGGTCTCCAAATTCACAGGCCATAGACCAGCATGTCGCCAACTAGTTGGAGAAATCTCAATTCTTTGAATTTGGGTGTCTTTTGGCCTGATATCTTGTTCCCCAAGGCCAAAACTCTCAGGGATCTTTTCATTGAAAAAATGTGCTTCTCATCAAGTTCGTAAGCAATTCATTCTCCTTGATTGTGGCATACAACATCAAGCCATGATTGTACATCCATTAATCTATTGGATTCAGACATACTCAGCCCTTTTGCTTGGATGTTAAATTCTCAGTGTTAAATTCCTGTCATAAGTGTATGTTGGGAAGGCATCTTTTAATATCTGCTGTTGCATACTTTTTATGTGTCATGACCGGTTTTGCGACCTCCTTTTTATGCGGATCATTAAGTTGATTTATGCCGACTTGATGAATCGACATGCCTTGGTATTTATGGAAATTGGTAAATGTTTAATTTAATGAGATGGAAATTGGCAAAATGTTGCAAATTTTAAATGACTATTTGATTTTGGAGGTATATTTATCGTGTGAATTACTGATGATAGTTTTTATTTGTCGAGTGTTTGAGTGGTTGCAGGTCAGAGGACAGGGGTGTGGTCGAGGAGAGAGGTCTAGCTCCCCGCCTAGTGACAGATTCAGATGCAGTAGTGCCACGCACACACCACTTTATAACATTTATTAGTTTTTCTATGTGTGTTTAATGTTAAATGTGAACTGGATTATGTTAATTTTAATATTTGTTAGGAATTTTCTATATTGGAAGATAATTTTCATGTCCAGACTATAGATGGAAATTAGAATTAATAGATTGTGTTTTCATATTATATATCCTTTAATCCTTTTTCTTTTACTTTCATTTTTACGGAAGTAAAATCAAGAATCAGTTATTTTGGAGTGTGGATTTAATGCCAAGAAAACTCTTCATTCAAAACTCACTTTTCTTGAGATGTACCGGAAGGAGTAACTGCAAAATTTGGGAACTGGGTTTTGTTTTGGGGAACAATATTTGGATTCTGTACTTAAGATTTTGGCAGTAAAAACACTTGCAGATAGTTAGACTTGGAGTCATTGACAGGCCACATTCACCACTACAACCAAGTTCCTCTATTTTTTTTTTGAATGCACTAGTTTGATTCATGCACTTACACTTATGGTGATTATAGTTCTATATTCAATGTTTTTGGTATTCTGTTTGGTGCCCGATTCTGAGTTTTTCTTTGGCTATCCAAATTGATTTCTGGAAGTTGGATGCTCTGAAATCTAATTCCTTACAGAGCTAATGATATTGATAATTTTCTTTTAGTTTACCGATAGCTTTCACTTCCACGGCCTTAGAAGCCTGTTCACCTATTTTCCTCATTCTGGATTGATGCCTTCTAGCAGGGCCTTTAAGTTTGTGCTAGAAGCTTGCAGTGTTGATTTTGTTTTCCCATACACATCAGACTATGCTAGTAGGAAACGTGTGTGAATTATTTTACTACTGCAAGAATATTTTATCTGGTTGCGTTTTAAACTTTTATATATTATTCCCTTGCCTTGAACTCCATCTATAGCACTTACCAGGTGACTAATTTACCATTGCACTGAGTCTTTGGCATCCATTATAAACAGCCATGAAAGGCAAGTGAAGATAGTGAAACAGTAGGGAAGCCTCTTTGATAAATGTTTTTAGTGTAGCACTTTGTTTTGTAGTAATCATTTTACCCTGTTAGATCCTCTATGCCAAAATGCTCCCCTTTCTTTCGTACAGAGCAGTTGGTTTACAAGATCCTGTGCTCTACAAGAGTAAGATCCTCTGCTCTACATGATAGAGGCAAGTGAATGCCAATTTATTGGCAACGCAGCAGAGCCATTCAATGGGGCAAGTCTAGAGAGTGTTTATAGTGATAATGTTTTTGTCTTCTGTGTCAACATTTGGGTATCCTGTCTTATCGGGTTTTAACTCTTTGACCATCTACCAAGTTCTTTGTGGGTCAATTGTTTAACAAAAAGTGTATTGTAATGTTTTAAAGATATCCGGTGTTGTTACTTTGTCAGATAACTATTTGACGAAATGTAAATTACATTGTGGAAATGATTGGTGTTGTAACATGTCTGTTGGCGATTTGATGAAATGCTCTGTTCATTTCTGGTTTAGTTTATAACTCTTTACTGAATTTATATCTTTTCCAAGCATCGACTAAGTTCTATTTTGATAGACAGACTGAATGGCTAGAAACAGACTTGGCTATGATTGTTGTATTTATTGAATTATGTTTCTGTGGTGCTGTTATTTTCCTGTTTCATGTGGAATCTGGAATGTATCAATTGATGGAAGTTGTGCCGAATGTAGATTACAAGGGAGGGTGAATTCTTTTATTTACCTACCAGTTCAAATCTGGATTAATACTTTGCCAAAGTGAATGCATTTGTCCGTTTTTGACATGCATGGTTATGTTTATCCCTTGCTACATCCGTTGTATAGAACCTACTGTAGGCATATGTGCTTGTAGGTTAAGTTACACGGCTGCACTAAGACCATCTGAATCTGCCAGTAGCGAGAAGCTAGGCCTCTCGTGCAGGGACGGGGCATTCTTCATGTCAGGAAGAACCCCGGGGAAGCTCATCACTTCCGGAGTTGACCACTCCATGATTGGGCGGTAAAAGCGCCTAGACCCCACCTCTATTCTCAAGGAAGCGTAAGGGACTCAGTCTGAGGCTCAGGAGACAGACCCGATGAGTTGATACTTCCAGTGTTTATTTCTTATCTTCTTTCTCTATCTTTCATGTTGTACTTTATCTAGTGATCGACAAGCTGGTCGACACTTCTGGATGTAATAACTTTGTTGTATCAAAGTAATTTGTAGTTTGATTCCTTAATTCGACAAGTTGGTCGGCATGAAATTGTATGTATTTTATATAAAGACTTTTTGTACATTCGACGAGATGGTCGCTTGTATGTTCCTCATTTGATGTAACTTGTGATAAATGTATTGAATTGTCGACCTTGTCTTTCGACTATTTGACTTTTCAACTGGATATGCTTAAGCTTATGTGGCATACTTGTATGCAATCTCAGTCTTTACATATGGTATCAGAGTGAGTTTCTACTCTGCGGCCTTATGGGTCTTATGCTAACGCTATGCACTGTGCGATGATGTAGGATTTTGATTTGTTATCATGATGACTAGGAATGCTAGTAAGGGAGGACCCAGTAATGACACTGGGGAATCTAGTGAACGCTTTGATTAGATACTTTCCTTGTTAACTCAGCAAGGTACACTTTTGTAGTAGCAAAAGGATAGAATGGATCACCTGGAGAGTAGTATTTAGGGTAAGGGTCCTGCAGATTCTGGTGAGGAAGTAAGACAGAAACATGAGGAGGATTTGAGGGCAGAAGCCCAAAGGAAATAGGAAGAGGACAGGAGAATAGAAGCGCAGCGTAAAGCTGAGGCTGATGCAGCAGCCACTATTTAGATTGTGACTAGAGAGCAGATCTCAGCAGAGCTGAGCAAGGACCTCAAAAATGTCACTCCTCCCACTTTCAAGGGGAAATCCTTAGGAGATGAGGCTGAGGCTTGGATAGCTATGATGGAAAGGTACTTTCAGGTTCAAAATTTTACAGGACAGACACGAGCCATGTGAGCAACCTTCCAGTTAAGAGGGGAGGCTATGACTTGGTGGGAGAACGTAATGTCAGAGAAGAAGTTTGAACCTGGACAGGTCACTTGGGAATAATTTCTACAGCTGTTTAGAACTCGTTGGTTACCAAAGCTTTACTTTGACAAAAAGATTTTAGAATTCCAACATCTAATACAGGGAGTCATGACAGTTACGGCCTATCACGAGAGATTCTGTCATCTCATGAAATATGTTCCACAGTACCAGAACGATGAGGAATTCCATACACAAAAGTTCATTATGGGGCTATGACCAAAAATTGCTATAGAGGTACTGATGCACGAGCCTGAACAGATGGAGATAGCACTTAGAAAGGCTCTAAGACAGGAAGAAAAATTGAAGAGCTTGTCAACGGTTAGAGTGTCTCAAAAATTTGGTACATCAAGAGGTTTCAAAAGAAAATAGGATAACCGTCAGAAGGGAAATGACAAACACCAGATCAGGAACATGAAGAGTCGAGGCCAGGGAAATTCTGGAAATAAGAACAACAATAGATATAACTAGAACAACAATAACAGGATTGAGAACAGGAACAGTAGGTCAAAAGGGCGACAAGGACCACGGGGTGGTTGCTATGTTTGTGGCGGAGACCACTTTGCCAGTCATTGTTCCTAGAGGTCAGGTCAGAGAGAGGGTAAAGCCTCTCAAGCTCAACATCACATCCATGCTGCAGTGGATAACAGGTAGGTAGAATTTCAGGCTTCTCCTATTCAGCTGACAGGTAAACTTTTTGGTCATAATGTATCTATACTTGTGGACACTGGTGCAACTGAATGTTTTATAGATCCTAAAGTAGCTTCCAAATTACCCATTAGAGTTGGTTACATGGCTAATCCATGGATTGTAGAATATGGAAACCAGGTAGAGTGAAGGGTAGAATAGTGTTTGGTTTGCAGCGAATTGGAGCTACCCAGCTTCATAACGCAAGTGAATCTCTATGTAGCACCTCTTGTCTCATATGACATAATCCTAGGGATTAATTGGCTAACTGAACATAAAGCCATAGTAAATTTCCAGGACAAGTCCTTTAGATGTTTGGATGATTCAGGGAGGCCTGTAGAGGTCGGAGGTGTTAAAAGGCCTCTTGAACTCAGACAGATTTCAGCTATGCAACTAAAGAGAGCCAAACGGAAGGGGTGTAAACTTTATGTTGTCCACGTGAAGGATTTGGAGGAAACACCTCCTAACTTAGATGATTATCCAAACCTTTAGGAATTCAGAGATGTATTTCTAGAAGACTTGCCAGAACTTCCACCTAAAAGGGAGTTTGACTTCTCTATTGATCTAAAGCTTGGGACTGAACCATAGTCTAAAGCTCCTTACAAGATGACTACTACAGAGATGTATGAACTAAAGGTTCAGATTCAAGATCTCCTTGATAAAGGGTTTATACATCCTAGCGTTTCACCTTGGGGTGCACCGGTGATTTTTGTTAAAAAGAAGGATGGTACTTTGTGATTATGCATTGGTTATAGGATGTTAAAAAAAGTGACCATCAAGAACAGATACCCTCTACCTCGAATAGATGAACTATTCGATCAGATGAAAGGAGCAACGGTGTTCTCAAAAATTGATCTACGATCTGGGTACCATCAACTCAGAATCAAAGATGAGGACATCCATAAAATAGATTTTAGAACAAGATATGGGCACTACGAGTTTGTAGTTCTGCCTTTTGGGCTAACAAATGCCCTAGCAACTTTCATGAACCTGATGAACAGTGTGTTCAGAGATTGTCTGGATAAGTTCATGGAGATTTTCATTGATGACATCCTAATATACTCCAAAACTATTGAGGAGCATGAGGAGCATTTGCGAATAGTTTTGCAGTGACTAAGGGAACGTAAGCTTTATGGAAAACTATCCAAATGTTCATTCTACCAGAAGAGAATTCATTACTTGGGCCATATCATATCCAAAGAAGGGATTGCGGTTGATCCAGCCAAGATCAAAGCAATACTTGAGTGGCCTGCTCTTGCTAATGTTCATGAAGTGCAGAGTTTTATGGGGTTGGCTAGTTATTACTAAAAGCTTGTGGAAGGATTTTCCAGGATAGCAGCACCTATTACATCCCTCCAGAGAAAAGGGAAATGGTTTGAGTGGACAGAGACTTGTGAGCAAGCATTTCAATTGTTAAAACAAAAGCTCACATCTGCTCCGATATTGATCATTCCTGATCCAAATGGTCAATTTATAGTTATCACAGATGCGTCAGGTGAAGGCCTAGGAGGTAAATTATGCCCCACATGACCTCGAACTTGCAGTGATTGTGCATGCCTTACAGATGTGGAGACATTATCTACTCGGGAAACCCTTTGAGATGCGGACCGATCACATGGGATTATAATATATCTTCACGCAGCCAAATTTGAATGTGAGGCAAAGGTGTTGGCTCGAGTTCTTGAGCGAGTATGACTTTGGTATAGAATATATCAAAGGAAAGGAGAACAGAGTGGTAGATGCACTCAGTAGGAGAAGGCATTTATCTGCCATATCCACTACCAGGACACGCTTGAGAGAGCATGTGCTAGAGCAGTTACCTGGTGATGACCATTATGAGATGGTCTGATTTGCCTTACAGATAGATCCTTCTGATTACAGGTTCAATGGCTATTCTTTTGACAGTGATGGTATCCTACGATACCAAACTAGGATGTATATCCCCGACCGTGCAGGGTTGAGGAAGATTGTTTTGGAGGAGATGCACTGTGTTCCTTATGCTGGTCATCCAGGGGTGACCAAGATGCTTAATGACATGAGACCATTGTACTTATGGCCTAGGTTGAAGCATGATATTATAGCTTTTTTGGCCCAATGTTTAGAATGCCAGCGAGTCAAGGCTGAGCATATTCATCCGGTAGGATTGTTGTACCCTCATGATATACCAGAGTACAAGTGGCAGGTCATAAGCATGGATTTTATTCAGGGTCTTCCCATGACTAGACAGAGGCATGATGTTATCTTAGTGGTAGTTGACAAACTCACCAAGGTAGCACACTTTATACCTGGTAGCTTGCGAGATGGTTCCCTAGCTCTTGCTAGGAAATTTGTTCACGAGATTTTTCGATTACATGGGGTTCCAGAGACTATTATTTCAGATAGGGATACTCATATGACATCAAGGTTCTGGACAACCTTGAATGCATCCCTAGGCACACGAATGAATTTCAGTACTTCATACCACCCACAGACAGATGGTCAGACAGAGAGGGTGAACCAGGTCGTGGAGGATCTATTGAGGATGTACTGCATGGTTCAGCAGTACAAGTGGGAAGAATATCTCTCATTGGTGGAGTTTGCTTATAACAACTCCTTTCATGCATCTTTAGGCATGGCCCCATTTGAGACGTTGTACAAATGCAAATGCCGCACACCCATTAGTTGGGACAGGGTAGAGGATCGAGTGGTTATTGGTCCTGATATGCTCCGCGAGATGGAGGAGCAAATGACATTGATCCACTCACGTTTGAAGGAAGCAATTGATAGGCAGAAGAGTTATGCGGATAAGAACCACACCTTCAGACAATTCCAAGTTGGAGATAAAGTGTTCTTGTGTGTACGGCCACAAAAGAGTTCTATCTCTTTTGGCAGGGCGTCAAAATTAGCCCCACGCTATGTTGGTCCGTTTGATGTGCTAGAAGTCATCAATCTGGTGGCTTACTGACTTGCTCTACCACCAGCTCTTGCCCGTATTCATAGTGTTTTTCATGTTTCATTATTGAAACCTTATCATCCTGATGCCTCTCACATTTTGGATTGGCGTGCTTTACAGGTGCAGGATCCAGGAGTGGTCTCAGTGGAGCCTACTAGGGTCGTTGACCAGCACACCATCAGGGTGTGCAATGCTGATGTACTCTAGTATAAGGTCCAATGGGACCAATTTTCAGCTGATAGTGCTACATGGGAGGATGCTGACGACATGCGTCGTTCCTTCCCTCATCTCTTCAATTAGATGTTGTTTATATTTGGTAGATCATAGACTTTTGATTCGATATTTTACTTATGCTACAGTGAGTTTTGGTGTGACGATTATGTCTTTGATGTCTTGCATATTGTTATACTTCAGTTGTTGTTTGGACTACCATGTTGGAGACACTTATATACACTGTTCTGCTCTATGTTATGAGATATTGCTTATGATACTTTTTGATTTGGTTTCAAAATTATTGATGAGATAATCATATCATTTTATGCTTACATTGCAAATGATTATGAATATGTTTCTGTTGTTGATGCTAACATGACATCGGGACGATGTCTCTTCCAAGTGGGGAGGGATGTCACGACCGGTTTTGCGACCTCCTTTTTATGCGGATCATTAAGTCAATTTATGCCGACTTGATGAATCGACATGCCTTGGTATTTATGGAAATTGGTAAATGTTTAATTTAATGAGATGGAAATTGGCAAAATGTTGCAAATTTTAAATGACTATTTGATTTTGGAGGTATATTTATCGTGTGAATTACTGATGATAGTTTTTATTTGTCGAGTGTTTGAGTGGTTGCAGGTCGGAGGACAGGGGTGTGGTCGAGGAGAGAGGTCTAGCTCCCCGCCTAGTGACAGATTTGGATGCAGCAGTGCCACGCACACACCACTTTATAACATTTATTAGTTTTTCTATGTGTGTTTAATGTTAAATGTGAACCGGATTATGTTAATTTTAATATTTGTTAGGAATTTTCTATATTGGAAGATAATTTTCATGTCCAGACTATAGATGGAAATTAGAATTAATAGATTGTGTTTTCATATTATATATCCTTTAATCCTTTTTCTTTTACTTTCATTTTTACGAAAGTAAAATCAAGAATCAGTTATTTTGGAGTGTGGATTTAATGCCAAGAAAACTCTTCATTCAAAACTCACCTTTCTTGAGATGTACGAGAAGGAGTAACTGCAAAATTTGGGAACTGGGTTTTGTTTTGGGGAACAATATTTGGATTCTGTACTTAAGATTTTGGCAATAAAAACACTTGCAGATAGCTGGACTTGGAGTCATTGACAGGCCACATTCACCACTACAACCAGGTTCCTCTAATTATTTTTTTAATGCACTAGTTCGATTCATGCACTTACACTTATGGTGATTATAGTTCTGTATTCAATGTTTTTGGTATTCTGTCTGGTGCCCGATTCTGAGTTTTTCTTTGGCTATCCAAATTGATTTCTAGAAGTTGGATGCTCTGAAATCTAATTCCTTATAGAGCTAATGATATCGATAGTTTTCTTTTAGTTTATCGATAGCTTTCACTTCCACGGCCTTAGAAGCCTGTTCACCTGTTTTCCTCATTCTGGATTGACGCCTTCTGGCAGGGCCTTTAAGTTTGTGCTAGAAGCTTGCAGTGTTGATTTTGTTTGTCCATACACATCAGACTATGCTGGTAGGAAACGTGTGTGAATTATTTTACTACTGCAAGAATATTTTATCTAGTTGCATTTTAAACTTTTATATATTATTCCCTTGCCTTGAACTCCATCTTTAGCACTTACTAGGCGGCTAATTTACCATTGCACTGAGTCTTTGGCATCCATTATAAACAATCGTGAAAGGCAAGCGAAGACAGTGAAACAGTAGGGAAGCCTCTTCGATAAATGTTTTTAGTGTAGCACTTTGTTTTGTAGTAATCATTTTACCCTGTTAGATCCTCTATGCCAAAATGCTCCCCTTTCTTTCGTACAGAGCAGTTGGTTTACAAGATCCTGTGCTCTACAAGAGTAAGATCCTCTGCTCTACATGATAGAGGCAAGTGAACGCCAATTTATTGGCAACGCAGTAGAGCCATTCAATGGGGCAAGTCTGGAGAGTGTTTATAGTGATAATGTTTTTGTCTTCTGTGTCAACATTTGGGTATCCTACCTTATCAGGTTTTAACTCTTTGACCATCTACCAAGTTCTTTGTGGGTCAACTGTTTAACGAAAAGTGTATTGTAATGTTTTAAAGATATTCGGTGCTGTTACTTTGTCAGATAACTGTTTGACGAAATGTAAATTACATTGTGGAAATGATTGGTGTTGTAACATGTCTGTTGGCGATTTGATGAAATGCTCTGTTCATTTCTAGTTTAGTTTATAACTCTTTACTGAATTTATATCTTTTCCAAGCATCAACTAAGTTCTGTTTTGATAGACAGACTGAATGGCTAGAAACACACCTGGCTATGATTGTTGTATTTATTGAATTATGTTTTTGTGGTGCTGTTATTTTCCTATTTCATGTGGAATCTAGAATGTATCAATTGATGGAAGTTGTGTTGAATGTAGATTACAAGGGAGGGTGAATTCTTTTATTTACTTGCCAGTTCAAATCTGGATTAATACTTTGGCCGAAGTGAATGCATTTGTCCATTTTTGACATGCATGGTTATGTTTACCCCTTGCTACATCCGTTGTATAGAACCTACTATAGGCATATGTGCTTGTAGGTTAAGTTACACGGCTGCACTAAGACCATCTGAATCTGCCAGTAGCGAGAAGCTAGGCCTCTCATGCAGGGACGAGGCGTTCTTCGTGTCAGGAAGAACCCCGGGGAAGCTCATCACTTCCGAAGTTGACCACTCCACGATTGGGTGGTAAAAGCACCTGGACCCCACCTCTATTCTCAAGGAAGCGTAAGGGACTCAGTCCGAGGCTCAGGAGACAGACCCGATGAGTTGATACTTCCAGTGTTTATTTCTTATCTTCTTTCTTTCATGTTGTACTTTATCTAGTGATTGACAAGTTGGTCGACACTTCTGGATGTAATAACTTTGTTGTATCAAAGTAATTTGTAATATGATTCCTTAATCCAACAAGTTGGTCGGCATGAAATTGTATGTATTTTATATAAAGACTTTTTGTACATTCGACGAGATGGTCGCTTGTATGTTCCTCATTTGATGTAACTTGTGATAAATGAATTGAATTGTCGACCTTGTCTTTCAAATATTCAACTTTTCAACTAGATATGCTTAAGCTTATGTGGCATACTTGTATGCAATCTCAGTCTTTACATTATGTCATTCCTGGAGCGGTCTTCTTGGATTTGAACTTTGCAATAGTTGCAATCTATGAGACCTAAATCTGCAATGGCAACAGTAGCCAGGGTGATTTTTCCTATGCCCCCAAATCCATATATAACTACAGCCAATGGCGACTTAATTCGAGCTTTTATGTCTAGCAACTTCATTACTTTTTTCTTTTTCCCTTCGATGTCGATTGCCGATGAGCCCAGAGAAGAATGTTAAGCAAATAACATCTCATGTAAATGGCGATGCAAACTTCACATGTAAATACAGTTGAAAATTTTGGTCAAGGAGGGATTATATATATTTACCTGCATAATCTGGATAATTGGGCTTCAATGAAGGGAAGGTAACAGGTTGTTGATGATGTATCTGAATGGCTACTCTCAATGTAGGATTCTGATATATACTAAGAGCGAAAAAGTTGTAATAATTATTATCATAATAGTAATCTGTTGTCTTGGGCAACATAGAAGATAAAAAAGAATTCGGTGAATCTGTAAAAAAAATAGAACTTACTATTTCCAAATTAAACTTTCTAATGAGAAATTTGAAAAATAGAAATCATAGATTTGCTGACATTGCTTCCGAAAAAGGGGCCTTATAAAATCAAAACAATTTAATGAATCATATTTGAGATAAATAATTTAAATAATATATTAAATTAATGATAAAATATCTTAACTTTGGAGAAATTCAAATTAGAAAAAAATAGTTAGTTTTTATTGGTGCAAAACAAATCATTAATTATGCATAGATGAATGCAATAGTATTGCCAAGGGCAAGTATAACTAATAAAATAATTGTCTTATTCTGCAAATATTTATTTATCACAAATACTATTAAGTACAGGAGCCATAAGTTTTTGGAAGCCCTCCTCCAAATAATAAAACAATTATCTGGTGTAAATCTGTTGTAAATCTATTGTATATAATAGCTAGAAATAAAAAAAATAAAATAGAAAGTACAGATAATCATTTAAAGAATCTCTTAATAAATCATGATAATTTCCAACTAATTTAAAAAAGGCTAGAGAATTTTAATAAAAAATAAAAGAAAAATTGCTATAAAAATTTAAATATTTTCCATTGCCGAAAAAGAAAAATCTTACAAGAAGAGGGCTGACAACTTTCTTGAAAGAAAAAGTCATTTTCAGAACTTTGCTCCCTCATAAAGCCTATCGGCTTAATAAATTGATTAAAAATTAAAAATTTGGTGATTCTTTCCAGCTACGTTTTGTAGCTTTCCAAGCACGCTCCCGACGAAAAATGCACAAAAAAAGAAAAGAAAAATTAAAAAAATTGACATCCTCACAAGATTCCATTTTCCTTATTAAACTTATTTGATTTTTTAATTTTTATAAATCTAAGCTTTTTTCTTCGCAGGATCCGTATACAATATAGGAACGCCAAATCGCCGGTGGATGCAAAAGTCTCCTAAATTTCTCCGGTTGAAGCAGGCGAATTCGGCAGATTCCTCCTGTCAAAGCAGGGGAATTCGGCAGATTCCTGTACATGTTTCCCCTGAATTTGCATTTGTAGGGGTTCTGATCACAAAAATTCTGAGCGAAAATAATCAAGAGAGAGATATGTGCAGTCTGGATTTGCATAAGAATGTATTCATCCTGAGGATGACAGGCGATGGAGAGCATCGATTCAACCCTGAATTCATGGACTGCATTATTTCTGCAATTACCTATGTCAATCAGAATGCTCACAAAGCCTCTGCAATTATTGTAACAAACGACGGCAAATACTTTTCCAACGGCCTCGATCTCAAATGGATATCGCACGACAAGGCGACTCGACGCCGGGCCGTCGGCGACAAATTCTTGGAGCTCTTGGCCGCCATCATGAGCTTAAAATTACCGTCAATTGCAGCCGTCTGTGGCCACGCCTGCGCAGCTGGATTCATTTTCGCCCTGGCTCACGACTACAGATTCATGAGAAACGACCGAGGGTTTCTGTACATGAGCGAGGTCGATGTAGGGATTATTATTCCTCCGTCGGTCATGTCTGTCATCAGAAGCAAAGTCGATTCGCGTCATTTGACGGAAGTTATGCTCGGCGGCCTCAAGTACGGAGCACAAGAAGCCCTCGGAAAGGGTTTGGTGGATTCGTCGCATGGGAGTTCTGATGAAACCCTAGATGCCGCCATTAACGCGGCGGTTGAGCTTGGTAAACGGAACTGGAAAGGGGAAGTGTACCTGGGGCTCAGACTCGGCGCATTTCCAGAAGCTGCAGAGAAGCTTGGAATCCTAAGTGTTACTGTACTTCCTTCCAGATTGTGAATTTAATGGATTTTGCTTCTTTTGTTTTTCCAAAATGTTTTAAATAATCGCATAATAGGTTTCTATTTTATCTGCTTGATTAGCATGCCAAATCAATGTCGTTTGCTCTGCTAAACTAGCAACCATATTTGATTATTAAATTGATCTTTGGGTCGCCAGGATAATTTTCCTTGGGAAATTTTCCCTTAAAACATTAGATTAGGGTTTTCTTCTTCTGGTAGAGATTTTACTGATATATTCTAGCTTCATTTTTAAACAGTTTTTTTCTGAATTAAATTGTATATAAGAAAAATCTTTTACAGAAACAGCTACATCTGTATATCATGGATTGATTGTAGTTTTCTCTTATCATTGGCCTTAGTTCTATTCGAGCAAACTATTTGGAACATCCAATAACGGCCTACTTTACTTTCGTTGAACCAGTAGCAGTGAATGTGGAGCTTCTACTTAGAATTTTTTAATTGCTGCTCTGACAAAATTTTGGAGCCTTTAATGTCCAGGGGTTTCATGAATTCTACAGCAGTAGCTATTGCTTTTAAGCAATTCGTTGTATATATTTTATGGCAGGAGTTACTATGTAGAATTTATTAATGAATGGTATAAAAAAAATTAGAAGCTTTTAGTAGTAACTGGCTTTATAGTTTTTATACTAGGTAGTTTTTGATTACGTAAAATAGGTTTTGACAGGTATGTGAAACTCTGAACAAGTTAAGATATTACATAAAGGCTCCACAACAAAAAAAGCAGACATCCAGCCAAAAAGGTCAACTATAGGGCCAGCAAACAAAAGACAGCAAAAAGAACCAGCACTAGAAACAACAAAAACAAAAAAAAACAAAGGAACAACTCAAGACATCTTCTCGAACAGATTGACAGCTTGCACTTCCGGATGGTCAATTTTATCGGCCGCTTCCTTGATCTGGGTGAGATCATCAGGGGAAGTAGTGACGGCCCCTTTCCTTGTGCTAGACCCGGTACACATTCCCAGTCCTTGGTACGGGGTGGCCTCTGGCTCATCAGTAATATGCTCCTCAACTTTGTCACAAGGGGTAGCTTCCATTTTGGCAATGAGAATCTTAATATGCTCATTGGAGGCCTCGAGGATTTTAAAACTCTGCTCGGCAATGCCTTTGAGGGTACTCTCAATTCTAGAAACCCTATTCTCCATATCCAGCATACGGGCCTCAAGCTTGTAAAAGTCGACCACATTCAGGAGGGGGTCAGGGGTCGGCCTATCCCTGTCAGCAATTTCATCTTTCTTCTTGTCCACATCTCTCATCCTAGTTTTTAGATCAGCCACTTCAAAGAAGAGCCATTTGATAGACTTGTAGTTGTCAAGCATGCTATTCCTGACATTATTGAGCAAGTTAAAATCAAATTCCCTGGTGGAATCACTCAGGATAACCATGGAGGGATCAATGAGCTTGGAGGTTTCAATTTTGCCTCATTCCCCTTCAGGCACCATGGGGTGAATCAACTCTCTGGTAATGCCCAGTTTGGCAGTGCAGGTGTTGAAAAGCTTCCACACCATGTTTTTACCTTTTGTATCCGGGTGGGGATCCGACAGGATCACAGGGGAGTGCCCTGAGAGGCAATATCATCCTCAGGGGTCTTCTTCTTCCCATCAACCGGGGAGCCAACAGGGGTGGTCTCATGGGGGGGGACCTAGTCTAGGCTCGTCTCCCTACTCTTGTTCAATTTGGTTTGCTTGGAGTACTTGCGAGCTTTTTTCGTTGTTTTCTTCCTCCCCTTCTCCCTCGACTCCTCCTCCTCAGTTTCCATATCCTCCTCATCCTCATTATAATCCTCGTTTGAGGATATGGCAATTCTTATGTAGTTAATACCATAACAAAATAGCTTAGAATTTTTAGGATATAGGTAGTTCATTGAAAACTTTAATGGTTGTTTAATTTTAAAAAATAATTAAAACTATTTAGAAGATTGTAGTCTTATGATTTGTTTTAAAAATATAATAGCATATTCAGTTATAAATATATTTGATGTTACATATGATTTTTTTAAATATAGATTTGGAATTTGATAGTTTGGTCATTTAAATGTCTTTTATTTAAAGTTTTAAGAAAAATTAAATAAACACATTTTCTCCTAAAAGATTGTCCAAAAATACATACATTTCTTGAGCCTAAATGTTATGTGATCCAAAATGCCCACTAAGAAATACATGAATTTCTCTCAAAAGCTTGTGCATAAATATTACGAGTAAAAAATGTTGAACTTATGAAAAAAATAATATAAATATTTTATATCAAAATATTAGTTGAAAGTTGAAGTTTTGAAAATATTTTGAAAATCCTTCACTCTTCTAATATATATTAATTAATAAAGAGCATAATTGTATAAATTGACTAGTATTTACCTTCAATTTCACATACAACTTTTGTTGTGATCTCTCCTCACTTTATTAGAAAATCTCAACTTTTAATGATATTAGACTATAAAACTATAAACTTGGCCCATAACTATAGATGATGGCCCCCACACCCACATCCACCCCTATTTGTATTCACCCTATTATTTATAGTGTGTAGAGCCCTACTATCCATAATGGGCGAAGGCAGGGGAGGAGAGCCCTATAACCAACTATAGTACAGGGTCCAGGGTGCCCTACTACTATAGTTATAGTAGGGTAGGGTGGCTTTTGTCCATATACATATACACACACATGGGTTTCATGCACACATGTAGGTAACATACACAACAACATTGATAATAAAAACTTGATTTATGGATTGTAGTTTCCTTATATGATATTAAAATTTTAATAAGATTTAAAAAAAAATTAATTAAGGGTAACCAAGAACAATATCCAATCCATCCATATCTATAGCATGGAATTTTGAATGAAAAAAAATATTTTATCCATAAAGAGCTTTAAATCTTTAAAATATTGAATATCCACAACTAATATTTGGTTGTCCTTGATGATCTTTCATTGTACATGTAGTTTCATGGATAATTCTATTTTGATGAAATTACACTTGGTGCTAGGGTTTATAGAGACAGTGACCTTTTCCTTTTGAATGCATCCATGAAAAAGGAAGGTTGAGTCTTCCTTTATTGGAGCTAAAGTGCATGTACATATATCATATCCATCTTTTTCTAAGTTTATCCTTCGTCTCCATCTACCTCCTATTCTTTATTTTCTTGTGATCTTCTTCATTGTTTTCTTCCTCCTCTTCTTTATTTTCTTCCTCTTTTTCTTTATTTTCTTCCTCTTTTTCTTCCTCTTCATCATCATCTTCTTCTTCATCATCATCATCATCATCATCTTTTTCCTCCTCTTCTTCCTCTCCTTATTTTCATCTCACTCTTCTTCATCTTCTTCGTTTTCTTCCTCTTTTTTCTTTTTTGGACACTATCTATCGCAGTAAACTTGTTATATTTCATCCAAGGAAGAAATAACATCGTCCAATGTTTCATACCTATATTTAGCTTCACCTCTTAAGCACCAATAGAAAATATTTACCATGACCTATTTTATATTTGTACCACCATTCTAATGTATCCCCACTCCCATCAAAATTAGAGAAGTCCATCGAAACTAGGGTTTAAGAAAATTGTTTTTAATAGATTACTATTCTGAAAAATCTAGTAGACCCAACTTTGGTCTAACCAATAAATAACAGTCATCCTCTTCTTAAAAAATATAATTAATAGAGCCTTGGTAAATATTTTGAGCTTTTAAAAAATGTAAAAAAACAATAGAAAATTTCCTTGATTTGTGACTTGGAAGTTAAATTTATGATAAAAACATATAATTGTAACAAGTCACAATTATTGACAATAAAAACTTGATTTTTGGGTTGTAGCTTCCTTCTATGCTCTTAACACTTAAATAAAGAATTTCTAAAAAATTCATAGTCATTTGGTAGACATAGGCACGTCTTCACTAAATAGTGTTTTGTCCACCTTTGCCCAAATCATAGCTCCAATATCACTTAATAAGATACACGGTTATAGTAATGAAATAATATAATGAAAAAGATAGATATCACATAAAACAAGATAATTGTGGGTCAAGATTCTCTAATGTCCAATATATGCAGAAAAATAGTAGACCCTTGAGGCAAGTAAAACGATACAATATTCCTAAGGAAGAAGTCACTCCATGCTATATCTCCAAGAGATCCCAACTACGGTTTCTTACTTCACACATATCTTACAATTATAATCACCTCTTATATATCAACCTCCTCATAACATAATGAAGGAGTAATCCTAATGAAGGCTTACACAACTCTTAATCTCACACACACACACACAGATATATATATATATATATATATATATATATATATATATATATATATATATATATATATATATATATATATATATATATATATATATATTCTCTTCATTCTTTACACATTAAAAAAAAACTACATTTTCAATTATTTTGGTGCAAGTTATGTGAGCCGCACACTCAGTGATTTGATTTAAAGATGCATCCACTTTGAAAAATTATGTTAAAAAGCTTAACAAAAAGTCACAAAACAATATACAACCTCTAGTATTCACTCTTAACTATATTTCTACCAATGAGTTTTTCAAAATAGTAAATGTAACTATAAAAAAATTACCCGCATATCGAATAGTACATTATATTTTTCTAAAGAAAAGGAACACTTTTGTGTGTGGGGAAGATTTGGCCTTCTTAAACTTATCTATTTATAAAATATGTTAGCAATTTAGAAACTAGATTCAAAGCACTACAATTATGTTGTTTTGGTATTTTCAAATTCAAGTTCATGATGTGTTTCAAATAACTCCTCTAAGTTCAAGTTTAGTTGATTTTAGATTTAAAAAATGGTCACTTTTGATTCTCTTTTTGTTCAAGATCTTAGCGCACATACCCTAAGTTAAGGTATGTGTGTCACATGTCTTGCATCTCCTTCCAACCAAATACATTATAATATCATATCCTTAGATGCATAGCAGATACATCACGTAAAATATCTATTTGAGGGAAGGATGATATAAAGCCATTTTGAGGGTGAACAGGTTTTAGTTCTATGTTTGGCGGCCTAACTAGGGTTTCAACATTTGTTCCTATGTTTTGAGGTGCTTTTCACTATTTTATTGTATTTTTCTTTTGCTTTCAATGGCTTCCAACACTAGTGCTCCAGTTGCATTCTTCCATATTTCTATCAATGCTTCAAAGTTATTTTCTTTGGTCCAAAAGTCTATGGTTATGTCTGGATGGTAGTGGCTCAGTAAAATAATTATGCAGTTGAAGATGACAATTATTCAATTGTGTTTTCTGGAAGGTTTATGTTCTAGAAATCAAGGATGAAGACGTGCATAAGTGATTTCAATTGTTTTTTAGGTTTTGGTCTTTGTTGTGGTGTTTCTTGGTGATTTGAAAACTGCTCCTGATGATCTAGAAAAAATGTCTTCAAGTGTTACAGTTATCATCAATTTGTGATATGGTCCATAAATGTGTTGTAATGGCCTCTAACATGGCATGTAGATCTCACTATGACATGTGGACGTCTGGTTACATTTGGCAACTTAGATGGCTCTTTGGTTAGTGTGTTACTACATGTTTGAGATGGCTATGGAAGTTGTTGTAGTAATTATGGATCTAGTATTGGACTATGTCTAATGTGTTTATGGTCCCTGTCTCTCTTAGAGTAGATCACACTTCATATTTTTGGTCTGGGTATTGCATTTAATGTCTATCTCTTATTCAGATGGGTCCATACTATGTGTGACCTATGCATTTAATGTTTATCTCTTATCTAGTTGAGTCCATGTTAGGTATAATTTATGTTTTTGTTTGGATGCTTCTAGCATAGGACCTTATTGTAATTTGATATTGCCATGGTTGAATTGTAACTTAATTGTATTATGCTTTTGGCGTGGTCGACCTTGTTCTAAACTCTAATGATCTATCTATAGGAAATAGGTAGCAAGCAACTGAGAGGGGTGGGGTGAATCATTTTCTACCAAAATACTTAAACTTTAAAACCCTTAAACCCTTCAAGCATAAAACCCTTAATCATATAAACTGTTATTACTTATTTGCAAGATGTAAAGTATGTAAACACAAATAAGAAAGCATCAACACCATATAACACATATTTTTATCATGGAAACCCAAACTAGGGTGAAAACCATGATGAGGCTAATACCCACAATAACATTGATACCTTGTGTTAGGTCTTTTTCTTGCAGGAACAAACTTGATAAATATGTATACTCAATTCTTAGATTGTGAACTCGCAAGTTTGACAAGACAAAGCCTAATTGATGAGGATTGGATAAGATCCTCCTTCTTCTTCGAGCTCCACAAGACTCAGGCGGGTATTGCTTAGATAGATTACTATATTTCAAGTAAAATTTCAAATGGTGGATTAGATTCTTCACTGCTATGTTACTATGCTTCAAATTACTTCAATAAAACATCACTCTGTGAACAACTGAGAATATCCTGATGCAGAGTATAACAAGGAAAACTATAAATGCAATAACAAATAGCAATGGCATAAGAATGTTAATCCTTCTTCTTTTTATGAGTTCAACTCAAGGAAGGCTAACCTTCTTGATTCTCTCTCAAAGGAATTAGCAATGTGAACTATATTCGCTCAAATACAGTCCTTTTAAAACATGCATAAACTTAATAACGAAAAGGTGTTTGAATGATATACTTTGTGTTTGATGACTGAGAAATAACTGCATGACAAACATCCAACCAGTGCCCAATCCTTGGGCAAATAGTTGTTGTATGTAAATCCACAGGAGGAAATCAAAATAAATACAGTAAAATGTCTTGCAAGTTACTTGCAATTTGAATAGAATGTCTTACAAACTATCTTGTCACTCCTATACTGTTATTATCAAAATCCTAACAATTATGTTTACTCTCTGAAATCATTTATGAAACTTTAATCCTTTCCTTGAAAGAAATTCATAAACAACTAGACCGATTGCCTTGCAACTGGTATGTTTTTATATGCTTTATAAATAAAACCATACAAGAGTATAACATAAAAGTAAAGAGACAATAACAAAATATGAGAGAAACTGCAATGTATTTTATTGAAAATAATCCTATTTCAATACATACAAAATTTGAAGTTTAGAAGCTTAGACACAGAAGTGAGAAGTCTGCTCTGCAGAGATTGTATTCAACATTCATCCCCTACAAAAAGGGGTACAATTTTTATTTATATCTAAAAACATCTTGGAATCCTTAAAGAGTAAGGATGCAACAAGCTTCAGATGTTTTAGCCCTAAACCTAAAACAAGAAAAGATAAAAAACATTGAGGCCCTTCAGGCAGTGGAAGACAAAAAACTTTTGATGACACATTTAATATCTTCTTTTGATATCTGACACCTTTGTCTGGATATATTCTTGATAACTTCATTGCGTTATTACGAGATATGGTGACCACCATTTTAGGCTAACTTACACCATTCTTTTATAAATAGTCATCATCCCTATGCTCATAGGTCAGGTGTCAGGTACCAGGTGTCCTCTTTACTCTTCCTCAATTATGTCAAGATCAACTGATGCAGGCTTCCTCTTCTTGGGGCTCATGAGACCATCCCATGCAACTACATCTTCCTCTATAGGCCACTGAAACTCTTGAATGCTTTGCAGTTGTGCTTTCTGTCTCTCCCACCTAGCATCATAATGCAGTCAAGGTGGGTGGATCCAATTAAGTACTGACCGACCTTGCAGCCAAACCAATATGATCTTCTTTTGATATCTGACACCTTTGTCTGGATATATTATTGATAACTTCATTGCGTTATTATGAGATATGGTGACCACCATTTCAGGCTAACTTACACCATTCTTTTATAAATAGTCATCATCTCTGTGCTCATAGGTCAGGTGTCAGGTACCAGGTGTCCTCTTTACTCTTCCTCAATTATGTCAAGGTCAACTGATGCAGGCTTCCTCTTCTTGGGCTTCGTGAGACCATCCCATGCAACTACATCTTCCTCTATAGGCCACTGAAACTCTTGAATGCTTTGCAGTTGTGCTTTTTGTCTCTCCCACCTAGCATCATAATGCAGTCAAGGTGGGTGGATCCAATTAAGGACCGACCGACCTTGCAGCCAAACCAATATGTAGCGAAAATACACAATAACAATAACAGATCTGCAATGAAAAAAAAGTCTTTATTCATGAAAACACCGATTACATGAAATGTGTCAGGCTGTAAGGCCTTCCCAGTTACGGCCAATTACAAAGCAAGTAATAGTCTACAAGATCTCACAAGATCCAAATCTTTTCCCCAACATCAGCATCCAGCTAGTCCAGGTCTGCAACAGGCAACACACTAGTAGGCACTCAAGAAAGATCTAAACGTGTACTCACACTTCCAAGCAATCTTCCTGTTCCTAAGCTCGCAGGCTACTAACCTTCCTTCCAACCATCTGATGCCCTAAACAACTACCCAAGCATCCTATAAATACTGATTCCCATCCACAAGTCGGCTGATGAAACAATAAATCTCTAAAAACAAATATTAAATGCTAAAGCATCAGTCGACTCTCACATAGCCTTACAAAATAAATAAACTCTTCAAAAGATGACCCCAACGGTCATCAAATCCTCATAGAAGAATACAACACACCAGATATAGGTCCCCACACATCCAGCAGTCAATCCATAACTCAAGGAGCGCGACCCAAATTAAATGCACCAGTCGACCAAGCCGATTCATCCAAATAATCCAGTCGGTAAGTAAGAACACCGAGCAACAGAGGAAATAACCAAGCACCAGTCAACTAACCACACCAAGCATGACCGAGAAACACAGTTATTACCAAGCGTCAGTCAACCGACACCTTCAGTCACCGAGCGTTCTTCAAAGACCGAGCACCCCGGTAACCACACAAACCGAGCAACCAGTCTCCCAAATTGAGCAAGAACTCTCCAAACCAAGATCAAAACTAACAATCTACCTTCAAAGACAAACATATTTTTGGTTGATACAGGATTTCCAAGAATCCTAGGATGCTCCTGCATCAGACACCCCAAGTCAGAAAGATCTTCTCATAAGGAAATTAGGAACGCCTCAAGGGAATCAGAACAGGTATGTCGAATCTGTTCTTCACCCATATCTCTTCTTGTCCTTCATCCCAAGTAGTCTTCACTTCATTCATTGTCTCATGCAAAAAGTCTTGCTTTTCACTTTGCTTACCCTTCTGGTCGACAATTGATAGCAACTGACTCTAACCACTACCGACCACCTCAGTGTCTCGGTAAGGTTCATCCTCTCCAAACTATTCAACCAACTCAGTATCATATGTGTCTCTCTATGTCATAAATGTCACCATCTGTTGAACCATCTCTGCCAGCAAAATCATCTATTTCTTAATCTCAACAAACTCTTTCGAGATATCATTCTCCTTCTCCTTCTCCTTCAAACTAGACTTAACAGGATTAGGCTCATCAACCTTCTACTCCTGAGGTTTGTCATAAGGACAACACCTGATAACTCCACATCCTTTATGTTAGAGTAGTCTTATGTTAGCTAATAATTAAATCATTTAATTATTAGTTTATCATACTCTAGGCTTAAGTTTCACTTAGGCGCTTTATAATTCTTTAGGGTTTTAGCCTTTAGGGTTTCGTGTTTCCTTTTATAAGGATTCACTTCTTTCATTTCAATAAGGAGATTGTATTATTTTCATCATTGTTAATAGAAGATTATTTTCTTGCAACATGGTTTTGCAGTCTCTGGCCTATTGGCCGCCATAGCTTTCTGTCTTTTTGCTTCTTCTTTGTGACAGTCTTGCATGCAGGTGTTCTTGGGATGATTTGCGTTTGTCAAATCTAACATGGTATCAGAGCCATCTTGCTGCTCGCTGTTCGTATTTTGTTGAAGTGATTCAGATGCAGGAGGGTTTCAGAAAAATTTCAGTTCTGGTACTCTCTGCAGGACGTTATTTTTTGTTTCTTTTTTGCCTGCAAAAAAGAAAAAAAATAATTTTGGGGGTATTTTGAGCAAAAACGGACGCCGCCATTGCGCTCAGAAGGTCCGAGAGAGTCAAAAATCATATAAAATTTGTAATTTTTGGCCACTGTGGCATCTGAGAGAATTTTTTCGGCCTCCTACGGGCCGTACGGGCACGGAAATCGAAAAAAATTAAAAAAAACACATGGTTTTTTTAATGTTTTTTTACGGTTTGTTTTCTGCGCGCAGTTTATTTCAAAACGCGCCACCCCCGGCTGCGCCTTTCCCCACCGCCACCAGGTCTCTCCGCGCGCCACCGGCGCCTCCGGCCCCTCTGGCCGCCGCGCCACCAGCGGCCACCGCGCCGCCACTCTGCGGCCGCCGCCGCCCTCGGCCCCGCCGCCCGCACCCGCGCCCTCCGCTCCGCCGACCCGCCCACCGCCGGCACCAGTGCCGCCCGTAGCGTCCCCCGCCACCGGCTTGGCCCCCGCTCCGCTCGGCTCCTTCGCGGCCTCCGCCAGCTCCTCCCGGCTCCTCCACCGCCGCGCCGCCCGCCGGGTTTTAAGCCCCGCCGGCCCCTTTGTTCTCAGCGGTGGTCACATGAGTGACCAAGGGTCCCGGCTTCAGCCCCCTGCGCGCGCCATGCGCCCGGGGGCTCTTTTTTTTAGCCCCTGGGGCTCTTATCTTGCCTTTTTGGGGGTACCTGGGCCTTTTTCGCTCTACAGGGAGCATACGGGGGTCTTTTTCTGACTTCCATATATCGTCGGAAAGCTCTTTCCAAGAACTTTTCGATGGTGGAGGTTAGGGTTTTTGGTTCCACCGTTTCAACAGTGTTTTTTGCTGTTGAAGTCTGATGTCTCTTTTTGCCTTCCGGGAGTCATATCTGGCTCATCCGGACTCCTTTTTCGGCAAACGAGATATCGTCGGAAAGCTGGTTCTGTGTACTATTCAGTGGCAAAGGTATTTCTTCCAGATTCTGCTCCAGGTTTTCACTCCTCTGAGTTATGCAGTTTATGCCCTCTGGTGGTGTGCTTGGTTCTACAGGTCCGGGGATCTCTTCTTCTGGTTTCTTAGTGCACTCTTCTTTCTGACTTCTGAGCTTGCATGCTCTTTCTGATGTATCTTTGTTCTGTAAACGCACTGAGATAAAGTGCCTTCTTCTGCATTTCTGGGATCTTTTTCACCTGGTTCAGTTTTAGTATTCGCACTCAGTTATAAAGTGCCATGGGGGGATTCTGATGCATTTGCCACTATAGGCGCATCCACTCTTGTCAAGTGAGCGTACCTTCCACGACATTAGCCCATGTAGACTGTGTCTATGACACCGCCCTTTATCCTGTGTGTGTGCTTCTGTTGCACTGTTGGTGTTCCTGGTTCTTCTTCTGCAGCTGTTTCTGGTACTGCATTTCAGTGTTCCTGTCACCTCTCCCAGTTCATCATTATGGGGGGGTTCACCTGTTGGTTCTATTGCTTCCTGGTTCGATTGATCAGCTCTTCAGACACTTGTCTTCTCTACCTGGTCATGCACTTCAGTGGGGGTTCCAGCAGTATCTTCTGACAGAGTTTTCAGACATGCTTCAGAGGAGTTTCTTGCTCTCTTCTTGTTCCTTTCTCTGGGACATCTTTTGCTTTATGTTTGGGTACCTGATCAGGCCTTGTTGCCGGGACCCATCTTTCCTGCTTTCTGCAGTAGTTTAGCTTTTTTTTGCTTCTCCCTAAGTTACACTTAAGGGGGGGTGTTAGAGTAGTCTTATGTTAGCTAATAATTAAATCATTTAATTATTAGTTTATCATACTCTAGGCTTAAGTTTCACTTAGGTGCTTTATAATTCTTTAGGGTTTTAGCCTTTAGGGTTTCGTGTTTCCTTTTATAAGGATTCACTTCTTTCATTTCAATAAGGAGATTGTATTATTTTCATCATTGTTAATAGAAGATTATTTTCTTGCAACATGGTTTTGCAGTCTCTGGCCTATTGGCCGCCATAGCTTTCTGTCTTTTTGCTTCTTCTTTGTGACAGTCTTGCATGCAGGTGTTCTTGGGATGATTTGCGTTTGTCAAATCTAACACTTTAACCCCTATCTCTTGTAAAGGTATCAACTTATGTTGAGCTCCTTCCTGCCTAACCACATAGGTATTAGCACAACCATCAAACAAAACATTTTTATCAAACTGCCAGGGTCTACCGAGCAACAGATGACAAACATCCATCAGTAATATATCACACATTATCTCATCATGGTAAGATCCAATCTGAAACTTAACCAAGCATTGTTCTTCAACTCTAACCTTAGAAACATCTTGTATCCAACTAATCTGATAAGAATTAGGATGCTTCCTTCTTTCCAAATTCAACTTACTAACCATTTCGTCTGAAACAAAATTCTCAAAACTGCCACCATCAACTAAGACATTACATACCTTATCCTTGCACTTACATTTGGTTCTGAACAAATTTCTTCTTTGCACCAATTCAAGAACACATGCAGCTAACCTCTTAGTGACAAGACATTTACCTTTCTTAGGAACATTTTCAATGTCTTGTTCAGCAGCTAATGCAACCCTTTTCTTAGGACACTGCCAACTTCTATGACCAGCTTCACCACAATTATAACAAGTGTCGGTGAACTCATTCTTCCACTTTCCTCTCTGTCTAGCATTCTTAATAACTTGACCACTGCATCAAGCTTAGGATTCTCTGTCACATTACTCTCAGCAACTGTCTCATCAGTTTTACCACCTCGATTCCTATTGTTTTGTTTTCCTTCATACTTCCTATTCAGCTTCTCTTCAATCTTTAATGCCCTCTGATAAGCATCACCGATTTTTGTCATCCATACAGTAAGTAACTCTTCCTGAATACTAGGTCTCAAACCATAGACATACCTAGCAACCTTCTCTTTATCAGCTTCAGAATGACCAGTCCTAATCAGGATTCTATAAAAATCCTCGGTATACTCCTGTACCGATTTGTTAGTCTGCTTCAAAGCTTGCATCTTTTTAAACATGTCCAATTCATAATCCACCAAAATGAATTGCTTCTTCAACTTATCAACCATTCGGTTCCACTTAGTGATCTTCTCTTTTCCTCTTCTACCTCTTTCCAATTGAACTTCTCTCCACCAGATATTTGCATGACCCTTCAACTTAGTCTTTGCAAATCTAACCCTATCAGGATCTTCTATTTCTTCATACTCAAAGTATTCATCAATCTCATTGATCCAATCAATCAATTCTTTAGGCCTAAGGCTTCCAGCAAATGCAGAAACTTCAATCTTAGGTCTCTTCCCAATCTTAGACATAGCTTTCAGAATTCGATTCTCCTCAAAATCTCTATCTTCTTCGACATCTTCTTCAAAATTATCTTCATCGGATTCATCATCACTATCCTCCTTCAAGGTAGGATTCTTCTTTCTCAACTCCTCTTGTAGGTCTTGCACGTGTTACTGCAAAGCCCTAAAATCATCAAGATAGAATTCACCAGTAGTTTCTTCTTCTTCAGAGATCTCACTATTTCTCCTTGGAGGCATCTTCAAATCAAGATCTAGATACACAAGATCCACTCGTCTCCAATAGGAACAGACTTTGCTCAAACAGGAACAAACTTCACTCTGATACCACTTAATGCAGTCAAGGTGGGTGGATCCAATTAAGGACTGATCGACCTTGCAGCCAAACCAATATGCAACGAAAATACACAATAACAATAATAGATCTACAATGAAACAGAAGTCTTTATTCATGAAAACACTGATTACATGCAATGTGTCGGGCTGTAAGGCCTTCCCAGTTATGGCCAATTACAAAGCAAGTAACAGTCTACAAGATCTCACAGGATCCAAATCTTTTCCCCAACATCAGCATCCAGCTAGTCCAGGTCTGCAATAGGCAACACACTGGTAGGCACCCAGGAAAGATCTAAACTTGTACTCACACTTCCAAGCAATCTTCCTGCTCCTAAGCTCGCAGGCTACTAACCTTCCTTCCAACCATCTGATGCCCTAAACAACTACCCAAGCATCCTATAAATACTGATTCCTAGCCACAAGCTGGCTGATGAAACAATAAATCTCTAAAAAAAATAATTAAATGCTAAAGCATCAGTCGGCTCTCACATAGCCTTACAAAATAAATAAACTCTTCAAAAGATGGCCCCAATGGTCATCAGATCCACATAGAAGAATGCAACATGCCAGATCTAGGTCCCCACACGTCCAACAGTTAATCCATAACTCAAGGAGCGCGACCCAAATTAAATGCACCAGTCGGCCAAGCCGATTCATCCAAATAATCCAGTCGATAAGTAAGAACACCGAGCAACAGAGGAAATAATTGAGCGCCAGTCAACCAACCACGCCAAGCATGACCGAGCAACATAGTTATTATCGAGTGCCAGTCAATCGATGCCTTCAGTCATCGAGCGTTCTTCAAAGACCGAGCACCTTGGTAGCCACACAAACCGAGCAACCAGTCTCCCAAACCGAGCAAGAACTCTCCAAACCAAGATCAAAACTAACAATCTACCTTCAAAGACAAACATATTTTTGGTTGATATAGGATTTCCAAGAATCCTATGATGCTCCTGCATCACATCAACAATATGCTTGACATCTGTAATAAACTTAATGAAATTCATCTCAGCTTTAAAAGCTTCATCAAGAATAGCATTAAAGCGATCCATATCTATTTCATTGTTGTCATTAATGAAGGCCTCCTTTTTAGGCAGTAGGATATCAAATTCTGATCTCCATTTATCCAAATCCTTTATTGTGTCATCTTTAGCTTTGATTTGAGGAATGAACTTGTTGAAATTAGGTCTGAACATAATTACTCTTGCCTCTACTTGATTTGCTTTACCTTTAAAGAAAGATAAATTATTCCCAATTTTGTCAATTTCTTCCCCCACTTGCAAAATTATCTCTGGGAGATCTATTCTCAGGGGTTGTACTGCTGCCAATCTTTCAAACAAAGAGGTCCTAGTTGACCAGTTCCCATAATAGGTATTCAATATAGAAAAAAAAAAATTTACCTCAACTTGCAAACTAGGTAATTTTGTTTATGCAGTGTAAACTACATCTGCTTTTTCTTTTAGAATATTAATTCTGTGTTGCAATATTTTCAATAGAGCTTGCAGTACTACCTCATTTTGCTCTATGTTGACCTATCCTGTAGTTATAGCAGCTTCTTCTCCTCCTACACTCTGAGTCTCTATTTGTGCAGGTTGTTCAGGTGTTGGAGGGGCATTCACATGCATTATTATTATTTGTTGTGTCAAATCTTCCACTGTCTTCTCCAATGCCTTTTATTTTATAATATGCAACTCCCTATGTTTGACAAAAGAATTGTAATCTTCAAACAGGCCCTTAAACCTATCAGATAGCTGCTTTGATTAATCTTCATTTAATCTGGCAAAATGAGTAATCACCTGTGAAATTTCTAGGTCACCTCTATTATGTATTGACCATACAATTTTATCCCTTTCCATCTTTTCTTGTACATTTAAAAGAGAAGGCTTATGGTCCTTGGGATATAAGCTCCACATTGCTAATGCTTGATTCTTTGGGCTATACCCAAATCCTTTTATTATATCCCCAACTTGGGTCTCTGAAGATAAATTAATATCTTCTTGCCTTCTTCTTTGATCTATAATAAAGGCAAAGGCAAGGCCCCAGCCAGGTAAAAGTAGCATATTGCTTGCCTTTACTAACCTCCTGGCATCTTTAAAGGTGATTTTTTAGACTTTTGATCATAGTCTTTCAAAGCTTGTAATGCTTCATCTAACACTTGGCCTTCTTCTGTTATTTGCACACTTGAAGAAACTTGTTGTTGCTTATGCCACAGGAGGAAGTTCTTGAATTCATCGGTCTTGATAAAATCATCATCTTTTAAGAAAGCTTCTTGATGAAGCAATCTTTCATCTTGGCAGAGGGCCAGTGGCAATTCAACCTCTTCCACAACTTCTTTCTGTTTCTCTTTTCTTCTTTGATTATTTTCCTCAACTGGTGGTCATATGTCCTAGTACCAGTAATTAGATCTCCCACTCGATCTTTCTTTTTCTCAATTGTCCTTATCAGAGAAGGCTCTCCTATTTGTATTTTTTATCTTTTGGAAGGAGGCTCACTTGTTCCTTCAGAACTTGGAAGTTCTGTTAGGTTTACAATTACATTTTCTTCTACTTCATGTTCAATAGTAGGTGGTTGTTCCACGGCAGAGAGGCTATGTATTGAATATCTTCCATCACTATCTTCTTCATACTCTGAAGAAGAATGTTTTTGTTTTTCTCTCTCCTTATCATCAATTTGGTGTTCTAGTGAATTGACCAATGCATTATAGTTACCCATCATTTGCTCCAACCTTTGTAGGTAAGGCAATGTAGGGAAGAAGCCTCCAAAAGGAATTCCCTTTTTCTTTAACTATTTTTCTAATGACAACAAATCTTGAGATTGTTGTGCTCTTCTCTATATCTCATCTTCTTCCAAAATGTTTCTTTTGAGATCCTCTTCAGGACAAGGCTCATGTCTATTATTAATGGGGATGGTAGGAGTGTAAAATTTTCTTGCAATTACAATGAAATCCTCTGTATCCACATATCTGTATAAGGCAATACTCATTCTAAAGTGGCCTAACCAATCATTTACTTTATTCAAGGCATTTTTTCCTATTGTAAAATTATAGACTTTGAAATACCTTGGGGTAAAAGTACCTTTCCTATGTGGGGCCAGATGCTCTTTGTCAGTCAGCATAAGCTGCCAAATAAACTCTAAAACTGCAATTCTAGGTGGCACATAAAAAGGAAGAATGTGAGCTGGCTGAGGGCACCCATAAACCCTTATCTTTATGAATGCCTTCTCATAGTAAAAATCACCCTAATTGTGATTTCCGGTCCATTTGTCAACAAATTTACATGGCCTTAATAATTGTAGAGCCTTAATTGGCAACCTAGACAAGTTTACTCCTAAACTAAACAAAATCGGTTGCACCATCCAATTCTGAAATGTGCATAAATCATTCTCCCTCGAGGTAAAATTTCATATCCTCAACCAAAACTGGACTAGGTTGGGCTGACCATTCCACATCATCCTAGGCCAGAGATACTGTAAATCCATGATATTGTAATTGTGAAACAAAATGAGATGCATTAACAAAGAGTAATGCATAAACCTAGGGGATGGCTCCTTTCGAATTGACTTTAAACCTTCATGCATTTTTTTTATGACATACCTATGTAATCATAACTTGTACTCACATAAGGACTTTACAAGTCCAGTAGCAACATCAGACTATCTGAAGAAATTCTCTCAGCACCACCATCTACTCCCAACACTCTGCACAATCCGTAGGCAATGTACTTGATGTAGAAATTCAATTATTTATAGAAATATGGGGCAGTGCCAGGTACCGCAGCAATGTAATTCTTATTGGCTTTTGGGACATGGTTTTGAACTTCCCTTGAAACTAAGGTTGTTTCTCTAACATATCTATTTGCCAACTCTATCAATAAGTCTATTGTTAATATGATTTAGAACAACAGAGAGGGGGGGGGGGGTGAATCAGTTGTTCTCAAGTCCTGATGTATAAAACAATCTCAAAAACTTTTCCTTAAATCAGATCCAATAACCAAAACAAACTCGGTCATCACTGATTCAATAATAGAAACATACAACAATGCAGTCCACTACCCAGCTGTAACTTAACTTTTAAAACACATAAATGTTCAAACCAAAACATTCACACAAGTATTAACACTGCGATTTATAGTGGAAACCCAATTTGGGAAAAGCCACTTTGTAACATGCTACTATTATTTTCACTCTTCTGAAGTGAGCTCAGTAAAAAGCCAACCCTGTCAAAGGTTACAATACACGCTGTCAGGTGTGACCCGGTTAAATGATTTCAATCACCCTGTTAAAAGTGAGCTTAGTCATAGGACTTATATACACTCCATTAGAATGCAACCTTGTTCAAAGAATTTAACATATGACTGTTAGGTCAACCTCTATTAAAAGGATTTTGACTGTTACAATGGTTAGAAAGTAGTAGCAACATTTATTTAAAAAATATACAACTCACTTTGCAAATATCAGATCTGATTTCTTACACTAATGTTGGTTTACTGACTTTGAAAATTTTCCATCTCCATCTCTGATCTGCTTGGAACTTTTCTTCAAGCAACCAACACAATTCTCCTTTAGCCTTTTTTGCTTATTTAGTCAATAAAAACTTTACTGATCTTCCAGCATTCTCTGTTCACCCATGCACTTGCATATCCAACACTTACATATCCAAATGCTTAGGTTCCCTTTATACTTTCCTCAATTAGGTTAACTCATCTTATGCCGCTCAATCTCATTCGTAGATCTTAGGGTTAGGTCAGATTCATTGAATCTACCCGCTTCATGTTCTTCGGCTCCTTTTCTAGAATCATCTCAAATCTCTTAAAGATTTACAATAAAATATTTTACAGTGCATTTAATGCTTTCAAACAATTAATAAATAAAGTCAACACGTTTTACATAATCCAAGAATTCAACAATGTCGGCTCCAAAATTAAATTCTCTTCAAATATAAAATTGCTGATGCTCGGTCAATACTGTGATCAACTACTCGGTCTTCATGTAGAAAGCTCGGTCAATACTAAAAAATGTTTCCTCGGCTTACATTGTCTTCCTCGGCAATTAACTGTTGTTCAGTTGACACTAAAATTTTTCTCTGCATACATTGACTCGGTCGACACTAACATTACTCTGCTTAAACATGATTTTTCCATTCTTTGCTCGGTCAAGCCTAACAGTTTAGTCTTCAGTCTTACTTAAATAAATAATGCATTGTCTCATCATTGTGCAACATAGTCAAGTACACTTTGTAGTATCAAGATAACTCAACCTTTCCTTAGGTTCTATTGTTACCAACCTTGCCTAGCCCCTTAGCAACACTCAAATCGATATAGTACTTTCCTAAGTAGCAACAGTCTTACCAGTTAAGGTTTGACATCAATGACAATACAACAATTGTTTTAATTGCAGTTTCCAACAATCTCCCTCTTTGGCATTGATGGCAACACCATATGATATCACTTGAATAACACATGGATTATCAACTAATCCAAAACTTATTTGTTTTATAATATCCTTAACTTCATTCTAATTCAGAATCTTATAAGCCTTACTTCTGTGACCGTCAGAAGTATTCAGATCTCTCTCTATCCTGATCCTTCATTTTAGTTCATCATCCTTAGCTTCAGTTTCATGTGTTAGCATATCAGTTCATCTCCCTCTTTGACAAAAATGCCAAAGCAGCAACTAAAACATACATCCATTAGATGTAGATAATATCTGTGCAGCTCAATGTTTCTCCCTCTATCATCTTGCTTATGACTGATTCCATATCTTTGCTTCTTTTCACAACTCTAGGCCAGCCCTAAAGTGTGACAATCTTCTGCATCAATTTGTCAAATTTTCTACTGTAGCACATTTGATGCAGTGCTCCTAGCTTGTCTAGGTAGCCTTAGTTAGGGGAAGAACCCCTAATTGACTTCTCAAATACTCATGAGCTTCTCTGGGTAAATCTTTAGTGAATATGTCTGCTAATTGTTCTTTTGTATTCACATAATCTTGTACTAATTCTCTCAAGTAGTGATACTTGATTGCAATGTGTTTGGTCTTAGTGTGCATCACTGGATTCTTAGAAATATTGATGGCACTTGTGTTGTCAGAGAAAATAACAACTGGTTCAGTGATTTCTTCTTTCATGTCTATCAACAATTGTTTTATCCATACCAAATTTGAACAGTTTACTGCAGCAACAACATACTCGGCCTTGGCAGTAGATTGGAAAATGCAATTTTGTTTCTTGCTTGTCTAGGAGACTAATCTATGTCCAAGAAAGAAAGCTCCACCACTATTACTCTTTCTGTCATCTACATTTCCTGCCCAATCAGCATCTGTATAAACTCTGAGTTCAAATTTGTCATCTTTCTTATAATATAGACCATAGTCAGCAGTTCCTTTCAAGTATCTCATAATTCTTTTCACAGCCATCATGTGTGTTTCCTTAGGATTAGTAGAGAATCTTGCCACAATCCCAATAGCTAGCACAATATCTGGTCTACTATGTACATCACACTACAATTTTTTAATCATGGATCTGTACAAAGTCTGATTCACTTCTGTAGCATCATCATTCTTAGATAACTTTTGTCTAGTAACCATAGGAGTTCCCACTGGTTTAGCATCTTTCATCCCAAAAGTTTTTAGTATTTCATTAACATACTTAGACTGTGTAATAAAAATTTCATTCTTCCTCTGATATACTTGTAAACCAACAAAGAATTTGATCTCACCAAACATACTCATTTCAAATTCAGTTTGCATTTCATTTGAAAAACTTTTACATAATGCATCTTGTCCACCAAAAATAATGTCATCCACAAAAATTTTTGCTAACAGGATACCTTTACCTTCTTCATCTTTCATGTACATATTGTTTGTGTCATTTGTTCTTGAAAATCCAATATGTATCAAGTAATTGTGCAACCTTTCATACCATGCTCTGGGAGCTTGCTTCAATCCATATAATACTTTGTTCAGTTTGCACACCATGTGTCTTCTGTTTGGATCAATAATCCCTTATGGTTGTTCTATGTAAACTTCTTCTTCTAATATACCATTCAAAAATGCAGACTTGACATCCATTTGATATGCCTTGAAATCTTTATAAGCAGCATATGCAAGCAGAGTTCTTACTCCTTCCAATCTAGCTACAGGGGAAAATATCTTCCCATAATCTATTCTTTCTTCTTGTGCGTAGCCTTTGCATACTAGCCTAGCTTTGTTCCTAGTGATTTCACCATTTTCATTCATCTTATTCTAAAACACCCACTTTGTTCCTATAACATTTTTGTTTTCAAGTCTCGGCACCAAAGTCCAAGTATCATTCTTATCAATCTGGTCAATCTCTTCATTCATTGCTTGTATCCAGTCTTCATTCTTCAATGCCTCTCTAGTTGACTTCGGTTCAAATTCACATAGTAGGCATGTTGGATCCTTAGTCTTACTTCCGGTCTGAATTCCAGTATTTTTGTCTCCAATTATCTGTTCAGGCTTGTGATGTCTTCTTACATATTTTTCCAAAATAGGTTCAGCTCCTCTCTCCTCTATTTCATCATGTTCCTCAACAAGATTGTCAGATTCAGCTTCTGAATGCTCGGAAACCTCTTCCTGATATTCAACAGCATTTTCTTGTGGCTCAGCATGTTCTTGTTCTCTCTCAGCATTGTTTTCCTAATGCTCAGCAGCATTTGTCTGTTGCTCGGTATTGCTTACTTGAGACTCGGCATCGGGTGCAAGTCTGTTACTTGCCTCTTCTTCTTCCTCAATGTACACAAAAGATCTATAATCTTCTAGTTCTCTTTTGCTATCAACTTCATTTCTTTTTGCATACTCATCAATTTTGACATTCACACTTTCCACAATTTTGTTAGTGTTAGAGTTCAAACACTTATAAGCTTTACTTTTTGTGGAATACCCTAGGAATATGCCTTCATCACTCTTAGTATCAAACTTTTCATTCCTAGTGTCTTTTAATATATAGCACTTACTTCCAAAGATTCTAAAGTATTTAACACTCGGTGCATGCCCATGGCATAATTCATAGGGTGTTAGATTTGTACCTTTCTTGATTTGTACCCGGTTAAGAGTGTAGACAGCAATGCTTATAGCTTCTTTCTAGTATTTCTGTGCCACATTCTTTTCAATCAACAATGTCCTTGCACAATCCAAGATAGATATGTTTCTCCTTTCTGCTATACCATTATGTGGAGGTGTTCTAGGTGCAGACATCTGTCGTTTAATTCCTCTATCATTGTAAAATAGATTAAATTCATTTGATGTAAATTCTCCACCTCAGTTAGATCTAAGACATTTTAGGTTCCTACCTGTCTCCTTCTCAACCTTAGTCAAATACCACTTAAAAGATTGAAAAGCTTCAAATTTTTCTCTTAGAAACATTACATGCATCATCCTAGTATGATCATCAACAAATAAGATAAAGTATCTAGCACCACAGTAACTTTGTACACCCATAGGTCCACAAAGGTCAGTATGAACCAAATCTAAAATGTTTTCAGAAGTAAAGGATTTGCTCTTGAAACTTGACTTTGTCATTTTTCCTAACTGGCATTCCTTGCATATCACATTCTCAGGTTTCTTCAATCTAGGTAGACCTCTTACCTTTTTCTTCTTACTTATCTCTACTAGATTGTCAAAGTTAACATGACACAGCCTTTTATGCCATAACCAAATATCATCAAGTTATGCAATTAAACATGTTTCTTCAGATAGGTCAAGATAGAACAAATTACCTCTAGTCTGATCTCCACTTCCAATTAGTTCTCCAGTAGCATTAAATATTTTAGCTTGCTTGTGATGAAATTCCACTTGGTAACCAGTTTTGTTAAGCTGAGCAACACTTAACAAATTATAATTAAGACCTTCAACCCAATATGCTTTTTCACAAGATATCTTATCAGTCAGTTTAATCAAATCTTTTCCTCTAACAAGACATGGTGCATCATTACCAAATTTTACACTTTTACCTTTGTAATGATGTAAGGTCTCAAACTTATTTTTGTCACCAGTCATGTGATGAATGTATGCAAAATTAGGTGAATACTATTCTAAATGATAAATTAACTATTCTAAGATTAATAAATCTATCTAATTAGCAAACTACAATGAAGAATACAATCAAAATGAAGCTAAAATAATATTTTACCTTCACCTACCATGTAGCTTGTCTCCATTGCTCTCCTAGCCTTGATTTCTTGAAGATGTTGAGCTCTAAGATTTCCAAATGAAGCCTTTCCCAAGATGCTACCAAAGTGTGGAGATTTGATGATGAATGCAAGGAAGCTTAAAGCTTGATTATGCAACTAATGGATGGAATGAAAAATAGATTTGATGATAATATGGATGTTTGATTGCTCTTAGAATGCTTGGATGTTTGAATGCCTATTACAAAAATACCTATTAGCTCACAAAGGGGAAATTAGGCTCCTTTTATAGATTTTTGGAAGATCTAGGCCTAGGTGGCACAATCCTATGGTGGAGAATGAAAGGTGGAAGATCCTAGGGTTAGGATTGACTTGGTTGAAGGAGTTGAGAGAAAGGGGGATGTAGTTGGAATGTGAAAGGGAGAATAGGGATGATGTTCCTCTCACATTAACATGGAGGAGAACAAGGTGGAAGGGAAAGACACATGTCAAGTGTCTCTCAAAGACTCAAGAGAGAAAGAGGGAGAGATCTTTTCCTCATGAGGACTCTTTGCACAAGTGTCCTATGAGTCACCTTTGACCCTTAGAGGTGGCTTGAGAAGCCCCTTAGGAATAGGGCATGTATCTTGACTTGGTTTAAGAGAGGACATGTGGTCATGAGACCAAGTCCTATGAGGCCACATAGCCCTTAAGAATAGGACATGTGTGGGTGAGGATAATTACTAATAAATAATTAATAATAATTATTTATTTTAGTCAAAGTGATGTGTCAGGTGACTAGGTAGGTGAGGTGGACTAGGGGACTTAGTCATATTTAGGTGATTGTATATTTAATTAAATCACTTTAATAAGACTAATTAGAAGACTTGGGATAGAGGAATAAACTATAGTGAATTTACTAAATAAATTGAATAATTTATTTAATAAATAGAGGAATAATTATTAATTAAATAATAAATATTTAATTAATTTATCAAGTCAATATTAATTAAATAATAAATATTTAATTAATTAATGAAGTCATTTTTAAGTGTATACATTTTGCCCCTCTTTGAAATAATGTGCGTGCCACATTGTTTCAAAAAAAATTTCAAGTATTTTGCCCTTGCCGCAGACAATGTCTGAAATGTCTTAAGCATGCCCCCTCAAGAGATTGATTAACAAAAAAAATTATTTCATTTTTTTTAATGTTGGATACTCAATCTCACGAAAGAAACAGGAGAAAAGATGGGTTAAAACGAAGTGAAATGGAATAAAAATGAGAGGTAGGGTCCACTCACCAAGCACATAGGGTCCACAGGCTATAAATAGGGCCAAGGGGTCCACAATAAGCTCATTGTGCCCACTTGTCATTTGGAGATCAGAGCGCGAGAAAGAGAAGAGCAGAGCCACCAGGATGTCGTTCCTATTGTCAGATCACCGCTTTGAGAGGGTTAGACGCTTCCAGTGACCACCCGATTCGGGTGAGCCAATAGGTGATTCGATCCTCTTTGTCAATTTTTTATTTCTAGCATGATAGGATAGAATTTAGCATGTGTAGGGTAGGCTGAATCATAGGTTAGATTAGATAAAAAAAATTGTTCTTGGCCGGAATATGAATACGCCATTGCGGCACATGAATGCGCAACAATTAGCAACATTTGCACAGAAAATACAAACTTTTGCGCATTCGTTTAGGGTAGTGGCGCATGCATGTTAGAATCAAATTTTTGTGGTGCAAATGTGAATTAAAAGTGCACATAGGTACTTGCTACACATTGGTTGTGAATTGTTGCGCAAATGTGCAATAAAATTATGCATGCATGATTTTTTGCGCAAATGTGAAAGGTTATGGCACATGCATTTTTCTGTGCTGCGCATTTGTTTTATGGATAGAATTTGGTCAAATTAGAAAGTCAAATAGGTCAAACTAGATGTCGATAAGCTGATTTGATCCGTCGGCAGTTAAATTTGATCAATTAGGTCAAGATAGGCAACATTGTAGCATGATTGCTAGTTAACCAGTCTTGATACTAGATGATTGATAAAATCATCTGTTAAAAACACGTGATAGAACATGTTTGTAGTTGATATGATAGGATAGATAGATGTGATAGATCATTTTATCAAAATCTGATAGCTTGATTTTATTTGATTTGTATAGGAGGATATTATTGATATTCTGATGTCACGGGAGAGATATCCCGTTACACAGAATCTGAGACCGGCGTTGTCAGAGACTGACAGACTATTGATTGGTGCATCTAGTTTATATCATGTTATTTACATGCCCGAGATTAGGGTGAACTGGAGCATGATGACAGCATTGGCTGAGCAATGGCACTCAGAGACGAGTACCTTCCATCTTCTGAAAGGGGAGATGATAGTTACACTAGAGGATGTATATTGCATCCTCCGGCTTCCTATCACAGGGGAGTTAGTACATTATGATCAACACGGGGGAGTGACGGAGTGCAGAGCCGTCTTCGGAGATGATGACATTGATGAGGGGGAGATCAACTAGGAGGACATGGTGGATTTGTATGAGCCTCTACCAGTGGTACTAGCTGGAGCAATTGGGGGTTTCGTGTGCCCTGATCATAGATCACATGGATTTGCAGTTGGATGGGGCCGCACTCTACAGTGGATGTTGGATGAGACCTATTTTGCTTGGGGTGTTTGTTTATTAGCGCACTTATATCATGATCTTCATCAGGTGATGTATCATAGAGGTGCATCACTATCAACAAGCGTCACACTACTCCATGTTTGGGCATGGGAGCACATTGTAGTGACACGGCCAATAGCCATTAGATTCCATGGTGCAGGACAACCGTACATACATTTATATTCATCAATTTTGTCTCAGGCAAAACTGGGTCATTTAGAGTTTTGGCGGTACACCTTTGATACTTTGGATACAGTGACATGGAGACCATACCTAGGTTGTGAGCCCTGGGATGATGAGCGGCAGCTGGGATTTTGTTTTGAGTCACGATGGCTTATAGGGCGGATGCCCTTCATTTTGGAGAGACAGGTAGTTAGCCAGGTTCTGTGCCAGTTTGGTAGGATCCAGGGCATGCCCCAGGGAGTTACAGAGTTCGTTAGGACTCATCAGGAGAGACGGGACTGGGGACCTGTGGCATCTTTTGATGTAGCCTGACAGGAGTTTTTGGACATGCCATTCCAGGCATGGACTATGCAACAGGGTGTTGTGGATCTCAGGATAACAGTAGATCTAGAGCAGTTCCTGAGAGACTTTCTTGTTCCTCGCTTGACTGATCCAGCAGCGAGGCCACCAGAGAGAGATCCAACAGATAAGCATCATGGGAGACGCCGAGGGCGAGATAGGCGGGGACAAGGGAGAGGAGATAGCGGTGGTGATGGAGGAGGGGATGGAGGGGATGGAGGAGATGGAGGAGATGGAGGGGGAGGTGATAGGGCTGGTCCTCAGATGAGAGGAGGTGGGGTGAGGTAGAGGGGATTGATGCCACCCCTAGCTAGACATGGACGGAGATAGCCTCCAGCACAGCTAGCACAGCCAGCTGTAGGAGCTCCACTACAGGTACCAGTGGCTCAGGTACAGATACCAGCTGCCCCAGTATAGGGATCAATTGTACAGGATGATGCAGACATATTATTAGCTCGAGGCAGAGTAGTACAGGGTGGACAAATCCCTGATGATGAACTGGATGAGCAGGATGCACCTATGGTGGATGTGGATGTAGATGCTCAGGAGGAGGCAGCAGAGATGGATGTCGGGGGATAGGATCCCTATTTAGGAAGAGATGCTACAGAGGAGGAGGATCCTGATATATATTCATTGCTAGTCTGACTAGCCATGACACAGGTGTAGGCAGACCGTGTTCCTGGTCTGGAGAGGCAGATTGAGAGGCTAGAGAGCTAAATGGGAGTACTGAGGCATGAGAGGGATGCAACGATTGAGAGACTCGGGGAGTTAGAGATATTTTTAGATGAGCTGTAGCGTACAGAGGATTTGGGTCCCCATGGAGATAGCTTGAGAGCCATGGTACATGCCAGGAAGGAGATATCCTACTGGCAAGAGGCTTATAGACAGACGGTCCCAAGGGATCAGTGGATTGGGAGCTACGGGGAGAGCTCAGTAGCTATTAGGACTGTGATTTATGAGAAAGAGGCACTAGTTGGTAGCGGAGGTGTATCATCACACCCTCCTAGAGCACCGACAGTTTCAGGAGATCAGGGTGGATCCTAAGCATCAGGTGATTTAGCAGCATGGGGCCACATTGGATCTCATAGACAAAGTCTAGAGGCAGCGGATCATAGATTGTTGAGAGATCATTGTATACACTTTTGTATCATGTTATCATTGAATCATTATTATTTTTGACTTGATGGACACTGACTTTGGACACATTGTTATATTTATGTATATCATTGGACATTTGGACAGTTTTGTTGTGTTTTTATGGACTTTATATGGTTGGACTCTATATGATGGACTCTATATATATAGTGATGCAATTCTATCATGATTTTCTTTGATGATTTTATACATGTGCGTACTAACATATGCAGGATGTGATGATTTACTTTAATATGCATAGAATGTATGTCTTAGAATGCAAAATGTTTTATATTCTATTTGAGATATTTGATGCTTAATGGTTAATCATATGATGTTGATATAAATGCATGTCGTAAATGATTTTACACTATACAATACATGAAATGATGTAATGAACAATGTGGATAATGGATAATAAATGGACATAAATAAATGATATAAATGAATGATGATTTACAATACATGGAATGGATAAGAAATAAATGATGTAAAATGTATATAATGGATAATAAATGAATGATGATTGGAAATACATGCAATGGATAAGAAATAAATGATATAAAATGTATATAATGGATAATAAATGAAAATGTTCGTGAGATGACTAAAATATACAATGTTCACCCTAATGAAAAGATAAGGAGATGTGAATGACAACTATAACAAAACAATACTTGAAACATGCATGTAATATAGATGGATAATATACAAATGAACATAACAAATAAAGATAATGCATGACCTAAATGAATGTGATTAAAGGTTTGTAAGATGCAAGGTAAAAACTCAATGTTTTTATTGTCCCAAATGTCCTCAACTGAAATAACAATGTATCTGACACAAGAAGAATGGACTAGGAGCACAGATAACCTAATAAGAAAGATAACCTACAAATCCCTATAAAAGGAGTACTGATATGCAAGTCATGAACTGTTTAAATAAAATGCCATATGAAATGAGTATATCTCCACAACTTCAGGTAACATCTTAGAACTTCATAATAACTTGGAAGTTGATTTTCATCATTGAGCTCGTTATGTTGCAAGGAAATGCAAGCATCATGGTATAATTAAACCAGGATGACCTGAGAACTTCTTGCATGGAGTTTAATGTAGCAAACTTGACAAGCATCTAGGTATAATTGAACTGAGATGACCTGAGTTTCATTTGCATAACAAACAAGGAATATTCCCCCCTCCATCAGGGAACAAATATTTGGAGTCGAGGTATGTGCTGGCGTATCACCATAAATAGCATTTGTAGAGAAACATGATTTGGATGTTGTCAATACTATTAAATGGATGAAGGCACTTATGCGCAGACACCCCAATTATTTGTTCCTTCGATTTCATCGGAAAATATCCCACAAACAGCAATCAAAGAAAATACCATGTCCCATCCTGGCTAGCCTAATCAATAACATATGGGAGTTTCAAACTCAAGTCAAAGATATCATGGAATAGCATAGGAAACATGATAACAATGAAATCCAGATATGAATGCATAATCTACAACAAATCATTCTAACATGCCTATCATGAATATACATTTCTTTTGCCAAAAGATAGTGTAAGATATAGTGATTAGTTCAATTGATGATGTATATTCAAGATGTGATAGATAAACAACCATGTTGCGAAGGATAGATTACAGATTTTGATTCATCATAAAAATATCATTGTGAAAGAACATTTGATTGTGTTTGCTTGTGTGGTGAAAATACTCCATTCTATCCTCTAAGAGTCATGACTATCATAGATCCACTTCCTGAACTAGGTCGAGGACATGCCCCCAGCTAGGTGATGGACTAACTTATTATGGATGAAGAAAGACGCAAGAAGACAAAGATGAAGACCATGACAAATGATCAAGCTATGATGGGGTTTTATTATGGTTAGATACAATGGATGGTGTATGAACTGGCCATTTTATTATGATATATACATGGCGGGAATGGGGACTGACTAGCCATTTTATTGTGGATATATATAATGAACGGACAAACTAGAAGAATCCTAATAGATAAAGGAGCTAACGTGATACACATGGTGCCTGTTTCCAGGTTTTCACCACATGCTTTTATTGCAATTTTTCTTTTGATTTTTTTATTTTTTTGTATTTTATGATTTTTGGTATTTACAAAATATATACATAGCCCTTGCATTGGGATTTCAAGGATAGAACTTCTTGAGATGGATACTGTTAAGAGGTTCATCCAAAAGATCTCCCTCAGGCATGGACAATTGATAAGCCCCAAAACCATAAATTGTTGTAACTACAAAGGACCTGACCAATTGGGTTCGAACTTGCCCTTCTTCTCACGATGCAATTGATTCTTTGGATTTTCTCAAAGAACTAGGTCACCCAACTGAAAGTCTCTGATCTTTCCCTTGTTGTTATACTGATGAGACATACGCTGCTGATAGACTTTCAAATGATCATAAGCTCTTTGACAGCGTTCATCCAGTAGCTCTAGTTCAGTTAATCGTGAAACTCTATAGTCTTCATCAGGAATCAAATATTTGAGAGTGACACGAAGTGAAGGCAACTCGACCTCGAGGAGCAGGATTGCTTCGAATCCATAGACAAGGGAATATGGGGTGGCTCCAGTAGGAGTGCAGATGGAAGTATGGTAAGCCCATAAGGCTAGATTTAGTTGGATATGCCAGTCACGGCTAGCATCATTGGCAGTCTTTTGTAGGATTTTAACAATAGTTTTATTTGATGCCTCAGCTTGGTCGTTTCCTTGGGGATAGTATATGGTGGAATAGTTATGGGTGATATGGAATTTTGATAGTTCATCCATGTCTTGATTTTGAAACTTTTTCCCATGATCAGTGATGAGATATATAGGTATACCATATCTACAAATGATATAATTTAGGATAAACATGGATATTTGTTTCCCTATGGCGGTAATCAATGGAATGGCCTCATTCCATTTAGTAAAATACTCTGTTGCGATGAGAATCCATTTTTGGCCGTTGGAAGATGGAGGGTTGATAGCGCCCACGAGGTCAAGTCCCCACCGACTGAATGGCAAGGTAGTTTTAAAAGGATGTAACTCTTGTGCTGGAGCATGAATAAGGTTTCCATGTATCTAACATTTCTTGCATGCCCTAGCAAAATGAAAGGAATATGTTTCCATGGTAGGCCAATAATAACCCATACGCATGAGTTTCTTAGCCAAAGAGGGACCACTCAAATGTGTCCCACAAATACCCTCATGTATGTCTCACAAGACAGTTTGAGCTTCATCATGCTCAAGACATCGTAGGAGAGTACCGTCAAGACCTCACTGATAAAGGGTATCAGATATTAGGACATAGCAGGAGGCTTGGTGGAGAAAAGTTCATTTTTTATTTCGGGATAGGTCAAGGGTAGGATGTCATTTTTCAGATAGGATTAAATATTTCCATAGATTAGGGAGTCATGCTGATCTAATTTATGAAACTAGATTACAATACCTGGTGTGATACCTACAGTATTGTAGAATTCAATATGAAAATTGAGAACCAGATTGCAAACCAAAAACTGATCCATTCTATTCGAATATTTGAGTTTATACAAGTCTGATGGATCCCAAGGGTCATCAAAATCCCTTGGAAATGAAATGAAGAGCCATCATAATATTTATTACAAGTAAACTATTCAAACTATCAAAAATTATCAAAAAACTATATATAAAAATTAGGTCTACTTGGAGAAGGCATAACTTTCTAGTCCTAGCTCCAATTTGTGAGCCGTTTGATGCATTGGAAAGGTATTCAAAAGAGCTAGAGTCAAATTTTAGAAGACCCTCAAAAATGCAGTTTACTAAAACATAGTAAAATTTGAAAAATTAGATTTTTGGTTTTTTCCAATTTAATCCTGAGCACGTGTCCAATAAGATGACATATAATACTCATATCCGGATCATCATATGCAGGACAAGTCAGGGATTCCACCAAGAACTCAAAATGGACCTTGGTATCTTCTGTATCAAACAAAGAAGCAATTGTTGCCATTGCATCAGCAACCTTGTTATCATGTCAAGGAATCTATTCAAAAGTGATGACTGAGAAATATTGTTTGAAGTCATCAACCATACGTTTATATGGTAATAAATTATCATCTTTAGTCTGATAATCATCATTAATCTGGTTTATAATCAACTGAGAATCCCCATAGACATTTATTTCAGTTACTTTCCATTGTAAAGCCATCTTTAACCCAATCAGCAAAGCTTCATATTCTACTATATTATTGGTGCAAGGAAAGAGCAGCTTGTAAAATTTCAGAATTGTGTATCCATGTGGTGTGACAAAGAGAATACTAGCTCCTGAACCCTGTTGAGTATACGATCCATCAAAATATAGTTGCCATGTTTGTGTAGATAAAGCTAAGATGTGTGCATTAGGAAACTCTGTATGTATAGGTTGGTCATCCGTTAATGGAGCATCTGCTAGCTTATCTACTATCACTTGACCTTTGATAGCCTTCCTGTCTACATATTCAATATCAAATTCACTAAGTAGAATGACCCACTTAGCCAATCTGCCTATCAATGTTGTTTTGCTTAATAGATACTTTAAAGGATCAATCTTTGCGATGAGCTAGATTGAATGTGACAACATGTAATGTCATCACTTCTGTGATGCAAAAACAATGGCCAAACATGCTCTTTCTATAGGAGAATAGTTTAGCTCATATCCCACTAGGGTGCGACTGATATAATAGATGGCTTTTTCTTTTCCTTCATGATCTTGTTGAGCCAGAAGAGCACCTAGTGAGACTGTCATAACTGAAATGTAGAGCAAGAGTGGCTTGCCCGAAATTGGTGACATCAGAGTTGGAGGATTCGCCAGATATTGCTTGATTTTATTAAAAGCTTCTTCACACTTATCATCCCATTGGAATAAGATATTTTTATGTAACATGTTGAAAGGGATGACTTCGATCTACTAGTTGAGAAACAAATCTTTGGATGGATTGGAGACATCCCTACAAGGATCTTAACTGATTGATGTTAGTGGGTGAAGCCATCTCCATTATTGCTTTAACTTTTTCTGGATCTACTTCGATTCCTTTGGCTGAGACAATGTATCCTAATAGTTTACCAGATGTGACTCCGAATGCACATTTCTTTGGATTGAGTCAAATCTGATACTTTTCCATCTGGGTGAATATTCTATCCAACACTCTCAAATGACCAGCTCTGTCTTTGGATTTTGCTAGAATGTCATCAACATAATCTTCCATAATGGTATGCATCATATCATGAAAGATTGTGGTCATTTCTCTTTGGTAAGTTGCTCCAGCATTTTTGAGGCCAAATGGCATCACATTCCAACAGTATGTACCCCATGGACAAGTAAAAGCAGTCTTTTCTTGGTCTTTTGGTGCAATCTTCATTTGGTTATAGGCAGAAAATCCATCCATTAATGATAACATCTCATGCCCAGCTGTCAGATCAACAATAATGTCAATAATTGGTAGAGGAAAGTCATATTTTGGACAAGCTTTATTAAGATCTTGAAAATCAATACAAATCCTGATAGACTTGTCTGGTTTTGAGATGGGGAAAATATTTGAAATCCACTCAACATAATCAATAGCACAAATGAATCCAACATCTAGGAGCTTCTTCAATTCTGCTTTAACCAGTAGTGCAATGTGGGGGTGCATCTTGCGGAGCTTCTGCTTAATTGGTTTGACACCTGGTCTGATAGATAAATGATGCATAATGAGATTTGGATCCAGGCCAGGCATATCAGCATAGGACCAGGCAAAGTTGATTTGTCTTTTGTTGAAAAATTTTGCAAAAGCTTCTTTCTCTGATTCTGTCAAGGATGCTACTACTTTGAGGATGCACGGAGACTCTTCTATTCCAATGTTAAGAGGCACTGTTGGTTCTATAAGAATAGAAAATTGCTCTCGATACAGATAGTTGGGAAGAGTGTCAATCCTTCCATCATCAGGCACCTCAGATAGGTTTTCACCATCAGATGCATCATTTCTTTTTACTATTTTTGGATCTAATACCGCCACTAAGTGGTTTTCACCATTAGATCTATTGATTATTTTTAGATTTTTATGACTAAAAGGATTGGCACTCTCACCAAGGTAGGCCATGTCATTGAGTTCTATCGAAAATCCTGACTTGTGATCTCCTGGTGGTAAATGATCTCTGATTCCAAGATAGTCAATGATTGCATCATCATTATGGAATACATCAAGTTCTGGATGATCGAGAGAATCCCAATCAATAAGCTCGGGATGTACAAGGGGCATTGGATCATTCGGGTTAGTTTCAAAGGCAAAGATGGTATTGATGGAAAATTTGTCAAGGTTTATAATGGTATTAGTGAGGTCTATTTCCATACTCTCATTCGATTCATCTATCACAAGATAAAGGTCACTTTCCTCACAGTCGACAAAAGTAGTATCACGTGGGACCAATCCTAGTGAGTCAATCTTTGAACTCTCTCCCTCATGGTAATCATTACTATGGTGATAGACAACATCAACTCCTATCTCTTTAGTACAATCAGATAGTGAATCCCATTCATAATCATTTGAGTCAGAATCATCATTATCCCCAAGTCTATCAATGATTCTCTATGCTATCCTTTGTTTCTCTGAATCTACATACATACCATTCTTTCTGAATTGTAAGGTAGGAGCTTTAGATATCTCATGAAAAGATGTGACCTTTGCTTTTCCTTTTGGTTCTTTTGGTCCTTCTCCTTTGTATCCTAATCTTGTAGTGTCTCTTTGATAGTTTGGATTTTGCAAAATCGGTTTGATAACACCTTCTCTTTGTAACCCTATAGGTCCAGCACCTTGGTATCCCATCTTTTGTAGCAAAGTATACCCTTTACCATAGACATCAGGTGATATATATTCATGTTTGATACCCTCTTCATTCTTCTGTGACTTAAGCAAATGATTAGCATTACTCTCAACTACCTCTTTGGATATTGTGCCCCCACTTATAAATGTGTCATAAACAAGTGTTGAAGGGGGTTCTGATTGTTGTTTAGTGATCAAAGATCTACCATATGATCTAGGATATAAAGGTAACTCTGTGATGCAAAGAGCTTGACCTAAAGTGTATTCTCCCATACTTCTTTCTTTTATGTCTATCTTGATCCCATTTGATTTAGAAGTTGATGCTATATTACTAGGATCACTGGGTGTAGTTGTAGAAGATCCAGTATGGTTATATGGTATCAAAGAATCAGATGTCTTCACAGAGCTACAATACTGGAATGGATTAGTATCTCCTTTGATAGTGACCTCTTGACCATTATGAGGTAATTTCAAGCATTGATGATAAGTTGATGGTATAGCTTGCATGGAATGAATCCATGGTCTTCCCAAGAGAATGTTATAAGCAAGATCCATGTCTAGAACTTGGCAAGGTACATCTTTGACTATAGGACCTACTCTGATTGGTAGAACAACAGACCCTTTGGATGATCGCTCTTCCTCATCATAAGCTTTTATCATGATTTTCTTCTTGGGGTCAATAGCATTTTCAGAAAATCCCAATGCAAGGACTAGTTTCAATGTACAGATATTTAAGCCAGCTGCTCCATCTATTAGTACTCATTTGATTTTGTGACTCTGGACAAGGACTTCGATATGTAGGGGAGCATTATGAGGTTGGGTAATAGCTAAGTCATCATTTTTAGTGAAGGATAGGTAATGCGGGGTTGTTAAATGGCCCACCATAGCTTGAAATTGATCATGAGCTAGATTTGTGGGGACCTGAGTCTCTAAGAGAGCTTTTTCAAGGATATCTTTGTGAGATGGAGATAGACGCAAAAGCTTTAAGACAGATATCTGGGCAAGTGTTTTCTTGAGTTGTTCCAAAAGGTTGTACTGGTTGGAAATATTTGGTGTAGACTTTGGGACATAAACAGACGTGTTTTAAGGTGTGCTTGGTTTAGACTGGACTCCTTGGAGAGTAACCTTGGATTGAGCACGAGTAGTAACATGGACTGGTTGACTCTCTAATTTTCCTTTGATGGTAATGACATTGGCATAATACTTGGAAGGATGACATTTAGAAATGTTACCAACATATCAATAGGGAGTGGAATTATAATTGGCTTGATTGTCACTCTTAGTGTTGGAAGAACCTCCTTTTTCATGCTGAGGAAGTGGATCTTTGAAAGCCGTATGTGATTTGTTTGAGGTATGTCCATCAACACCAATTTCACTACTTTCAATTAAGTCTTGAACTACATTTTTTAGTCGTAGGCAGTCATTGGTTTTATGTCCTTTTCCTCTGTGAAACTCGCAATAATCATTCACATTCCACCAAGAAGGTTTCACTCTAGGTTCAAAGTCTTTCGTTTCAGGAAGCGTAATGAGTTTCTTTGTGATTAACTTCTGTAATGTTGATTCGAGGGATTCCCCTAAAGGAGTAAAATTTCTTCGAGGTGACATAAAAGGCAATCTTGGTTTAGATGAATCTTTGTTGGTGTTTTGATTTGATGATTGATTGTTGTAGGTTCCTTGAGTATCATTGGCCTGACTTGTGAGATTGAGAAGGGGTTGTGTTGGTTTGACATTACAATTATCAATAATCCCATCATTGCCAATGTTTTTGTTTTTATTCCAGAATTTTGATTTGTCATTGTTGTAGTTGTTGGAATTGGAATTTGAGGACCCAACATTGTCTTTGGAATAAAGTTTGATCTCACCTTTTTGGACCATGGCTTCCTCAATTTTGATACCATTTTCTATGAGCTTATTGAAGTTTGGTGGACATTGCAATTGTAACCTATAACTCATTTCTAGTGTAAGATTATGCACAAAAATATCCATCTTTTCTTGTTTAGGAATCGTTCATGGATATTTGGCAAACAATTGATGCCATCTTTGCAAAAAAGTAAGGAAGGGTTCTCCATTCTTTTGATGTGCATTGCAAAGGTCAAGCATAGTAACTTCATGTTTGATGTTATAGGAATAATGAGTCACAAAATTTTCAAGAAGCTCATTGAAAGATTTGATGCCTGGGGGTAGTTTAGAGAACCATTCCATGGCTTGTCCTCCTAAACTTCATGGAAATAGTCGCATAAGATCAAGTGTCATTTTGAGTGACTTCAATACAAGCAGCACAAAACTCACGAATGTGGTCTTGTGGATCTGAATTCCCTTTGTATTTGTCAAATTTTGGTACCTCAAAATGAGGAGGGAATGGAATCATTGCTAAATTCTTATCAAAAGGATAAGGACATATATCATCCAAGGAATACTTCTTAGTTGATGATCCAGTTTGGATGTCACGGATTTGTTGTTGAAGCATCTGGATTTGTTGTAGAACGAGATCCAAAGATAACGTGTTTCCTTGAGTGTTTTGGGAAACATTGTTGTGGGAAGCATTATTTTAAGAAGTATGATTTTGGGAAGCATGGTTTTGCTGATCATTTTGAGAAGCATTGGATGGTTGCTTGGTTTCTTTTGCTCCATGAGTATCTTGAGAACTACTAGGAATTTCTTGATTGGTTACAATAGTCTATTCTCTAAGATGAGAGATATCAAAATCACTTGGTAGTTTGGCTCCTTGTTGAGAAAGCATGAGGAAATACATCTCCCTATCTAGGTCTAGGAGTCTTTCCATGACATGATAAAATTGAGGATGTTGTGTAGCATCCCTAAGTTCTTGATCTGTGGGTTCCTCTTCAGATGTAAAAAGTGAAGTTTTCTTAGGAGCTTCGGGCCAAGGATTTTCGTCATTACCTTTGTTTCCTTCCATTTTGTCTAGGGATTATGAATCAACGAGTTGTTTTAGTTCTGAGATCAAGTTTGAACCATAAAATGTGAAAATTGATTTGTATGATGAAAGATGTTTGATGAATAGATATTGAAAGAGTGGTTGATAGAAAAGATAGTGAAAAGGTGCTGAAAAATGATGAGACAACTTGATAAAATCTAAGTCAATAGGAAGTATAGAGCTCACTATGATATGACAAAAAAAATTAAGAGATAGTAACCTAGGTAAGTTTGATTGAGGATGATAGATCCTGATAGCATAAACTCACAAAGATCAAAATCTGATAGATAGGGTAATGTTTCAAAACTAGATTTGGAATTTCAGAGGATTAGAAGAAATGATTTGATGATTTTTGGTGAAGAAAGATTGATAAAAATTGATAAAAAGTGATGAAAATGGTCAAACTAAAGATCAAAGGTTTGTGTAACTCAAATGTTGTTCCAGAATCTTACTAAGGATGAAAATGGGTATCTAAAAAAGTGATTTTGAAAAATTTGTGGAAATGCTCACTATTGTAAATGCGCAGCAACAAATGCGCAGGACAGATTGATAAATGCGCAACAAAATGAGACAAATGCGCAGCAAGTTGTAACCGATGCGTGGACAAAGTATCAAATGCACAGAATAGTTTAATGTATGCACAGCAAAATGGTATGAATGCACAGGTTTTTGTTTCTGGTTGATTTGAATGGCAAGATTGTGAATTTTGTCTGATTTTCTGATGTTTTCTGGTTTTTAGCAAATGAAAAATGCATAAACACACATACGCAAGATAGAAATGATTTTAATCTAACTATTCTAATATGAATGCACAAACACGCTTACAATCCTATGGTTGGCAAGGATGATATCTACTGAATCCCCACTAGGATAATAAAATCCAGCTACGAAAATTCACAGCAGACAACCTAGGAACTTGGAGGCACGGGCTCCTCCTTACAGTGCACTCACTTCTCAGGCACACCAAGTTTCAAATTCAATGGGTCATTACTTCCCAAAGAATTGTTATCTCTACTATGAACCGTGAGTAATGTGGGGTGTCTTCACGGGCTTGGGTGACCCCTTGAGCCAGCAAATAGAAGGTTTTTGGCCACTATACAAAAGCTTTTAATAAGGACATCCATTCAGGTGGTTTTGATCAAGTCATTTTCCCAATTAAGGGGGCTCTCCCAATCCTTTCAAAGCAAGGCTTTCACCTCTACTAAGTAGGGCTTTAACACACCACTAGGGTACTGGAGGAGATTTTGGTTGCCACAATGAATTCACACCTATCTAATGTGAGACTAATCACACTAGCATTTTTTATATACTGGTTTGGAAGGGCTTGGCTTTAGCCTGTTACCGGTTGGGTCATTCCTTGGGGTGAGTACTTCTTTTCCCACCAAAGACCGCCCTCTAAAAATTATAACAATTTCTCTTACACCCAAGATCCACGAATGGCGAGGGGAGAGGATACGTTGTTATAATTTTGGAATTACAAATAGCTTAAAAAGAAAAACACAATAGAAACTTGATTCTATGCTAAAGAAGACACACAAAGCAAAAACATGTCTTTTTTTAAGCCCAAACGAGATTGTAGTTTATTTTACAAACCCCTTGGCAATCTGCAATCAAACTGTTAGAAAAAAAAAAATTTAGCAATGGGGTCTTCAAAATTACATCCTACAAAAAAAATAGCCTAAAATACTACCAAAACAAACAGACACTTGTTAAAAAGTTAGCTAAAATGAAATCTAACAGAAAACTAAATTTTTCTTCAAAAATAAACAAATGCACAGAACAGTGAAATAAATGTGCAGCAAATGTGAATGTATGCGCAGAAAGTATGTATGCGTAGCAAAATAAGATGGATGCACCAGGATATGATACGAATGTGTAGAAAGTACAGATGTGTAGCAGAAAAGTATGTATGTGTGAAACAGTTGAATGAATGTGCAACAATTTGACAGAAAATTAAAAGCCAGATGAAAGTTGTGACTGTGGTAACAGAAAATGTATGCGCAGTAGAAATTAACAGATGCGCAAGAATCGTGGACGGATGCGCAAAAATAACTTGTAGAAAAACTTGCACACGGAAAACTAAAAATTGAAAGTGAAAAACGTGGGTTGCCCCACGGTGGGCACCAAAAATGTATGCAAAATTAGGTGAATACTATTCTAAATGATAAATTAACTATTCTAAGATTAATAAATCTATCTAATTACCAAACTACAATGAAGAATACAATCAAAATGAAGCTAAAATAACATTTTACCTTCACCTACCATGTAGCTTGTCTCCATTGCTCTCCTAGCCTTGATTTCTTAAAGATGTTGAGCTCTCAGATTTCCAAATGAAGCCTTTTCCCAAGATGCTACCAAAGTGTGGAGATTTGATGATGAATGCAAGGAAGCTTAAAGCTTGATTATGCAACTAATGGATGGAATGCAAAATGGATTTGATGATAACATGGATGCTTGATTGCTCTTAGAATGCTTGGATGCTTGATTGCTTGAATGCCTATTACAAAAATACCTATTAGCTCACAAAGGGGAAATTAGGCTCCTTTTATAATTTTTTGGAGGATCTAGGCCTAGGTGGCACAATCCTACAATGGAGAATGAAAGGTGGAAGATCCTAGGGTTAGGATTGACTTGGTTGAAGGAGTTGAGAGAAAGGGGGATGTAGTTGGAATGTGAGAGGGAGAATAGGGATGATGTTCCTCTCACATTGACATGGAGGAGAACAAGGTGGAAGAGAAAGACAAATGTCAAGTGTCTCTCAAAGACTCAAGAGAGAAAGAGGGAGAGATCTTTTCCTCATGAGGACTCTTTGCACAAGTGTCCTATGAGTCACCTTTGACCCTTAGAAGTGGCTTGAGAAGCCCCTTAGGAATAGGGCATGTCTCTTGACTTGGTTTAAGAGAGGACATGTGGTCATGAGACCAAGTCCTATGAGGCCACATAGCCCTTAAGAATAGGACATGTGTGGGTGAGGATAATTACTAATAAATAATAAATAATTATTATTTATTTTAGCCAAAGTGATGTGTCAGGTGACTAGGTAGGTGAGGTGGACTAGGGGACTTAGTCATATTTAGGTGATTGTATATTTAATTAAATCACTTGAATAAGACTAATTAGAAGACTTAGGATAGAGGAATAAACTATAGTGAATTTACTAAATAAGTTGAATAATTTATTTAATAAATAGAGGAGTAATTATTAATTAAATAATAAATATTTAATTAATTTATCAAGTCAATATTAATTAAATAATAAATATTTAATTAATTAATGAAGTCATTTTTAAGTGTATACAGTGAACAACCACTGTCAATAATCCATTTATCATTCTTGTTCACATAGGATATCAATGCAATTTTCTCATCCTCATCAGATTCATCTTTCATTGCAACATAGACTGCCTCAATTTCAAAATCATCACTATCAATGTCAGTTTCTTTTTCAGCAATGTAACAAGATTTCTTACCTTTTCCTTTCTAGTCTTTGTTCCATCGGTAGCTTCTGTCATCTCTTCTATCTTTGTGTTTGTTTTTCCTTTCATCATCTTTATCCTTCCTGTCAGGACATCTAGCAGCTATATGACCAACTTTATTACATGCAAAACATATAATAGGGAGTTTACCTTTGTACTTTCCTTTTCCCCTTCTCAGTCTTCTAGCCATAAGACTTCTAGATCTTCTAGTTCTTCATCAGATGTGTCACTGTCACTTTCACTTTCACTTTCACTTTCACTGTTGCATCTTTCTTTTTCTTTCTTTGGCTTGTTCAGAACTAGTTGTGACTTGAAAGCATATTCAGCATTTCCAATGCTTCCAACAGTGAAATTATCATAGTTAGAGAGTTTAAAAGTAGTCAGCTTACCAACCAAACTTTCCAAGGTAAGCACATTAGCAGAGTTACATCTAGATTCTTGAATAGCTGAGATCTTAATAGCATATATAGGACGCAGGGTTCTTAGTACTTTCCCAATTATAGTTTCATCATCAATAACCCCATTTTCTCCTCTAATAACATTCACAACTTCTTTTATTCTACCACAATATTGTGCAATGTTTTCACCTTCTTGCATTCTCATTTCATCAAACTTACCTCTAAGACTCTCGGCCTTTGCTTTCAATACATTTAAGTCACCACCATAGATCCTTACAAGAGTGTCCCACATATCCTTAGCAGTTGTGTAGTCCTTAATGTCCTCAAATTTTGGATAGCTTAGGGCAGATGCAATTTCCAGCATTGCCTGATTATGTTCTTGTTTAGCTCTCATTTCTTTGGTAGTCAAAGGTGCGACAGGTGAGACATAGCTATTATCAATGTAGTACTTTACAGAGTCACCAATACCAGCCAGATGCAACTTCATCAAGCTTTTCCATGTGGGGAAGTTTTCCTTATTCATCTTTGGTACCTCCTTCTTATACATCTTGATCATTTGCTTCAAGCCCCTTTAAACTTGATTTTTGTCAACACTAATAATAAGCAACGAAGCTCTGATACCAATTGTTAATATGATTTAGAACAATAGAGAGGGGGGGGGGTGAATCAGTTGTTCTCAGGTCCTGATGTATAAAAGAATCTCAAAAACTTTTCCTTAAATTAGATCCAATAACCAAAACAAACTCGGTCATCACTGAATCAATAATAGAAACATACAACAATGTAGTCCACTACCCAGTTGTAACTTAACTTGTAAACCATAGAAATGTTCAAACCAAAACATTCACACAAGTATTAACACCAGGATTTATAGTGGAAACCCAATTTGGGAAAAACCACTTTGTAACATGCTACTATTATTTTCACTCTTCTGAAGTGAGCTCGGTAAAAAGCCAACCCTGTCAAAGGTTACAATACACACTGTCAGGTGTGACTCGGTTAAATGATTTCAATCACCTTGTTAAAAGTGAGCCTAGTCATAGGACTTACATACACTCCATTAGAATGCAACCTTGTTCAAAGGATTTAACATATGACTTTTAGGTCAACCTCTGTTAAAAGGATTTTGACTGTTACAATGGTTAGAAAGTAGCAGCAATATTTATCTAAAAAATATACAACTCACTTTGCAAATATCAGATCTAATTTTGTACACTAATGCTGGTTTACTGACTTTGAAACTTTGCCATCTCCATCTCTGATCTGCTCGGAACTTTTCTTCAAGAAACCACTACAATTCTCCTTCAGCCTTTTCTGCTTATTCAATCAACAAAAACTTTACTGATCTTCCAGTATCCTCTGTTCACCCATGCACTTGCATATCCAACACTTACATATCCAAATGCTTAGGTTCCCTTTATACTTTCCTCAATTAGGTTAACTCATCTTATGCCACTCAATCTCATTCGTAGATCTTAGGGTTAGGTCAAATTCATTGAATCTACCTACTTCATGTTCTTCGGCTCCTTTTCTAGAATCATCTCAAATCTCTTAAAGATTTACAATAAAACATTTTACAGTGCATTTAATGCTTTCAAACAATCAATAAATAAAGTCAACATGTTTTACATAATCCAAGAATTCAACAATGTCGGCTCCAAAATTAAATTCTCTTCAAATATAAAATTGCTGATGCTCGGTCAATACTATGATCAACTACTCGGTCTTCATGTAGAAAGCTCGGTCAATACTAAAAAATGTTTCATCAGCTTACATTGTCTTCCTCGGCAATTAACTGTTGTTCGGTCAACACTAAAATTTTGCTCAGCATACATTGACTCGGTCAACACTAACATTACTCAGCTTAAACATGATTTTTCCATTCTTTGCTAGGTCAAGCCTACCAGTTTAGTCTTCAGTCTTACTAAGATAAACAATACATTGTCTCATCATTGTGCAACATAGTCAAGTACACTTTGTAGTATCAAGATAACTCAAGCTTTCCTTAGGTGCTATTGTTACCAACCTTGCCTAGCTCCTAGCAACACTCAAATAGATATAGTACTTTCCTAAGTAGCAACAGTCTTACCAGTTAAGGTTTGACATCAATGACAATACAACAATTGTTTCAATTGCAGTTTCCAACATCTATATCTAGGAAAACATTGGGCATGATTAACCTAGCTAACCCTGAGGTCTAAGGGTTTGGAACATGCACCAAGCTTTCATAATTCTTAGATAAATTTTGAAATAAACACATACCAGATATATCATGTGTTTTTGCATCTCTACAAAATTCTAGGTCATCAGAAAAAACTTCGTCACTCACCTTTTTATTTTGGGTCGACCCAAGCAATAAGGTGATGAATTCATCTGAATAACTCTCTTTTCCCTTCGTATCACCTTTATCCTTGCTTCCCTTACTAGTAGAAGCTCTTCTTGCTGGTGGCCAACTCATATTGATCAACTGATAAAAGTGCTTCTTGAATTTCTGAACTCTGAAGTCTTTAGACACTGAAAACTTAAAAAATTGTGCAATTCTATCGTTCTAGTTCTTTGAAGGCTTGGTGGATTGAAAATGAATAATGTTTATCTGTATTTATTCTAAGGAATTGAATGCATCAATTCGTTCGAGATCAAATCTATGTAATTCATGTCACCTCCGTCATTACTCGGCATGCTCTGAACTTAATTTACTAGTCATAGCTCCAAAAGATGACATGCAATCAAAATTTGAGTTCTAGCGACCTAGCGACTACAAAGCTTCTCATAATCGCTGAGAAACTTGGCACTTTTTATTATTTTCCAAATATTAGGCAACTAAAGAGAATTTCTTAGTAGCTGAATGTTTTATCCTTTTTAAAAATTTATCTCAAGACCTGGTGACTGAGGAGAGAATCACAAACGCTGAATATTTTAGCTCTTCATGACTTTATCTAGAGATTCAGAGACTACCTTCGATCTTTAATTTGATGACTCTCAACACTTTCTCATTTTTAATTTCTTCCTTCCAAGACCTTGTGACTATAGTTAGTCTCCTCATCGCTGAATGTTTGAGCTTAATTTGATTTTACCTTGAGATTCAGTGACCACCGTTAGATCTTAATCTAGCGGTCTTCTTTAAGTCTCTCAAACTTTAATCTCTGTATTCTGAGACTCGGCGACCATAGTCCATCTCCTTGTCACTAGAAGATTTAGCTTTTATTGATTCTATCTTGAGACCACGCGACTACCGTTAGATCTTAATCTGACAACTCACAATAAATCTCTTATTCTTACCATAATCATTTAGAGACTAAGCGACTATAGAGAATCTCTTAATCGCCAAATGTTTGTTGACTTTTCAAACTTTTCTGGAGATCATCTGACTTTGCCTATCTAGAGACCTAGCGACTACATAGAAGTCTCTTGATCACTGAAACTTTTAATAAACCTTGACTTCATTTGGCGACTTCATGCCAGCCACAAGATCTTAATCTGACGGTGCACAATAACTGGAATAAAACCTTTGATACATTAAAGATATTGGAATTAAATATCAACCACTCGATCTTAATCTAATGGTAGTCACTCAATCTCTAGAATTTTAGAGTGACATCATCTTTATCAAGCGACTAAGAGATAACCGTGAGATCTTTGCTTTTGAAGGAGATAATCAATGGTGGTCGCGCAATCTCTGGATCTTTTCCTTGACTTTGACTTTATCAAGAGATCTAGCGACTATATGAATATATCACTAATTTATTACATAAGGAGACTTGATGACTATAGTTATCTCATAGTCACTGAATGATTTCTTACTTCACCATTTTATCTAGAGACTGCTCAACTGAGGGTATATTGGATCTAGAGACTGGGTGACTATAGTTATGCTTAAAATATTTTCAGTGTAGTTGCTAGATCTCATAAAGCACTTCAAACCATTTGGAGACTTCCCGACTGAAGGCATCTTCTAAGTCGCTTATAAAAAGTGAATATTCCTATGACCTAAGGAGATTGCACGACCGAAGGTTTTCATGTTGTCGATTGATTAAAAGGAATATGCTTGATTTCTGAGGAGACTAAGCAACCAACATGAAATAATAAAAGACACATGCAAAAAGATTTCTTAAGTGATTTTCAAAAAAGTAACTTTGAATTAGAACTCGGCTAGGTATTTCTAGGGTTTTTTGGATTTTCAAGCATATCTTAACCTAGCACTTAGGGTTTTTAAACTTTGATCAAATTTTAAGCTCTGAGGATGGAAATTTGTAGGAGATTTTTAAAACAATAAGTAGGGAAAACCTTCAAGGAATCAAAATTTTTAAAGCAATTTTGAAAACTGATAATACTACCAACACCTTGTTAGAAGTATAATTTATTACAATATGAGGAATGCACTTGCATTCTAGCATGCTGCCTAGAGTTCACTACTCAATTCATCTTGGGATCCAACCCTAAGGAAGTCACACTTACAATTTCACTTAAGAAGTATCACTAACTTACAAACACTTTTCAGACACCAATTTGCTAATTTATGAACTAGATAGTAGCATCTCACTATGCCTTTGTTAGTTCCTTTTCAGTACAGTCAAATCCCTTGCTGCAATTATTTTTTTCACACTATAGAAAATTTTTTTAGCCTTTAGTAGATCTATAAAAATGATTCACTAGCATACACTTGCCTCTACAATCTCAAAAACACTGGCGCATACTCACGACACACCAATCAAACCCTAATTCGTCATATTTATCAAGGACTAGGTCGACAAATACCTAATCCTTAATCATCCATCTATAAAATCCAAAATCAACCATCAAGATCTCTATGCACTTTCCAAACATCACTTTGATCCATCAATATCATCTCAAGATCATGATCATAACCCTAAAATGTTTTACCAATCTCTTATAAACCATGTTATAATATTTCCTTAACATGTTAGCTATTATCATAAAAACATAACTTAGATTCATTGAACTTGACCACCTTGATCAATGTAAACTCCAAACTCATTAGGCACATAATATTAGATCATCATCATGTTTCATTAAGCTCAAACAAATAAACAGATACATTGCATTCATCGAATCTACCAACATTTTATGATACACTTTCAACAACATTGTCACCCTATACTAAAATTCTTGTAACTTCCTTACGGATCATCAGAATCACAAACCCTTTGAATGGTAGACACATTTCTATGTTCTCAACACATTCCCAATTGCACAACCAAAGTTCTCATCTACTGTGTGTGCACAAAAGAAATCTCTGAAACTTTGTAACACTGACAATCAACAAAATAATCGGTCTTCATTTGTGACACCATAACTTGATCAAATCATCATGTCAGCAACTCAAACTCAACATGAATCATGTAGAAAACCTCTACATCATCCCATTAGGTGTGTGATTCCTCATCTTCAGTAACCTTCTTTTTTCATTCATCTAAACATTTCGTGTTACTTGCAAAACTACATATTTGTCAACCAACCTTCACAACATATATTAAAACCATCTAATCTTCACACTAGACATTCAAACAACATTGTAGACATCAGAAGCATCATATTATTATGTTGACATCAATGACAACACATTCAACTTTCCAATAATCTCCTCCTTTGGCATTGATGACAACATGTGATGAGAAAAACAATAAAACATAGTAATTCAATTAGAAACCAACAGTACTACCAACAGTATCCACAATACATCATTGTCTTTTAAATCTCTCTAACTTCTCTCTACTTCATCACCTCTGCTCTATTACTTCTCCCCCTGGGAACTTTCTTTCCTTGGTTCCAATCTTATTACATAATCTTCTCTCCATCAGTTTCTCCCCCTTGGATGTACACCAATCTTCTTGAAAAACTCTCTTTCTTATGTGCAAGTATATATAAAAAAAATTCTCTCTTCTGATCTTCTCTTCATTTCTACAAAGTCTGATATGGTCTCCACTTCTACAAACTCTGATCTGATCATGTCTTTTGATCTCTTCTTCGATCTGATCTTTATTGTTTTTCACATTTGCTTCTCTCGCCCTTTGACATCAATGAAAAAGGTGTATTATTTTCTCTTATACAACTTGCTTTGGCATATCAATGTTTGCTTCCTTTTCCTCCTCTTCTTCTTCTACCTTTTCAATCTCTTCTTTCCTTCTTTTACACATCTCTAAGCCACTAAACACATCCAACTTATTTTGAAACATCAAGGACTTAACTCACTGATTCATGTAATTCTTTGAAGTTATCTTTTTAAACACTCAACTTCAGATCAAACAAATTTATTTTGCATGCTTAGTACCCCCCCTCAGTAGCAGCCTTCATACATCAATCCAGCTATAAGATTTCTCTTTGAAGCATGCTTGACTGATTCTATCCTCAGTATCTTAGTTTTGATCAGGAGGGGTAATGACCCCTAACTTTCTTGCAAGAGTAGGCTCTTTCCTGACAACATCCTTGTTTTCCTTTCTCTTATATTTGCTTCAACACTTATGTCTCTTTTCAACTTTCTTCTCCATGTCCTTTCCCTTTCATCTTCTTGTATGTCCCTATCATCTTCTTGCATATCCATGTTCATCTCCACTAGATCAAACTCATCCTTTTGTGTGTCTCTACAATGTTCATCAATTTTTGTAGATATGTTCAATCTAAGACATATGACAATCTTCTACTTACTATCATCCTTTCTCATCATAGCACAATGACATCTACTTATTTATCTTATAACAACATCATTTATCCTTCTCACACCATTGAATCTATCTGAGACATGGTTATTTCTCTTACCTCTAAGAAAATGACTCTTGCTTCTACAATCTGAGGCTCTATGTCCATACTTGCCACAATCAAAACAACTACCACTAAAATTATGATGTCCAAGATGTCTTACCATAGTTTTCTTATTCATGTTCCTCTTTCTATCTTTTCACTTCTTCTGACTCTTCTTTTTTTTGTTTCCCTTGTCTTTCTTCTTTTTATCCTTTATTTTGGCTTTGTCCTTTTGTTCTTTAACTTTGTTCTTCTTCTTTTTCTTGTTCTTCTATCCCTTGGATTTAGGCATATCTTGACCTGACTTGGATCATTATCCTACATAAATGACACCATTGTTTTCTCTTTCAAGTAATGCCTCAAGTTTAGCCACTCTAAGCATGAGTTTTTTCACATGATTATTTGTGGTTGCAATTTCTTCCTTGATAGACCTCGACCATTCATTATCAATTTGATCAACCTCTGATATCAGGTAAATTTGATCCTCTACTCTCTTACTTTTATTTTGAACGTCTTTGTTCTTATCACCAATGATCTGTCATTCATTTTGATTCTATCTTATACACCTTTGTACCATCTATTTTATCATAGACCTTTGTTCTTCTTTGTCTCTAGTATCTTCATCACTTATGGTCGCATCACTTATGATCACTGGTGTGTGCTAGAAAGTAGTCACACTTCTGTGAATCATTACATCCAAGAACACTCAACAGTGAGGTCTCGAATAGTGATTCACAGCTCTCTATTCATGGAGTGTAGGGGTTTGTATGTGAGGCCCTCAGATTGACCTAGTTATGCCCATGCAAGTACACCAATAAATGAGAGATTCAAAGATGAATAGCAAGCATGCTAATCTCCATGATCATCAAGTTATTGCATGCAAATGAAACTAGTCAAGATGATAACAATGCAAGAAATAAACTATTCTATTGAAATGAATGTTTATACAATGTTAATCTATGAAAGGAAACATGAATTTAAACTATTATGCGAATGCAATATTAATATAAACTATGGATTGCCATAAGGCATGAGAGAAGAAGACAAGAAGAAAGAAGTCTCAAATATCCAAGCTCCAAATGTGCTCAAAAGCTTCTTCCAAGATTTCTCTCCAAACCTACAGTATAACAATAACATAAAAATTCTGGGATCTTTAATGAGAAGGAGAGGGCTCCTTATATAGGAAAATGTGGAAGAGAATGCATCCTCAAGAGCAATGTGGGATAAATCCAAAAATAGGAAATAAAGCTCATTTTTTAGAAAGTGTGGAGAGAAAAGGGATTTTATTTATTTTTAATTATTTGTTTCCCTTTTTTCATCACAAAGAGCTTTAAGAAGATTTTTTATTTATTTAAAAGAATGATTCTCTATTAATTAAATAAGATAACATTATTTAATTAAAAGAGAGATATCATTCTAAATAAGATAAAATCATTTAATTAAAAAATATTTTAATTAAATAAATTTATTTCATTTTAAAAGATATTTCTTTCAATTAAATAAAGTTATTTTAGTTATTTAAGAGGGAATATTTCTTTTAATTAAATAAAATTATTGAAAGAATCGGGAAAAGGATTTTTGTTTTGTTTTTGTTTGATTTATTTCCTTTTCCATCACAGATTTTGCTTTAAGTGGGGATTTTATTTATTTAAAAGAGGAATTATCTTTTAAATAAATAAGATAAGTTTATTTAATAAAAAGAGGAATATTTAATTAAATAAGATAAAATCATTCAATTAAAAGGGGTTTTAATTAAATAAGATTATTTTATTTAAGATATTTCTTTTAATTAAATAAGCCTATTTTATTTATTTAAAAAGAATATTTCTTTTAATTAAATAAAATTATTGATGAAATGATCAAACCTTAGAAATATTTGAATTATTGATTTAATTGCGATTTGATCAAGGAATTGATTTGAAAATTGCAAAGCATTGATTCAGGAAATTGATAAATTAATAAATGGGGCCCAAAGTCTAGGTGACCATTTTAAGGTGCATACAACTGGTACACTAGGAGCTTGGGTTTGAATCAGTTGATCTTTTCTCTAATTATCATTGTTGATTTTCTTTCCAACATCATACTTATTAGATCTAGTCAAATTCTCAATACTTTCTTATAACACCTTAACATTTTTTATTTCTACCAACTTCTTCAACCTTTTGTTATAGCACCTATATGCCCTTCTTTTGGTAGAGCATCCAAGGAATGTACCTTCATCACTTCTTGCATAAAACTTTCATATTTCTTCTTCTCTCTTTATGTAACACTTACTACCAAAGTACTTAATAGTTGGCACATGACCACACCAAAGTTCATAAGGTGTCCTACCAATTCCATATCTAATCTAAACTTAGTTAAGAGTGTATATTGTAGTGCTCATAGCTTATGTCCAAAACATCTGTGAAACATTTCTCTCCATCATCATGGTCCTAGTAGTCTCAAAAATTGATCTATTATTCCACTCTACCACAATATTTTGTTGTGGAGTCCTAGGTGTAGACAATCGTCTCTTGATTCCATGCATCTCATAGAATGCATTGAACTTGTTTGATGTAAACTCTCCACCTGTATCTGATCTCATCTTCTTCAATTTTAGACCAATCTCATTATCCACCATTGACTTTAAGGCTTTAAACTTACCAAAAGCTTATGATTTCTTGTTCAAGAAGGTCACCCATACCATCTTTGAATAATCATCAATCGATTGCATAAAATATTTGTCTCCTTGAAAGCTTCTACTTTTGCTAGGGCTACACAAATCAGTATGAATAAGATCAAGCAATCTATTTGAATTTTCTTTCTTAGAGTGGAAAGTAGTTCTAATTTTCTTACCGAATTGGCATTCCTTGCAAAAACTGGTAGTAGGCTTCTTCATCTTAGGCAAATCTCTAATAGAAAAAGTAGAGCTTATGGCAACAATATTATCAAATTTCACATGATACAACCTTTTATGCCACAACCATCTTTCATCTATCAAATCAATCAAACAAGTCTTTTGACCACTATTCAAAAGAAATATGTTACTTCTTGTCTTGGATCCAATAGAAATCGCCCTTCCATAATTATTTAAGATGTCGCACATATCATTCTTGAAATGAAAACCATAGCTTTTGTCCATTAGCTGACTAAAACTATGAAGATTGTGTTTGAAACCTTCTACATACAATACATCATCGGTATTGTTTTTGTCATTCAAAGTAATAGAACCTCTACCTTTGATCTTACCACCAGATTTTTCACCCCAATTCAATTCAACACCATCATACTTCTCATAGCTTATGAATTTGTTTTTGTCTCCAGTCATATAATGAGAGCATCCACTATCAATCACCCACTTATCTTCTTTGATAACTTGAGAGGCTAAAGATTTCTCTTCAACAACATCATTAGTAGCAATAGAGGGCACATAATCTTTAGATCTAGAATCATCTTCTTTAATAGAAATGAGAGAACTAGTAGGCTTAAGATTTTCATACTTATTACCTTCTTCTTTGACAGCAAAGAAAGTAAATTCATCATCATCCTTATCATCTTCATTAGATTCATCATCAGTAATTCTTTCATCATCAAGGGAATAATAACATATTATTTCCCTAGACTTAGGTTGATGCCTATACTTAGGAAATCTAGTAGGGCACTTGGATGCATAATGTCCTACCTTGCCACATGAAAAACATTTTAAGGGAAACTTTCCTTTTTACTTACTTTCAATGGGATCTCTTTCTCTATAGGACATTCTTTTTGAAAAATTAGATTCTAATTCTTCAATATCTCTCTCTTCCTCTTATATTTCCTTCATCTCTTGCTCCCATATTGACAATTTCCTTACAGGTTTCTCATTTGAATTTGATCTTTGCATGTTCCTTCTAGTTGTAGTGGCTTGGAAATATATCTCATTCTTGGGTAGTGTGCCAATTATTGAGCTCAACTCAAGGTTGTAAGCTTCCCAACTAGCTTTTCTCTTGTCACATTAGTCTATATTCTTATTTCTTCAATAGTTGCAACCTTTTTTTCATAGGAAGGATTCAAGGATATCATAACTTTTGAAACAATCTCATCCTCATAAAGTGTTCATCTAGCACATCTGATAGCACACAATATCTCATTAATCTTCAACATGTAAGAGGAGATATTCTCATCCTCACTCATCTTCATGGCCTCATACTTTCCCTTCAAGCTCTGCAACTCCTCCATCTTTACTATTATGTATCCTTCATAAATAATCTCCAATTTCTCCCATATCTGATTAGTTGTCTCTAATTCCATGACATTAGTTATCTTTGCATCAGTCAATGCACTTAGAAAATCTTCTTGCGCCTTAATGTTCATCTTGGCATCAGTGATCTCATCGGGAGTTGTAGAGTTCTGAGGAGGGTTGTATGAATTCTTTGTAATCCTCCAATAGTCTTTATCAATACATCTGAGATGTACAATCATTTAGCTCTTCCATAGTGAATAGTTGGTTCCATCAAATGTAGGGTTGTCCTTTTTTTATGCTTCCATCTTCAGATCTCGCTCGAGTAGTTAGGCTTTCTTCAAGGGACTGATCTCTAATACCAATTGTAGGAAATAGGAAGCAAAACACTGAGAGGGGGGTTGGATTAGTTGCTACCAAAATACTTAAACTTTAAAACCCTTAAACCCTTCAAGCATAAAAACCTTAATCATTTAAACTATTATCACTGATTTGGAAGATGTAAAGCATGTAAACATAGATTAGAAAACATCAACACCACATAACACAATTATTTTTATCATGGAAACCCAAACTAGGTGAAAACCACGGTGGTGTTGATACCCATAATAAGATTGATACTATTGAGCGTCATTTTTGCATGAGACAATGACTAGTAATTTGGAGTGAAAATTCCCCTCTTGGAAGAAATATACAATCACTCTCAAGGTTCCTTTTAGGTTGGGTCTAAACCATACAGATAGCTCAATAGAAGATAAATTTGAAACTGTTCACGAGGAGGCATTTGCTGGCTCGATTCTTGGAGAAGTTGTAAAACTTAACTTAACAAAACAACTTTCTTTTTTCGTATTTTCAATCTTTTAAAGAAAATTTGATTTCCTAACATGCAAGAATTTAATTTAATCTATTATGATCAATTTCTCAAAAAATGGAAAAGAGTAAGGTAAAGTAAATCATAATGGACATAAACCACCAATGCACAATCTTGCAAATTAAACTATCATGAAAATGAAGGAAACCCACAAAACATAGATTAGAATTACTCACAATCCTGGATTTGTAGATGCAATCATAAAAGGAAATTAGCGCAGATGTAAGATTTTCCAAAATTCATCAAATCATGAAGCTACTATGAATGTACACACACATGAGACAAATTTATCTTGAAGACACCAATGAAATTTTTTCCCAATAATTCATCACAAAAAGGTAATGCAACAATGATAAACACCAGACTAGAAGATTCACATATTATAATCACCATACAATCAATTGGCTCTTTCAAATAAATGAATGAGCAATCACACAATCAAGAACTTTGCAAAGATAGCAAAAATTTTCACACCATAATTGAAGCACCAATTGTAGATAGTTGTATTGAAAAAATATCGACGACCCTTATTACATTATTCTAAAGCCTTTATAGCACTTCACTTTTTTAAAACAAGAAATTCATGGCTAGGGTTTCGACTACTACTCTAGATGAACTATAAACAACCCTGCATGGATTCAATCCACATGCATTACATTCACAAGAAGAAAATCAAGCTAAATTCATCGGGTAAACAAGAGATCAAATCTAGAGTTCTACCATTCTTGAACTAGAGTGTTTTCTTAAAATTGTAGTTCTTCCTTGGAATATTCATATTTGATCCTCTTTGTGAGTGTATTTGATTGATATCTTCTAATCAAGCAAAAATGACCCCAAACATGCCCACAATCTAATCTGGAACAAACCCTTTATGCAAAATATCTTCATGCCAAAATGGCCAAGGAATTTTGGACCCCGACCCCAACTCCTAAAAAGACAACTTGAAAAAATGACTAAGTATAATTCTCATGACTCCTGAATTTTTAGACTTTCTGAGTTCGAAAGGCCAAAAATATGAACTAGGAAAAATGGTTGTGTCAAAATTCCCCCATTGTAAAATTTGACTAAGTCCACAATTGGACACTTAATCACTTGGAAGGATTTATGGATGATCTCTCTAAAGTCTTTCCACTATCTCTTGCACTTCTTTGAATTCTGCCATTTGAATGTTATCAAGGTGTTATTTTTGTTTCTCCTTGAATGCGACCAACTTTTTAATAAAATATTTAACCTCTTCACCATGACCCAGCATTCTTTGCATATCCTCCTTTTGGTAAAAGAGCTATTGGAGGTCTTTTGTTGTTTTCACACTAGCCAAAATTCCCACAAATTATTATTCAATGCTTTTTATTGGGTACATCATGTGATTATCTCCATCATCATAAAGATCAAGGTCAATCCCCTCAAAAAATTTATGTATTTCCTCAATCTGAGCCATTACTTCTTCTTACTTCTTGCTTATTTTTCTTAAACACTTTTGGTAAACTTGTAAGGCTCGAGCTATGTCTTTAATCCAAGTTTCAAAATTATCTATCTTTGATCCCTCATAAATATTCACCAAGACTTGGAAGCATTGCTTCCATATTATTTTAAGGTCTCTAAGAACCTTTTTCCATTTCTCAATTTGTACATATAATCCCTCCTCATTGCCTACCATATCCACTAATTTGGTGAGCTCCCAAAGAATACCTCTGAATGGTCTCAAAATTGCTCCGATAGTGGCCTTCCCAACTTCTTCAAAATATGACTTCCAACCTGAGCAGGCTTGAATGAAAGAATATGGAGCATATACTAGCAATTTAGGGGCAGTTCTCTTCTCTAGGATATTCTATAATGAGGCTTCCAAATTATTTAGGTCAATGGGACCCATTATTTTAAGAATGAACCTCTTCATGGCTTCATTTTTATCTGTTAGTACCATAAATCCTAAGGCATGTTTCAAACCAAGTGTAGCCACTGTTTTACACCCTTCTCCTTTAGGTTCACCTAAATAAACCTCATCAAAAGTATAATCTTCAGGAGTTATCTCTGCCATGCTAGCATTAATTGTTGGTATGGCTACTTGCATCTTCCATTAGCCCCTATGATCTTGAGTGACATATGAAATTATTCTTGTCAAGGTGCTAGATTCTTCTTGATGAAAATTCTAACCTAGAACATCCATGTTAGTGTCCTCTTCCTCAATGTATACCCTTTTCCTCAATTGTATTTCCTTAGTAAACCAGGTGAGCTTGGATAATACGGTGATTGGCTCATGTGGAGAAATCAAAAAATAGGTTATTTCCTTTTGTACTCAAGTCTCTACCTCTTCAAAATATTTTTTTGCTTCCAAATCTTTTCTCTCTTTTGAATTCTCTTCACCTTTTTCTTGTGGAATTTTCTCACAAAGAAGAGTTCACTCTTCCATTTTTTATTCTTTTATAATTTTTTGGTCTTCTACATCTTTTGTATTTGGCTTAGAAGAAAATATAGGATCAAAAGGTAGAGGAGTAGGAAAAGTTGGTGGAGGAGTAGGAGCGGGAGTAGGTGTGGAAGATGGAGGAGTTGAAGTGAGAGGTTGATATGAAGGTGGAGGAGTCAGAAAATTTGATGGAGGTGCAAAAGGTGGAGGAGTTGGTTTGGGAGGTTGAGATGAAGGTGGAGGAGTTAGTGCGGAAGGTTGAACTAGAGGTGGATCAACTTCACTCTCCTTTGCCAATAGGACTTCATGTGAAGGTTCCGCTTGGTTCTCAGTAGTCAATTCTTCTATTGTTTTCTCAAAAGTAAGAGCAATAAACTAGGACGAAGGAGGTGCGAAAGTGAATGGAAATTGTTCTTCAAAATTTGTCTCTATACTTGGCACAGGTTTCTCTAGTACTTGATCCTTAAACCCATGGATATCCTCAAAATTGGAAACATAGAATTCATCAGGGCCAAGGTACTCCCAAGGATCCATTTACTTGTCCTATAATCATGTGGAAACATTAGTTGAAAGGTTCTCTTCTTGAACTCTCCTCATATTAGAGGTTGTTCCTAACCATGTTCTTTGAGCCAAGGGAACATCATCTTCTTCTTCTACTTTCTCATCTTACTCATCTTCCTCCTATATGGTTTCTAATTGAGGGGATGCAGATGACCGCTTCCTCTTGTATAATTTACCTTTCTCTACCTTGACAGTCCTAGGTCCTGTGACTTTTATTGTTTGAGACCTTCTTGAGGTAGATGTCTTCTCTTGGACATCAGAGGAATGAGCACTAGGTGCAAGAATGCTCCCTATTATTCTAGTTCTGGTTGGATTTTCCTTTGGGTTTGAACCATAAACAATTGGTCAATCATGCCTATAAATGGTCTTTGGCTTTTGAGGAGTTGCCTCTTTAAACTTGGGCATCAATACTTTGTCTCCTTTCCTTTTACCCCCCTTAGAAGGTGGGCCATGATGTTTCTTCATTAGCATAGGATCCATCTTGAATGGTCATCTAACCCAATATTTGGTAGTTTTTATTACGTGTCTAGCCTTGAATTCTATGTCATTATTTTCTTCTTTGTCTACTTCTGCATTTAGTATTTCCTTTGTATATATCTTACCTTCATTATATAGAGGGTCTAAAACATCTTCATTGTCTTCCTCTCATACTTTTGGTGGGATGCAGAGTAGGGAATCTTGTGAAAGTTCTAGAGACATCCAATAGTAATCTCAGATTTTGACCTCATAATCATCTATGCAGTTCATCTAATGGTCTTCATGTACCATCTTAAAATGGATGCACTCCTCATTCAAGACCTTTTAGCTCCTATCCTTTATCAACTTTTTGGACCATGGATGGATCCATTATCAATCACCTCTTTCTCCTGTTCAATCCCATATTATCCCTTTTCAACAATGCGGTATCTAAAATCATAGGGTTAGTTCCCTATGGGCCAACCTTGGAATAGGTCAACCAATTCAACCTGTTCCCCAAGGGTTGTGAGCCTTGGGCTCGGTGTTGTCTCGGGGATTTAATTTTGAAAATATGGTGATCTTGTCAACTTGCTTTTTTTTCCCACCAGGAAACTAGTATAAAAGGAAGCCTAGGAACCTCATTTTCCAAGGCATGGGAGACACATAAGAAATAAGCATGGAATCAAGGAGAAGAAAAGGAGAGGACAATTTTATGATTCAAGCATTCAATCATTCAATTCTTCAAAGATTAAAGGATCCTTTGTGGGCATCTTTCCTCTTCAAGATCTAGCATATTATTGGCCATCAAGGGAGGATATCTACATTGAGGCATTCATCATCTTCTTCATTTGATGCACACTTACATCCATGGCTCCATGAAGTGATTTTGGTAGATCCATAGCATTTGTGGAGATTTTTTACATTGCAAGTTCAGGATCAACATACAAACACAACAAAATACTTATTGACAAGGGATTCTTCAAGAAAGTTGAATATTTACATTTGTCTTGTTTCATTTACACATTTAAATTTCAATTCAAGGTTGATTCCTCAATCTAGGGCTTGACCAAGGCAAGCCCTTATCCACCCCAACCCCCAAAACCTAGTTTTCTATGTGCAAGAGCAGGATCTCAGAATTGTAGGTACAGATCTGGAAGTTACAGACAGAGATCTATAAAAAAAAACTTGGGTTAACTTCAAAAAAGTGCCTCAGGAACATGGTGTCTTGGTCGACATGTTCCAAAACATGGTGACATGGTCGACCAGCTCCTGGCAGCCTGAGATTTTTAGCATTTTCTAGGTTTTTAGTCATGATCGGGGATCTGCAATTAGAAATTCAACTACAAGTCCAGAACAACAATTTTCAGAGCAGAAAAACATATTCCTCTTCATACTTTAAGGTGAGTACCTCATTATATATTTCACATCTTAGTTTAGATCTATTTTCACATCTTAATTGGGTTGATTTCTTACATTTAGCACCTAGATCTTTATCGTTTATCTTGCTAAATCAATTTATTCAATTTTACAAGTACATTTACACAACCTAAATCAAATCTTACATTGCATGAAAGAGGACTTGTTTGTGTTCTTCCTTAGTATAATTTGGGTTTAGCATTAGCATCCCCTCATCTTCTTGGGTTTTTCTAATCTAACTTAGGTTATATTGAGAGTTGCACATGGAATCCCCTCTTTCTCTTGTATTTTGAATGTTAGTGTGGAAATGGTTAATTAATGAACACATATCACATAGTTTACATTGTTAAATTCATCAACACCATTTTTCACCCTAAACATTTTGGTGAACCTAGCGTGTTACACTTCCTTTTGATCTTAGTGTTAGATTTCCCTTTGCATTATATTGTGTGTTCACCTTCACTAAATATTTTGGTGAACCCAATGTATTACAACTACCTTTTGAATTTGGAGTTAGATCCCTTGATTTCCTTTTCTTTTTTCCCATTAGTGAACCTTATTTTGGAGTTAGATTTAGCTATATATGTGTGGTTGGATCTTTATTTTCTCTTTATTACATTGACAATTGTGGTTAAATCTTATTAGATTTTCCTTTTGTGATCTCATCTTTTATGAGCTTTATTACACTAAGTCAAACCTCTAGCATTCCCGTTAGGAGAAGCCATAGACTCATGGGCTCTTTTGACCATGATTCCTCTTTCCTTCCTAGGACCCATGATGATACTAATATTTTACCTCAAGATCTCAATCCCATAATGAAGCATAATTCTTCTCATCCCTCCCATGATGAAGATGAATCCTTAAGAATTCCTCCTTCCCAAGTTGATAAGATCTCTCATGAGTTTGATAAATTGGAAAATTGTTTCGTGCAAGAGAACCCAAATCCTGATAGTGTTTCCACTATTGAGGCTATTAAGAAGCTTATTACTCATGATGATAGTAACATATCCATTTGGTGTGGTATCTCACACCTTATTAATACTCATGCTAAGCCTTTTATAGAATATTCTCAAGAGTTAGGATACACTCCTCCTTCCACAACTATTGAACCTTCTATCTCAATTTCTACTAGCATCCCTAGTATTCCTACTTATATGCCACCTCTCATCACAACTTATACACAAGTTTCTACTCATTTAAGTGTTGGTCTTCCTAATACTTCACTTCCTTCAAGTGTTCATCCTACCTCCACACCTTCTTCATTACCTTCATACAATGTTTTCCCTTTCACATAGTCCAATCCTCTTCATGTTCCTTCTAATCCTCCACCAACGTCGTTGCATTTTCCTTTGACTTCCTACAAGTTTCCTAGTACATCAAATATGTTTATGCCTACTATTGGGTCTTTTAATTCTACCATTAGTAGCTTAGTTCAAACTGTCACTGCTTTACATCAACAAGTAGCTCAATTCACTCAATCCAAGTACAACATCCCTACATGTGATATTTCCAATCCCCTTTCCTTAGATATCCTTTGTGTTATTATCCCACAACATATGGAGATACCTCATCTTGAGACTTATAATGGTAAGAGCGATCTTTTGATTCATGTTAGGACTTTCCAAACTATATGTAGTGATTTTGCTCATGACTTTAGGTGCATGGCTAAGTTGTTACCTACTTTTAGGGATAAATCTTTGCAATAGTATTTCTCTTTACCTCCTTACTCTATTAATTCCTTTCAAATGCTCGCTAATGCCTTCATTCAAAAATTTCAAAATAACATTGGTCCTCAAATTTCTTTGACTTATTTAATGCACTATAAGCAAAATGTTAAACAAAAATTTAATGACTTTATTGATAGATTTAAATATCTATATGCTCAAATTTCTTATCATATGCCTGATCATGATATTCAACATATTTTTATTTCTAATTTGAAAAAGGACATTAGAGATAAGATTCCCCTTACTGAGTATATTTTATTTTCATATCTTTGCACAATGCTTCACCACTATCAATTACAAGTGAGCTAGCTTGAGAGCTCTACTCCAATGGCTCTAGTAACCGTGGATAAGAGTGATGTCATTGTTAATCAAAATAAGTTCTCTAAGCCTAACAACTACGTAAATATTAACAAGTTAACAAACACAATTAATGATAAAGTGGCTGCTACATCCAAAGGTATGACTATTTTTTCCTATATGTATCATCCTAATAGTAAGTATATTGCTTTATATGAATCTTTACATGTGGTGATGAAGAATTTAATTAATGCTAACATTCTTAAACTCTCTCATGTCTATCCTATTGACACTAAAAAACCAATGCCTAATTCATTTGATAAAAAAAAAAATTTCAATACCATCATCAACTTGGTCATGATACTCAAAGGTTTTATGCTTTGAAGAATTCTATTGAAGACCTTATTGATTCCAATGCTAATATGTTGATGTTGAGGTTAATAATAAGAATAAGTCTGTAGCACCTCCTAACTATAATTTACAAATTTACACCAATCCTTTGCCTTCACATCCAACAAATATCATTAATCAACCTTCTTCTTTGGTTACCAACATTATTTATGATGATAAGGTTGAAGAAGCTAATCATTTGGTTAATCATGTTGAGTCTCAACCTCAACCTTCACCTAAACCTTCATCTCCTATCACACATGATGACTCTGATATGTTTAAAGCACCTAATGGTCCTCTTTACATTACTACTAGGGTTTCTCACATCCCTTCTCATGGTATTTTGATTGATTCCTCTTATGTCGTGAATGTTATCACTGAAGAACATTTTTTTAGTAAAGGATTTCATACGAATACCTATGATACATATATTAATTGGATTCAAACTTCTAATGGTTTTCTTTATCACCCTCAAGGTTTTATTAATCTTCTTGTGACTATTGTTGGCAAGGTTGTTTACACTACCTTTTTTATCATTCCTACTTCCGATCAATTTCAGTTTAAGCTTTGGCATTTCATGGATTTCTTCCATGCAATCTATAGCCTCTCCTATTCATAAGTGTACAAAATTTCCCCACAAAGGATAATTTATCACCATTAATCATTCTCTTTACAAACCTTCACGTCTTCAAGATCGTGTTGATATAGATTTCTTTTGGTCATTTCTCCCTCAAAAACCACCTAGCCATCCTGATCATCTCTTTCGATCCTATCAACATTACAAGGTATAAAAGATTCTTGAGATTAGCCTTCCTAAGGATGTTACTCCTATAGGTATCTAACCTACCCCACCTATTCCCCCACCTATATTTTCTCAACCTATAGTTGTTCCCTCCCCAGAACCTATGATTGTGGAACCTAATCCTTCAAATTTATCTCATAAAACCATTCATAACCAACATGATCATCAATGTCACAAAAACTATCAAGATAAGGCTAAGGATCATGCCCTTTCTTCTTGCACTACGTCTTCCTCTAAAAACTTCCCTTCCTTGGATCAACCCATTCTTGATCCTTTAAAGGAATTTAATCAAAATAACAATATGAAAAAGGATAAACATGATGATTTTGTTTGTATTTTAGATTCTATTAATCTTGATATGGAATATACTCTTGATGATTATTCTAATACACATGTTAGTGATGATGAATATGAGAATATTTATATGGATTATGATTTTCCTAACATGCTTTCTAGGCATCTTGCAATCACTCCTAGTGAAGAGCACAATGACTCTCCCCAGAGTCATTGCTTGGATTTGGAGGTGGTTCCTACTGTGGTGGATGTTGTTCCTCTTGCAAGTTTCTCACCCTTACCTAACATTTAAGATCAAGATGGGGGGCATGCATAATTCTTGATGTGGACTTCTCTATCAATGGTATTCTTTGTGTTTTTGTGTTGTACTATTTCCCCCATGTTGTGCTTCTTGTTATGTGTTTTGTCTAGATTTTTTTAGATGATTCTATACCTCTCTGTTGGCACAAGATGATAAAGTAGTCGAACATGTTGTGTAGTTATTCTATTTTTATCCTTCTAATTTTTTGTTACATGTTGTGATGTATATGTTCTATTGTTCATAAATGTTCCCTTGTCTAGTCTACTTGGATGCTTGTGACATAGTAGTATCGGTTCTTTTTAGTCTCTATGTTGTAGGCCCAAAAAGACTCTTCTTGTATATCTTACATGTTTTTCCTTCATTGTGTCTTAGTTCTAATTCCTTTGGAGAATGATGAAATTTCATACTTGATATAATATTACATATTATTATATGATCATACTGACCCGAAAGTTAGTGGATCCCTTCGTGCTCTCTCTTTTGTTGTGTTCATTTCCCTTGGAATGTTCTCTCCTAGGGGAATTTCATAGTGGAAATGCTCTTCGTGGATACATGTATGCTTCTGTTAAAGCCATTTCTCCTATTGAGGTATTTGTAATCACTTTAACATGGGTGCATACACTCCACTCACTTTTTGCATACACACACATTGGGAATTTTATCTCCTCTATCAAACTATTGACAGTTATTGGGGGTTCTTTTCTCTTTTAGCTCTCTCTTTGGATTACTGACAATCTGGGAGGCTTGATCCTTGTTTTTGATCCTCCTTGGTACTATTGACAATCTAGGAAGCCTGGCACCTTTTGATCCCTTAAGGACACACATATCCTTATGCTTGGGTCATTTTTTTATTCTTCTTTCTTGGGACTGGGAATTCCCTTGAAGTTGAATCCTTTGATGAGTTGACTAGCATGCCACACACACTTGCTAGACCATTAAATTCCATTTTTTTATCCTTCTTGGGACTATTGACAGTCTTGTAATCCTGATCACCTTTTGATCTCTTAAGGACACACACACATCTGTATGCATGGGTCATCTTTCGATTCTTCTTCTTGGGACATGGAGTTCCCTTGAAGTTGAATCCTTTGATGAGTTGACTAGAATGCCACACGCACTTTGTAGACCATTCAATTCATCTTTTATGGGTTGAATAGCATGCCACACACACTTTATAGACCATTTAATGTCATATTTTGTTGCACCCCCTTTTTCTTTTTTGTTTTGTGTAGTTCACAATAAGGAACACAAACCTTATTGGGAAAGTTGGCTACACTTTATTTTTAGTGACATCTCTCTCTTTCTTTTTCCTTTGGATGTAATGAAGACTCACTCAAGTCTCTTGGGGGCTTGATGATTTCTTTGTCTCCTTAGCCATGATAAGATCAACTTTTGCTTTTCAATCTAATTTATCATGAGTTTGAGGCAACTCATACTCTCGCTAAAGTGGGGATAAATGTATTGTCTTAAAATGGATGCACTCATCATTTAATACCTTTTAGCTCCTAATCTTTATCAAATTTTTGGACCATGGATGGATTCGTGCTCAATCACCTCTTTCTCTTGTTCAGTCCCATATTCTCCATTTTCAATAATGCAGTATTTGAGACCACAAGGTTAGCTCCTTGTGGGCCAACACTGGAATAGGTCAACCAAGATGACCTTTTCCCTAAGGGTTGTGAGACCCAGGCTTGGTGTTGTCTTGGGGATTTAATTCTCAAAATATGGTGATCTCATCGGCTTGCTTTATTTTCCTGCCCGAAAACTAGTATAAAAGGAAGTGTAGAAACCTCATTTTGAAAGGCATGGGAGACACACAAGAAGCAAGAAAAAATCAAGGAGAATAAAAGGAGAGGAAATTTTGATTATTCAATCATTCAACCATTCAAGTCTTCAAATATTCAAGGATCCTTTGTGGGCATCTTTCCTCTTCAAGATCTAGCATATTGTTGGTCATCAAGGGAGGAGATTTACATTGAGACATTTATCATCTTCTTCATTTTATGCACACTTACATCCATGGCTCCATGAATTTATTTTGGTAGATCCATAACATTTGTGGAGATTTCCTACATTCCAAGTTCAAGATCAACATATAAACACAACAAAAACCTTATTGACAAGGGTTTCTTCAAGTGAGGTGAATATTTACATTTATCTTGTTTCATTTACACCTTTACATTTCAATTCAAGGTTGATTCCTCAATATAGGACTTGACCAAGTAAAGACCTTATCCACCCTAACCCCAAAACCTAGTTTTCTATGTGAAGGAGTAGGATCTCAAAATTATAGGTACAAATCTAGAAGTTGCAGACAAAGATCTATTAGGAAAATCTAGGTCGACTTCAGAAAAGTGCCTCGGGAACATGATGACTTGGTTGACTTGTTCTGAAACATGGTGACATGGTTGACTTGTTCTTGGCAGCATGATATTTTTAGTATTTTCTAGATTTTTAGTCATAATCACAGATCCACAGTCAGAAATTCAGCTACAGGTCCAGAACAATAGTTTTCAAAGCATAAAAGCATATTATTATTTATACTTTAAGGTGATTACCTCATTATCTATTTCACATCTTAGCTTAGATCTATTTTCACATCTTAATTGGGATGATTGCTTACATTTAGCACTTAGATCTCTATTGTTTATCTTGCTAAATCAATTAGTTCAATTTTACAAGTATATTTACACAACCTTAATCAAATCGTATATTTCATGAAAGAGGACTTTCTTGTGTACTTCCTTAGTATAATTTTGGTTTAGCATTATCATCCTCTCATCTTCTTATGTTTTTCTAATCTAACTTAGGTTATATTGAGAGTTACGTCTAGAAGCCCCTATTTTTCTTGTATTTTTAATTTTAGTGTGGAAATGGTTAATTAGTGAACACATCTCACATATTTTACATTGTTAAATTCATCAACACCATTTTTCACCCTAAACACTTCAAAATGTGGTTCGTGAACATAGTGTCTTCCCATGATGCAGTTGTAGGTGCCTATGGAGTCAAACCTAGTTCTGATTAAATTGAATGATTGCAAGGGGCGTTCACCCCTTTTAAAAGCTAGAGACTTGCACACCTTCATTTATTGAAGAGAATGATGGCTGATGGAAATGGGAAAGTCCCAATAGTGTTTCTTCTTGTGCGTGATGTGCTCATAGGCATCAAAGAGTGTCCTTGCCATCTCCAAAAGAATTATCTGGTTAGATGGATATCTTGGAAGCTTGTTCAGTGTTACAATGCTTCCTTCCACTCTGATGTATGTGAAGGTCTTGAACTCGATATAAAAGGCTCATAACGCCTTTAGTTTAGCAACAACTTCTTCTAAGAGTATTTTCATGTAATCTCCATCAATTGATTAGATGATTGTGAAGACAAAAGCATCATTAGCTATCATGTATTTTGTGCTATCTTCACTTAATTTCTCTTCTCTTATGAGATGCAGATATAGAGTGAATGTCCATGCATTAGGTTGGCCTATAGCTCCCCTTTTTATTAAACTTGGGTACTCTAGCCTAGGGGAAAGTAGATAGACAATATATGAAGTTGTGTAAAAATGGGGATTGTTCTTCACTGTGATCAACTACTTGTCTAGGTTATCACTTAGGATAGTAGCCTAGTCAACCCTAGTCCTTCTTCCCTTAATCCTTTCAATTAGAAAAATCATCCATGGTTCAAGTTGGATAGATTGGGGAAGGCCATACAATCTTCTTATCAAGATTATTGCAACCTAAATACAGACCTCTTTTGGTACTGATCTTCCCAATACAAACATCTCTTGGTTCAGCTTTGGTACCAAAATTGTAGACCTCGTAATCATCACCACCTACTATTGGAGATTTTCTTTTTTCTTGATCGGATTCATATTTGTCAAAAATCCTTTCTAGTGCCACCATTCCTCTAGGAATAGAGTTAGTTTTTAAGTTCAAGATTCTTAGGTTATCTGGTTCCTCCTTAATTTCAATTCCTTAATCAATGGTTTTATTTTAAAATATTCTAGCATTCACGATGAATTCAGAGTATATGTTGATTGTCTTGAAACACTTAGAAATTGGTGAGGTTATCTGAGATTGTTGGAGCTACGATGAGCTCAACTGAGAATTTCTTTAATTTTGACCCTTCCATAGGATCTAGAGAGCTTGTTGATACTTTCAATGCATCAGCAACTTCATTCTTTATTTTGGGGATGTTTTGGATATTTAATGCCTCAAAATCCTCGATCAAGCCCCAAACACAATTCCAGTAAGATACCAATCTTTTGTCATTACATGAGTATTGGTTGCGAATTTTCCTAAAAACTAGCTAAGAATCTCCTTCCACCACTAGTGCCTTGATTTTCTTGTCGTGGGCCATGAGAAGGCCTTGAACTAATGCCTTGTACTCTACAATATTGTTAGTACAAAAAAATTTTAGCCTATAAGAAGCATAATAGGAGTTACTCTGAGGATTGATCAACTTGATTCTCGCTCATGCTCCTTATTTGCACTTGGAACCATCAAATCTCAACTTCCAAAATTGGTGACCCTTGAGAGGCCAAGGTTTGAGTTGAGTTGATTTCTTTGGAATTTGTGATTTTGAGTTAGATTCCAAAGAATCATTTGACAAAGCAGTATTTTTACAAAGGGGAATCTCTTCAAAACCCAATTCTAAATCTGAATCTTTATCTATTTTAAGGGGCCTCCATTCTCTCCTTTTCTTCTTCTTATCTTCTTTCAATAATTCTTGGGAAGGTGGTAACAAGCCATCATCCAATGAAATCCATTCTTTTTTTATGGAGTTCTCACCTTTGTAAACATGATTTCCTTCCTTTACCTAAACAAATATCAAGGACTTTTTTTAGTGAGGTGAATCTTCACCTTCTCATGAGGTATCACCAGATGGTGTATGGTGTTCACAGACCTTTTGCAAATATGATCTTTGGATTGACTCGAGAGGTTGAGCCATTAGGGTGAGTACTTGGGATATCGAGTCTTGGAAATTAAGACATTCAAATTCAGAATGACTTCCATGATGCAAGCATCAATACCCTGGTAGCATTAATATATTTGGGTCAGATTCTTGTCTAAGATGTCTCATGTTCTTCATCATGTTTTTAATGAAGTCTTGAAGGATCTACTCATATATTGGGGGGTGCACTAATCCTTGTACAAGACTAGCATTGGCATCATCCCTTTCCTTGATTTGAAAGATAAGGATTCTATCAAATCGGTATACCCCTAAATCAACTTGTGAGAACAAAACCTCGTTAGGAGCATTATAGTCCGTGATCATTTGCTTCAACTTTGGTTCTGCATCAATTTTGATTTGATTATTTAACCCTTTCTAGGGTAGCCACAATTGTGTAAAGTTGGTAGAAAGCCAACCTCTTAAACACCTAGTACACTCCCTACTAAGCAGCATGTCGTATGTTTTTGGGATATCCACTATGTGCATGTCTATACAATCTTGTATCCTTGGTTCTATTGTTAACTAAATGTGAGCATCTTTTAGAACCCCAATGATTTTAACTTTCATATTATCCATTTGAATTACTACCTTATTGGCTGGCTAAGGGCTCATCCCTATCTTTTGGCAGATAAATAAAGGCATGACATTACATGAAACCCCATAATCGATTAAAAAATTGTGCAAGTTTTTTCCAAAAACTTTAAGAATTAGAAGAAATGGGGGCACTTTGAATATATCTTTGGACATTGTTGAATTGTTTTAGTTACATGGATATTGGATGTGAGAGCTCTTGTGTTGTGATTTTGCGTACCCTTCTTGGAATGATCTAGTAATTTTAGAAGTACTTCTCTTTGTGTGGGGTAGCTTTGCAACATGTCATACATCAAGATATTTTCCTTCACTCTTTTTGGTTTTTTTAAGTCACTATAATTTTCCATGGACCAAGCCGGATTTTGGAGCATAGTGGGTGGATTTTGTAGTGGCGGAACATAATCTTTCAATCCTTTACAAGATGAAGGATTGTTGCTAGCTCATATATCTAGGGGGGTTGGTTATAGTCCGGGAGGAATACCATCAATTAATGGTTACCTCCTACTTATCAAATTGGAGTTGTTCCAATTGTTGTTCTAACATGCATTAATTTATGAGTAGTTTGTTTGACTTTGTTTGTGAAATGGGAACACAAATTCCTCCTCCGGTATATTATTGCTAGAACTTTACCCTATTTATGGTTTGTAAGAATCAAACACCATGGTATTGAGTTGTACTGGAGCATCATAAAAACCTTGATATTGCTATTTATCTACATCATTTCGGTATCTATTATCGGCTTGGCCTATACCTTCAATCCCTATAAATTTAACATCAATAGAGTCATAAGAATTAGTACTATTAGCAGGTATACCTCCATTATTGGTTTGTTTGGTCCAAGGTTTATTGGGCTATTGTTGTCTGAATTTTTATCCTGTATATTATTTTGTAGCTATTGTTATTTTTGTAACTATGGTTCTAATTTTTTGAATAAGGATTTAGGGCAGCAACTAGTCGCTAGGTAATTTCCTTGGTTTTGAGTTGGATTTATGGTTTAGGAGCACCATGGGATGATAGAGAGTCAAGGTACACCAAGGGTACTTGATGGAGCACAATGAAAACCTTATGGAATATGGAGTTGGAAATGACCTTAAAGGTCCTAAAACATTTTAAAATGGGTCAATAGTACCCCTAGATGTCATAAAATGCATTAACAATGCTAAAATTATAATAATTGCCTTATATGCAAAACATGGCCTAGAATGCTAATCATGGGGATTTAATGGGTTAGAGGGCTAGGTAGGTTAACAAGGTCATCATGAGAGCTTTAGATACTTTTTTTATCTATATAAATGTTAAATAATGTTATGTTTCCAAATTTACAACAAGTTGTCAGCTTGGCAACTTAATATGTAATTGCAAATCTGACAAAAATATGTCAGCAATTGGGTATCTAGGGAGTTTTTGAGTAGTTACAAGTAGTTGGTTGGTAAGATAATAGTTTGAAAGGTTTATAAAGGGCTTGGAATCCTAATACATGAGAGATCATTGGTGTGTATTAGATTTTGATTGAGTTGGAAGTGAATAAAGATTGTTTTCTTTGGAACTTTCATGTTTCATGTTCAATAAAATTTAGTTATTTTCCTACGCCTACTATCCAAACATTTAGTTAAAAGCATTTTTGTTTTTGTATCATCTCATTTGGTAGAGTACACACACAGATCCATTAGTTTGAATAAATTTGGTAGAGACCCTTAACAGGGTAACCAATGAGCATTAGGATGTAGGTTTCCATAGTCCACATGGAATAAGACCTCCATGATAGGAAGAGTCATGGATAAGGATGTAAATAACCTGTCTAGAGTGTTGCAAGAGAAGCATGTAGTCAAATGCATGTGATTTGAAGATACCATAGGTCTATGACAGTTACAGAGAGGGTTTACTATCACATATGTGGTAGGAAGGATTTTGTTAACTGTGTGAGATCGATAATGATCTTTAAGTTTGGAAGGAGAGTATGGATAATGTTTTGGAATGTGTGTGGAGACTCTAAGAGGGCTAGAGTACCTAAGTGAAAGGCCGAGTTAAATAAAATTGCAAATAGAGGTAAGACATTCATGATATGACAATAACAAGTAAAATATTGTTCTATTTGATGGAACATTAGGAAGATGGTGAGTCTAAGATGGGGATAAGTGTGAGAAAAGACTTGGATCATTCCTAATTGTTTATAGGGTAAGAAAGAGTGGATTTCATCTATTGAATGGAGTAAGGGGATGTTTTGTCAGCAATGGTGTTAGGCAGTGACAATGAGAGTTTGTTGTGAGGATTGTGATGTGGGTTGAATCAGAGCATTCTAAAGTTATTTTCACATTGTAGTACAAGGAGAAAGGTGTTCCCTTATTGTTAAGGTATTGGAAAACCAAGATTCAAGTCTAGGGTCTATGGTTGTGAAGCCTCTAAGAAGAATTTGAATGTAAGCAATTAAACCAAGGAATACTGACATGTTTTGGTTAGAGATGGAGTGTAACAAGTATGTGGAGTAAGGTGGGTAGGAGAGTTGGAAAATGAGTGGTTTGAACATTGAAAGGCCTTGTGAGTGTGAGGATTGAGTAGATTGGTTGGGTGAATCGTATGTTGTTCCTTTGTGTGGGGACCTAAGTGGTGTCTTGGAAGAAGACTCTTGATGTGAGAAGTTGTATCTCACCTTGAAGTTGAAGACATTTGTCCTTATTTGCTAGGACTTGATTTGAGACCCACCAAGCTCTGCATTAATTTAACTTCATTCTTGTGAGCTCTTTGGTTAATTAGGATAATGTCAGGTTTTAACCGCATCTAATTCAAATTCTATATGGTTGTTAGGATCACTTGGGGTAATTATCTTTTGTTTACGAAGTGTTTCTTTATATGAATCATACCCAGGGTACGTGATGGTAGGTGGTAGAGCACCAAGTTGTGGGGTGGGGACTAAAGTGAGTAGCAAAGCATGAACATCCAAGGTATGGTTGATAAATGAAAACAAGTTGGGCATGGAAATGTTTCCTAGTGATGGAATGACACCATAATTTACACCATTTTATGGATTTATTTACTGTGTGAAGGTAATGGCTTCATTTCACACCTTTTCTAAAGTATCTATCTCTATTGGTGGGAGTCTTTTCAAGAAGATGGACATCATAGGGTCCAAGGCTTGTAGGTACTCTTGTATGGAAACCCCAACGGGCACGATATAAGGAGCTTCAATATTTTTATGCATATTATGGAAATGATGATTAAACATGGCAGTCAGTTTGTTGGGCTCCTTCCTTATTGAGATAAATTTATGGTGGAGGGTAGCGGGGTCAACATATAACTTCAATTGGTTGAGGAACTTTGTCTCGAATTCATTCCAACTAGTAATGGATCCTCATGGTAAATTCAAGTACCAATTATATGCAAATTCTCCCAGTGTGTAAGGAAGAAAGAGACAACAACATCTTGGTATACAATCTCCTTGTGATTACATATTTACTTGAAGGCACCGATGTGTTCTTCTGCTATCCTAGACTCCCCATAGATGAAACGTGGGCAAAATTTCTTAGGATTCTTAGGTAATTCATGGAGTTGGACTTGTAAGTCTAAAGGATAACTTTGGGCATTCACAAAAAAGTCCATCGGAGGAGGTGGTGGGGTAGGAACAAACGGAGTGACAATGGGCTCTAGTGGTAATGGCGGATGTTTGACAAGAGCCTGTAGATGAGGAAGATTTCCCTTTTTCTTTCCTTTATCGCTTAAGTATTTGTGGAATTGATTAAGCTCAAGGTATTCTCCTCTTTTAGGTGATGATCTAAGGACTCATTCAAACCTCTCAAAAGAGAAAGATCCAATGTTTACTAGCCTCTCTTTTGAGGGCCCTCTTTCTAGTGCCTCTTAGATTAAGCATCATTTTTACATGAGACAATGGCTAGGAATTTGGAGTGCAAATTCCCCTCTTGAAAGAATGATATAATCACTCTCAAGATTCCTTTTAGGCTGGGTCTCAACCATACATATATCTCAATTGAAGATAAATGTGAAACTCTTCATGAGGAGGCCTTTGTTGGTTCGATTATTGGAGAGGCTACAAAATTTAACTTAACAAAACAACTTTATTTTTTTGTATTTTCAATCTTTTAAATAAAACACAATTTCCTGTCATACAAAAATTTAATTTAATTCATTATGATCAATTTCTCAAAAAAATGGAAAAGAGTAAGGTAACAAAAATTGAAGAAAATTGTAGAAAGTAAATCCTAATGGACATAAACCACCATTGCATAATCTTACGAATTAAATTATCACAAAAATGGAGGAAACTCACAAAACATAGATTAGAATTACTCGCAACCCTAGCTTTGCAGATGCAATCATCAAAGGAAATTAACGCAGATGTAAGATTTTTCAAAATTCATCAAATCATGAAGCTACTATGAACGTACGCACACACAACATAAATTTATCTTGAAGACACCAATGAAAATTTTTCCCAATCATTCATCACAACAAGGTAATGCAAAAATGATAACACTAGACTAGAAGATTCATAGATTATAACACTCTTCCTGTAGCGCTGGCCAGGTTCGTGCAACATACGTTCGTACATATTTTATTTTATTCATTATTTATTAGGAAAGCATGTTGTTTTAATTTTACACTCTTGCATGACCTGGCCTAGTGGGACCCATGCCTATAATTAGTGGGGGGGGAATATTCTATTTTCAAAAATTTCAAATTAGCATGTAAACATTGAAGTTTCTTGTCTTTATGAGGTGACTGACGTCATGAGCTTGTTGATCTGTCTTTCCATGATTACATCATCATATTTGTAATGAAATTAAGAAATTAAAAGCTAAAGTTTAACTTCTAATGATATGTTCACGATGTGTCCAGGGTGGCAGCCCTTGGCACAAGAGAACTATCATGAGATTTAATGCATGTGAAATATTATTAGATTTCATGCAATAAACTCTCTTAATTTCATGAGTAAGTAGCATTTGGTATGCCGTGTTTTTCATCTGCAATGTCCTGTGCCGTAACACTTTGAATTATGTTGATTGCCATTGTTGTGCTCTGTGAAAATACCAAGTTTCTGCAAAATTTAAAATTTTCTATTCATAACAATGGGAGGAGATCTTTAGAGGCATGAACCAATGGATCACGGGGTTTTGCTGGGTGATGCGTCCAGTTGTGAAATGTTCAGAAGGAAAGGGTGGTTAGACTACTACTTGAGTCTTAAGGGGTTCGATGAAGAAGTTGCTCTACAATTTCTAAACACTTTGAAAGATGGATTTGCAATGGTAAGGGGCTTAAAAATTGAATTTACAAAGGACATTATGGTGGAAGTAACTAGTTTGCCACAGGAAGGTGAAAAGTGGGCGAAGGACCTCGACTTGCATTTGGATAGAGGTCAGTTCACTCTACATGGTGATCCTCAGCTAGACATAGATAAGAAGCAAGGCACTTCCAGAGTATCCTTGCCCTTCAAATTCATTCAGCCAGCTACATTCATCATCCAGTATTTCACCTGCGAAGGGTGTTACAAGTATTTTCATGGTGTGCATTTCAAAATTTTGAGTCATCTTCGGCACGACAATAGACCGATAAATCTTCCCAACTTCCTATTCAATATTGTGAAAAATCAAGCTTCCCTAGTTTAGTCATGAAAAGACCAGCCTATTTTGCATCATTATTTGATAAAGTTAATTGTAGAGAGAGAATTAAATAAACAATTGATTGGTACAAGGGAAGAATTTGTGCAAATGAATGAGATAGAACCTAGGGTGGTCGGCCCTAGAGGCCAGGGTGTCAGGCGGTGAGAATAAACCTCCACTGGGGTTTGCAAAATCATCCAAAGGATATAAAATGTTCCTGAAGCTCCCCCTTCCACTTCTAGACCATCCAGGAAAAGAACTTGCAATATTGGTGCCTCCACTTCTAAGACAAAGAGAAATAAAAATAAAGAAACTGCTAGTGTCCTTAAAACCCCACCATCCATAAAGACCAGGTCCACCTCTAGGAGAGAAGAGGGAAAAATTGTAGAGACAGAAGAAGGAATACCAAACTAGCAACCTAGTAGTGATAATGTTGATGAACCCTTACATTTACATGGCGAGGAAACCCTGGAAGCATCTCCTAAAGCAGCTACAGAGAAAATGACCACTAGTAGGAGGAAACGAAAGAATCCTCCATGCTCCACTACATCCCCTAGAAGAAGAAGTATAAGAATTTTTGAAAGTAACAGGGATGCTGAGGCTTTTGTTTTAATTGTTGACCTGGAATCCTCTGAATCTATGGAGAAGTCCTCTTTGGAGGAAGTGTTTCAACAAAATGTAGCCAGTGACACTGAATTCAAAAACCAGAGTCCACAAATAGAACTTAACCCTAGTGTTAACTATATACTTATTGACAATGATGAGGATTCTAAGGAGTCCGAAGAATTTGAAGAAAAATTTTTTAGGCAAGAAATTCATAGGGATTCGAAAGACTGCCCTTCTGAAGAATACCCAGAATTTGGAAAAGATATTGTCAAGGAAGCGTTAGAAAAAATTAATCAAGATGGATTAGAAATTTTGGCTAAGGCAACAAATGAATCCAATGAGGAGAGAAATGTAGTGACAACCCTTGCTCTATGGAAAGGGGAATCCTCCAAACCACAAAGCACAGTAAAAACTCCTCACTTGGCACCTGGCTGGGTAGATATTCTCAATCAAGAACCCTTGCCACTGTACGGTTTCATAATAGATGAAGATAATCACGCCATTGTCTCCCCTTCAAGGATAATATATCTATTCTAAGGATTGCTTATTCCATCATGAAATACACTTGAATTGTCAACCCAGGGACGTAGGACTTGAAATGGGTCAACATAGTTTGTGCACTAAGTTCCTTTAGGAGTCATAACACCTATGCTATAGGAAAGTAAAATGCATTGGAAGAATCTATATTATTGCTAAAAAATAGTAAACACACCTTGGCTAACAATAGATAATTGCAAGAAGCTTAAAAATGAACCTAAACTAATTAACAACTTAGAACATCCACTATGATCATTTTCTGCAAGTGTTGCAGGAACTTTCACAGTAATAATGTTGCAGGACTAATACAGTAAATCTATCTGAAAATAGGAAACTGCAAGAAATGAATCTATTCTATTTAAATATATTCCACCTCCCAAGTGGGCCCCCTTGGTTGGCTTCAATTAACTATGAACACAGCAAGTACTTCAAAATATTTCTTCCATTAAAATCCTTCTTTGATTACATAAAAACTGAATAATTCGTGAAGAATAGAAAGAGTAACTTCTGAATCTAAATCAGCATTATCTATTTTCTCATTAGCTTACTAAGACGCTCCAAATCCATTATATAGAGGATTGGATGCTCATTAAAAACATAACATAAAAAAGTCTTGAACAAACATCACCAGAAAAGAAGGCGGAAGATCAACCATGACATAGTACATTTACTACCAAGCAATAGAATAAAAACTTGCAAGAAATATAGCAAGTTGTATCCCCTATATTCTTTGGATCAACGATTCCTTTGCAGGCGCGACTTATCCAACGGAATTGAACTGTGCTTTCTTTGCCATGACCGGTCTCCATTATCCTCCTCCTTAAATGCAGTAATCACCACTCTTTGCATCGCTCCTCATTTTCCTAAAAAGTTAACAACATCTGGAACACACATGCAAGATAACATTCCTACTTTTACTCAGATATTAGAACATAGTTTAAAATATTATATGAAATATTGCATTCTATGTATAATATTAAGCAAAATATGTCATACACACTACCCATAGGTTTAGTAGGTTCTAGCTATCTCTAGCATAAGTTCACAAGATATTTACAAGTGTTTAGAAATGTTTTGTCAAAGCACAAAGAGTGTGTCCAAACTATAAAAACTATATCAAAATTGAGACATTAATATGCCTCATCATCTGCCCCCCACTATTCAAATGCTTGTCCTCAAGCATTATACTTCTTTGCCATAGCTCTGAAGTCACTGATTGTGGTTCTCCCTTTCTTCCCACTTTCGAAGGTGTAGAAGAATCCTCTGGTGCACTCCTAGTGTTCACCTCTGTGCTCCTCAACCAACAGGTCTAGCCTAGTAGCATTATTATCATAAAGAGGCCAAAGAAGCATGGGAGGTTGAAATGACAAGGGCATCCATAGTTCCTTTCTAATATGTTGTCCCAATTGTATGTATTTGGTCACCCTATGAACAACTACCTCATAATTGATAGGGCTATGTGGTTCTACCTTTTTGAAGGCTTCTGGCAGTTGGTTCCACCGATTCCTAATCCCTAAAAAAGTTCTTTGTTGTGTAAAGTTTGGGAGTGTCTGGTAATCTCTGTAAACCTTTTCTCTTTCTGCAAACACTTTAGCCCTGACCTCTGGTTTTGGTTTCCCATAAGTTAATCTGAACCAATCTCTTAGAAGATCATCAGGCTTCTATGATTCAGCCCGTAGTGGCAAAGGTTCAGATTTTTCAAGATCTTTGTAGACATTTAACTGCTGGTCATAGTTTGTCTCATTGTGCATCCAAGACATTAAATCCCTAAGGTGAACATCTCCTATGTAAAGCAGAGGATTCCACTCTGTTTCATTTGGAATTATGAAATTATGCAGATATAGTTCACACAAAAAATTCTTCTGCCATGAGGGCAAAGTCTAATACACATTGTAAAAATCTTGAGCAGTTTTAAATTCACAATCAATATTCCTTATTTTCATCATTAGTTGAAATAACAGAAACTGTTCCTTCAGATGAACAAAATACACCCTTGGTGGTGGTCTACAGGCCATGACTTGGCCAGCTAACTTTAAAGCCTTATTCATCTATTGTTTCTATTTCTCAAGCTGCTTCTTGAGGGATTCAATTTCCTCATCTTTATCAAATATTATTTTTTGCATTTGGTCTCTCTCTTTTTTCCACAAGGTCTTTTGAAAAATGAAGTGATTGTACAGACCAAATACTATAGATTGAATTGTAGACGAAGGGAATTCTTAGGCCATAGCTTTCTTCTTTCGTTCCTTAGCAACTTGCTGGAAATAATGGGTGTACCAGGAGGATCTATAAGGTATGACAGAAATATTAGAGTATATAGGGACTGGTGGAGAAGTAGGTTGAACACTTTCAGAGGCATTTTCTGTGACTACAGCAAGATTTGACTCACACATTTCTTGATCACCCTGTGGCATTTCACTATCAGGCTCATTTTCACATGTTTCCACATTTTGGGGTTCCAACTGTATAGGAGAGTCATCTGAAATATTCTCGACCTGTGATTCTGCATGAGGATTTGACATTAAAGCATTTAGGTTTTCAGGGGAAACTGAGGATACTTGACCTCGCATGTGAGGGCTTCGACGTACAGGAACCTCTTTAACTTCTATTGCTTTGCGGGTCCATTTTGGTTTAGATGGTGCTGGGGTAGATGCTACAGGACTAGTTGCTGCAGGAGTAGACCTCTTTCTCTTTTCCACTTGAACAGAAGGGCTTTGGGCTTTCCTTTTAAAATTAGGGCTCTCTTCATCAACCTTATGTTTGCCTTTGTCCCTGGAAGAACTAGGTATACCACCCTCTAAAATAGGCTCAACAAATTTATTAGTAGGGGGTAATGTTGGTTCTTTCTCTGTTTCAGCTGGATTCTGACAAGGCCCCACAATCTCTTCCTCATTCCCTAAATTTTTTAGGACAAGGTTGGCTTGAGGCTGCAAGGTTTTAAATTCAACAAATTATGCCCATGATACAGGGGAGGAATCCCTAAGAGACCTTTCAACTAAAAGTTTAACTAGGGCATGATGAGAAATAGAATTTTCATTTCCTTTTTGAGTTTTTTCAACACTAATACACAACATATTGTAAAGGAAATTAGGGATTTTAACTTGAATGTTATGCCTTACACAACTGAGCAGCTTAAAATGATGAGCGTGTAGGTTTGAAAATCTGCCTTTGCAAGTCAAATACCTAATGATATGGTTCACCAATTCTGGATACGACGCTAGAAGAGAGAGTCTCTTACACCCTTGCTTTGAGATTTCCAATGGAGGGTCACCCGACCAAGAAAACTATACCCGCGACTGTGTGTGTGATTTTTGTACCTAATCTGTAGACACAACACTTCAATAAAACATTAGAGGTTAGCTAAAATTGAAATCGTGCAATAGAATGAAAACTAAACTAACCAGGTGATTTACTGCCTTCTAGTAGATGTGAGTATGTATTCTTAGATTGGACCGAGATCAGTGACCTTGACGACACCTAAATGAAGGATTTAAATGCAAAATCTAGATATGGAATGAATGCAATTAATCTATTTTTTTGGATTTTCTATGCAATTATGATAAAAACTTGATATGAATCTATGCTAACAATGATATGGAAAACTGATATGCAATACAATTAATCTAACAATGATATGCTAAAATATGAATGATCTCACAAAGTTGTTTGATTTGCAAAAAAAGCTCCAATTCTTCAGACACCAATTTGCCAGCATAAGTTTGCACAATTATGAGATGTTGATATGAAGGGCTGAGGCCTTAATTTATAGAAATCCAAGGCTTTGGAGGTGCATGAATAAAAGCCATAAATCACTCAGTTGATTTTTAGTTTTAATTCACAAAATCATGCAAAAGCAAAGTTTAACTCAAAATAGAGTTTAGATTTAATTGATAATTGATAGTTGTCTGCTTTTCTGATTGTGCATGTTTTATTTATGAATTAATTTAATAATAAAGTGATTTATTTCCAACTTAACTGATTTTGAAAAATAAAACAATTAATTTATGGGTTAATCAATTATTTTTCAAACTTTTATTCAAAAATAATATTATTAAAAATTGAGTACTTGCTTTAATTAATTAAATAAGAATTTAATCAATTATTCATAGGATTTTGGATTTATTGTCAAAATTAAATAATACAATTTAAGAATAAATAGAATTAACTTCAATTAAATAATTAAGTGGCAGAATTAAATCTAATTAATTAAATATTGAGAATATTCAATTAATTAGACTTTAGGATAAATAAGATTTATTGCCAAATAATCATTAAATCAAAGATAATTAGGATAATTAAGAATATTACTAGGAATATTCCTTGATGCAGAATTTATGATAATCAATTAAGATTCGATAATGTGCCGATGTGCCTTAGGTTAGGACTTTGATGTTGATTTTGTTCATATTGTCGATGTAGGAGATTAATGAACCCATAGCCCATTTTTGGGGTATTACATTTTGCCCCTCTTTAAATTACTGTGTGAAGCGCAGTGGTTCAAAGATAGTTTGTGTATGATGTTGAAATTGATGTTTGAAATTGAAATTGATATGAAGCAAAAACTGATTGAAATTTATATGAAGATAATAGGTCTTGAATGACCAAAGATAATGTTAACTATAATAGTAAATAAACCAATGATTGTGAAAAAGTGTCAAAACGCCTGATTCTGAACCTTATGATTGCGAAGAAGTGAGTGACCAATTCCAGACCTGATTGTCCTTATATTGAATCACATTGGTATCACATCTGAACCCTTTAGTTTCTGAAGAACCAAGGAAATAACACAATTGAACCGATAGTTGCAAAAATTGATACAATTTACAAGATTAAGAGAATACTAGATTGATATGGATCTCAATGAATCTGATATGCCCCAAGTGATGATTGATTTGCCACGAGCGATGAGGTATTTTGATGAATCAACAACTAGACGTGGTTGTTGTCTTAATTATTGAGGAAAGATATGATTTCTAGTTTAGATTACAGACTTTGAATGATATGCAATACTATGCCCCCTTCGGGATTAAAATTGAAATCTAACAAGAAAAGTCAGTGTTGATAGTTTAGAAGCATGTTAATTGATTGGAGAAGTGGTTAAACACATTCGAGAACACATTTTGCATCGTTTAGAGGTCCTGGAGACCAAGTTTGACTAGGTGTGACCATGAGTTGACCATGGTTGACCAAGTTGAAATTTTGATAGTTTGATATAAGATAATCAGTTAAGTTGAATTCTAGATTTCTATGATGATTAGAAGGTTGATTATGCAAGCAGTAGACCGTCCTGGGTCCAAACATTTTAAATCATGATTTTGACATAGTAAATGATCTCAGATTTTGATTTTGATCCCGAAAAAGGATTCTACTTGCTATTTCATTGGAGGAACCTTTGTGTGAGATTCAGCTCTTGTTAGATTTGAAGAGACAAGTGGAGAATTGTTTAAGCATTGAAGTTTAGCCAACCATTGTGAGATCATGCAAACATGCAAAATGCAAAGAGACATGCAATATGAAATGCAACCTAAGACCTAGGACCTAGTCACTGATCATGTGCCGGTCATTCTCATCATTGAATTTTTAGGTAACCGGATAAATCAATACAATGCCCACTAGTTATGAAACCATAGACATATGAATATCGATTTGTATACGCAAGAATCAATACAACACCCACTGATTAGACAACCATGGATATATGAATATTGATTTTATTTTCAGAATGTTGGATTAGATATAAGCACCAAGGCACAAACGCCAGGATGACCTAAATATCATGTCCATTTTGATATAGCAATTTGTATAAGCATCAAAACATAAACATCATAATGACCAGAATACGCCTTGCATTGCAAACACATCAAATAGACAAGAGATCATTCTAAATCCAATGTGAATTACCTGTAGTGACCCTTTATCGTTCACATCATTTAGGCAAGATCGCGTTTCACAGTAGGAGGAAAAACTCACTCAAAAAAAAAAATAGTTAGATCAAACTTCCTTGAATCTTCCAGGTATCAATGGTCGAGGTACGTATGGCCATCCAATTCAAGATAGAGGCTCTTATAGTTAGACACCATTTCAATCCAGAATTTTCAAAGTTGTTAGATTTTCACATACAAGAAGAAAACAAAGAAAAGATTATGCCCCCAATCATCACTCTCTAAATCCTGTAAAGGACATCATCAAAGAGCTCGAAGGGACACAATATGAAAAAATCTCAATGCGAATCAATAAGCATACAAGGAGATAAAAGCATGTAAAAAGCATAGATTGTTTTCAGTTTGATGTTTAATTGCGTTGTTGTAGATGCAAAATCATTTCTAGAGACGAGACTGACTGACTGACTCGGATGAAGCTTCAAAGGAATCTAACTGGATATGACACATCTAAAGTATACTGGAGACCATAGGATTTGACATTGATTTCCCCCAAGTGTTAAGCATTGATAGGATACAGATGCTTGAGTTGATTGGTGTACAAACTGACTTATTGAATAACAGGAATGCAGAAACAAACCGGAATATATGTACAAACTAAAGCAAGACTGAAAGTTGGGAAAGACCAAGATTGCGTTGATAGATGGAGCATTTTGAAACAAGTGGCATCCATTTGCTGGGTTTTCACCATCTTGGCAGAGATTCTATTTTTGCTACCAGGGTGCCTGTTTCCAGGTTTTCACCAAGGCACTTTTTCTTTTTCTCATTTTTTTGTATTTTTCATTTTTTCAATATTTTTGATATTTTTTTTTATTTTTTTGTGAATCATCAAGGCACCTATTGCTAGGTTTTCACCAAGATGTTCATTTTTTTCAGGACTTTTTCCAATTTTTATAATTTTTTCAAGACATTTTACCATATACTAAATGCCTTAGGCATAGAATTTCTTCAGATGGAGAACGTTGATTGGTTCTCGAAGCTGTTCTCCTTCAATCGTTGAGAGTTGATAGGCACCAGAGCCAAAAGTAGTAGTGATTACAAAGGGACCCAGCCAATTGGGTTCAAACTTCCCCTTGCATTCTCAATGTGATTGATTTTCAGGATTCTCTCTCAAGACTAGGTCACCAACCTGAAATTCTCTGTGTCTGACTTTCTTGTTGTAACCTCTAGACATTCTCTTCTGATATACTCTGAGATGATCATACGTTGCTTGTCTGTGCTCATCTAGTAGTTCAAGTTCTTGCAACCTAGACACTTTGTAGTCATCATCAGTTACTAGACCATGCATTCTGATTCTTAGTGATGGGATTTCAACCTCAATAGGCAGTACCGCTTCAAACCCATAAACTAAAGCAAAAGGTGTAGCCCCAGTAGGTGTTCTGATACTTGTTCTGTATTTGTTATGATACTTGGTATACTTGATAGCATCTTTTTCCATTGCAAACTCCCAAGCAAGATCATATCATGCAGTCCCAATGTCTAGCCAGGTGGAGAAAAAGAGGGATTAGCAAGTTGGTGGAAGAGATGGAAGACAAGAGAATGAATGAGAATGAAGGGGAGAAATCCTCAAGGGAAAAATCCTCAACGTACCCAAGCTAGGGAAAAATTATCATGTAAAGCACATTTGGACAAGCAATGAAAGGCCAACATAGGATAAGTCACAAAACCATAATGCAAGAGCAGGAAAGGATGCAGTCCAAAGGAGTAGACATGTCAAGAGGCTTCATAGCATTATGTTTTACTCTTTCTTTCTTTTTTTATCAAGACCAAAGGGGAAAAGGATGGTGAAAGGCTAGAATAAATGGAGTAAAATAAATATGAAGGCTAAACATAAAAGTAATGAAAGCAAGATCATCGTAAAATAGCTCACAAGATAGCCAAATGTTCGTGTATAGATCAACCTTGTCAAGATCAAAGGGAGAAGATGGAATGGGTGAAATATGTAGAATAACTACGCATGATGCCTGATTGCTAGGTTTTCATCATGGTACTTATCCAAGGTGCCACAAGGGAGTGGTTTTCACTATAGGATGAATTTATTTCTCTTTACTTTTGCTACCAAGGCGCTGTTTCTAGGTTTTCACCAAGGCACATTTTCAATTTCTTTTTTTTTCATATCTTTTTTTTTTTTTTGGAAGAAGACAATATTTTTAGATAATGCTCCTTGAAAGGATAAACCAAAATATTCCAAGGATTCAAAATGATATGCTCAAAGATGCTGATAGGGAAAGGAAGATGGAAGAGAAAAATGGAGGATAAGGTTTTATGTAAAGCGAGTGAGGTTGGAAGATAGGAGGAATAGGCAAATGAAGAAAAATGATAGAAGGTAGAAGGATAATGAATGGAAGGATTATGAAAGGGTAGATGGAAAGGAAGGAAAGATCAACATCAACACACACCTTGAAGGGTGGCGAGAGGATGGAGGAAATGTGAATGAAGAAATACGTGAAGGAATGTGGCGAATGGATAGCAGAGGTTGTGATTTAGGCGCATGGAATGGAAGAATGTTTTTGGAAGAAGATGAAGTGGAAGTCTTTGGAAGCTTGAATGTCAATTTCACTTGTTGCTCAACATCATACTTTTTCAAGAGAGATTTTGGAATCCATATAGTTGTAGGCTTTTCATTTCTTTTTGATGATTTAGAGAGAATATCTTCAATGATGGATTTTGGAACCCATACTTGTCTTGTAATTTTTTTCTTAGATATCTCTTTTGACTTTATGCTTCCATGTCAATTAAAGGAGACATGGTGATCTTCTCTTTTTTATGGATTCTTGTATTGCTTCTTTTTCTTGTATTGAACATTCAAGTTACTTCCAAAAGACTTGGGACTTGTGGAGGAAAAAGGAGAATATGACTGGTTTAGATGGGTGGGTGAATGAAAAGGATTCAAGGGTGTGCATCTATGTTGATCTTGAGGAAAGATGGGAGATGGAGGGATGTAAGGACCCAAGATGGATGGCGAATTAGGAGAGTTAGGAAGGGAAAGTGAAGGGACATAAGGACCCAAGATGGAAGGCCGACATGAAGTCCTTAGTATTGGTGGAGGAGGTCCAAGGATGGACATGGAAGATACAAAGGGATAATCAACAAGTTCATCAGCATCTATATGACAACCAAGGATATCAGCATCTATAGAGTGAGCATTAGAATTTTCAATAGAATCATGGACATCTTGAATATGATCACCTTCTTTGATTGTATTGTTCAAAGCTTGCAAAGACTTAGGAAGAGTAGAAAGTGGAAATGAACATGAAGTGGTAGAATAAGAAGATGGAAGACTTTGATCTTGACAAGGATCTTTGGATAACATAAGCACATAATTTTTCTCTTGATTTTCAATAGGCTTAACATTGGAAGTAACAACACCATTTGTATCAACCTTAATGGAAGTATCATCTTTGGAAAGCGTAAGTGTAGTAAGGCTATTTTGATTGTCAATAAGCTCAACAATGTAAGTAGTAGCGTGATCTTGCTTAGGAGAAAACTTAAGACATGATGGAATGCATGAGAAAGGGCATGTAGGATCAAAAGAACCATGGAATGGATAAGAGATATCATGAAAAGGATTAGATGACATGGAGGTTTGTTGATCTTGATCTTTCTTTATGTTCTTTTCTTTATCATTTTTAGAGTCCTCTTGACATGGAGCTACTTCTAAGGACAAGGGATCATGTTGCAATTGTATAGAAGACTTTGGAAGAGATGGGGAAGGACTAGCTGGAGTAGGAATTATAGCATATAAAGGCTTAGGCTCTTTGGGTTTAGCATTATTGAAAGTATTTGTAGCCAAGTGAAGGTTAGCTTGAGTTTCTTTAAGGGGTAGCCCTTGAGGATAACTATAGGAAACTGCATGAAAAGTATTAGGACCTTTGGTGGATGGAGGACTTGTGAAAGATTTGATAGGCTTGGAAGCTTTAGGAAATGTATGGGTATTGGAGGAAGTAGGGGATGGAAGGGAACCATCACAAGAAAAAGGTTTAGCATTAACATGATCTTTCTTGAGAGTATAATCTTTATCTTTAGCATGAGAGTTCTTAGAGGAGAGATCCTTGTAGTATGCATGTTTATAATCAGCTCGGTAAGCTTTCTCTTCCTCAATAGAAGTAGATGTATCATCTAGGTATTGTTCACAAAACTCATCAAAGTCTCTTTCAAAATCAGAATCATATGGATCACTATCACGATCTATCCAATGTGACATCCCATTTCTAGTAAGCACGAACACGCGATGAGGAGGACTCTTAGGAACAGAGGTGTCATAGGTATCATTATATTGTCCATCATCATAGTTGCCATAGTCTCCAAAGATGGATGTGTCACTTTCCATGGAAGAGGTATCATAAGGGTTGTCACATTGCTCACATTCTGTCTGGGGGCATGGTGACATGTACAAGTCTTCATCAAATAGAAAAGGGCATAGAGCTTCCATGGAGGACTCTTTAGGTTCCTTTTCATTCTCAAGTTTGTTAAGCTTGACTTGCATAGCATGCATTTGCTTCATCATAGTGGTGATTAGAATTTCTTCCTCATGTGTAATGATTCTTTGAGACATGTTAGGAGTTTTAGGACTCCCTGGGATAGATCAAGGTGGAGTTCGTTGATTACCTCCATGAGTTGATGGAGGAGGTATGTAACCATTTTTTAATCAAAAATTTCCAAGACCGTCGTCCTCGTAAAGACCAGAATTATAGAGTTGCTCAAAAGTTGGACTTTAGATCTGGGACAAAGGTAAAGTATGAGATATTTCCCCAGATTTCTTGTGAGAGGAAGATCTAGTTTCCACCATTAACCTTGGGTGAAACAAAAGAATATGATGAAGACAACTGAAGAATGAACTGAATCAAAATGATCAGATGGCGCAACCTTGTCAAGGTTTGATTGATTGAAGCATAGATTTGACTTAGATGAGGGATATTGTGCCCTGGATGTATGGGTAGATTCCCAAAAGATAGCAGATGAGATATCACAACACTTAATCATTTTGATAGTTGATTGAAGATTGGATAGTTATGACAAGGTTTTGACACAAGATGAAAAAGAATCAAATCGATTAAATAGAAGGCTAAATCAGATTCAAAAGGCCACTTTAGGAAAATGATTGGATTCTCATTATTTGCTGCTCTATTCCTGACACAATGATTTGTTTGACAGATTCTGGAAATAGGCTGGAAAAGCTGGGTCTCTGATAGTTCTAACAACTTTCTGACAACTTTTTGAAATTTTTGAAATGACTTTTGACAAGCTTGTACGACAGTGGGTATAGCATGAAACAACAATTGAAAAACTTGTACGACTATTGCAAAACTTGTATGACAGTTGATAGCAGGGTTTTGATTTTTGGAATTTAACTGGCAGCCAAACTCGTATGATAATGTACCAATTATCATACGACAATCAGGGAGTAATGAAATGACTCTTGACCAAAACTCGTACGATGTTTGACTCCAGAAAGGAATTTCACTTCAATTTTTGCAAATTTTTTAGGTTTTCAATTTCGGATTGTTTGCATATTTCAATGTCTAGATTTGAGGATTGTGACAGATTTGTTCATTTTCAGTAACCAGATAGATAAACAGGCATGCAAAACAGCAAGCAAGTGATTTCAAGCATGTCTAAAAACAATGAACAAGGGAAAAAGCAACCTTGCACATGAAAAATCAAGTGACTAAATTGTGATAATCTCTGAGAGTGCTAATTATGTATGTTCAAAAAAGTTTTGCAATAACGCACATATTCTTGAAAATAAAAAATTGGCCTCACTATGGTTTTTAGTAATGGTCTGACTCTGCAACTTTTATGATCCAAAGGGGTGAACTCCAATCCCGATGCACCAGGGTTTTGACACAGTCTGAGAATTTAATCAATCAAGAGTTGCTAGGGAGATCTGACAACCCAACAATGAACCACACCTGTGAAGATTTCTTCCACAAGGACATTTATATAGCGGCTGTCACTACCATGGTGAAAATGGCTATTACCGCTTGAGGTTCTGTCAATGTGGTTGACCCAATTAAGGGAATGTCCACTACGGTTAACCCTCTCTAAAGGTGACTCACAAGATATACCACATGGAGACTGGTTCCAGATTCAAGGATTTGGGTTTCTGGTACTATCCAAAAAGGAAGTAGAGCATAATCCCCTAGACTTTTCACTTTTAACCCAAACAAAGTAGACAGATTAATCTAACACACTAAGACCAAGATTATCTCACAAAGATCTATGACGTCAACCCCTTATGATCTATCAATGTCTCCGGAGAGAGAATGCCTCGATCAAAAGTTGAAGACACACGGATCTAGTGGAACGTGAGACTCCCTTAGTATCCTCCCTACCTACAAGGGTTCCTTCGTTGAGAAGAGTTTCGCTGGAAACTCACTCTCTCAAGAGCCATGAATAGTGTTCATAGGGCCTATTTACTATGTGTAACAAAGATGCTGAAAGCAAATCTATGTTCATTTTTAGAGCCCAAATGAAATGTGTGATATGCAAAAGAAAGGCACTCAAGCTAGACACGTAAGATGTTCATTTTAGTCCAAATCAAAACGTTATCAGCTGAGAAGATTACCTGAATTCCTCACAACGTGCTTAGTAGATTTTTACCTAGTTTTAGCAATTCCTGCACTTTTTTCCAATCAAAAATAGAGAATTTCAATTATTAAGATTAATCGTTAGTTGAAATCTAAAAACCAAATCTGACAAACTGCCTGAAAAAGTGAAATGACAATTGAACACTAGTATGGAAACTCGTACAACAGTGGGTTACCTCCTAGATGATAGTCTAGAAACTCATACAACACTGGGTTACCTCCCAGACGACAATCCAAAAACTTGTATGACACTGGGTATCAGATCATACGACAATCGATTTTTTAAATGATAATGTTTTCTGATGATTCGAGCCTCGATCAAATCAACTATCATACGATAGTGGGTATCTCCTGATACAAGTTTCTAACAAAACTCGTATGACAACTGTATAGACAGAAATTAAAAATATCACTGTACAGACAATTTTGATAGAAAAAGTGCTAAAAAATAACATCCTGTAGAGTATACCAAAACCCTTGAAACCCTTAACCTCAAAAGATAGAAAATTGATAGAAATGAAGGGAAACCCATTTCAGGGCCCCACGGTGGGCGCTAGAAATGTGTGTGTGATTTTTGTACCTGATCTATAGACACAACACTTCAGTAAAACATTAGAGGTTAGCTAAAATTGAAATCGTGCAATAGAATGAAAACTAAACTAACCAGGTGATTTACTGCCTTCTAGTAGATGCGAGTATGTATTCTCAGATTGGACCGAGATCAGTGACCTTAACGACACCTAAACGAAGGATTTAAATGCAAAATTTAGATATGGAATGAATGCAATTAATCTATTTTTTTGGATTTTCTGTGCAATTATGATAAAAACTTGATATGAATCTATGCTAACAATGATATGGAAAATTGATATGCAATACAATTAATCTAACAATGATATGCTAAAATATGAATGATCTCACAAAGTTGTTTGATTTGCAAAAGAAGCTCCAATTCTTCAGACACCAATTCGCCAGCATAAGTTTGCACAATTATGAGATGTTGATATGAAGGGCCGAGGCCTTAATTCAGGGCTTTGGAGGTGCATGAATAAAAGCCATAAATCACTCAGTTGATTTTTAGTTTTAATTCACAAAATCATGCAAAGCAGAGTTTAACTCAAAATAGAGTTTAGATTTAATTGATAATTGATAGTTGTCTGCTTTTCTGATTGTGCATGTTTTATTTATGAATTAATTTAATAATAAAGTGATTTATTTCCAACTTAACTGATTTTGAAAAATAAAACAATTGATTTATGGGTTAATCAATTATTTTTCAAACTTTTATTCAAAAATAATATTATTAAAAATTGAGTACTTGCTTTAATTAATTAAATAAGAATTTAATCAATTATTCATAGGATTTTGGATTTATTGTCAAAATTAAATAATACAATTTAGGAATAAATAGAATTAACTTCAATTAAATAATTAAGTGGCAGAATTAAATCTAATTAATTAAATATTGAGAATATTCAATTAATCAAACTTTAGGATAAATAGGATTTATCGCCAAATAATCATTAAATCAAAGATAATTAGGATAATTAAGAATATTACTAGGAATATTCCTTGATGCAGAATTTATGATAATCAATTAAGATTCGATAATGTGCCGATGTGCCTTAGGTTAGGACTTTGATGTCGATTTCATTCGTATTGTCGATGTAGGAGATTAATGAACCTATAACCCATTTTTGGGGTATTACAGCGATGACTTGGCGTCATGTTCATTTGGGTAATGCTCTCCATTAACTGGTAGTCCTATGACTTCTTCTATCCACTCCTCAGTAGCAACCACTTTTAATCCCCATACTATGGCTTCTCCTTCATCAAATGTCCTCATAAACTCCATTGCTACTTCTTCATTGAACTTTGTTAACTGTAGGAAGTAGCCAAGCCATCCACAAGCATTAAAACTACGAACTGCTTACACATTCGCTAGTAGAATACCATGGACAACCGGCTCATGTCTCTGCAATTGACCTCCCATCTTCAAAATGCCTAGTTTTAATTTTCTCTATTCTCACCACCCTGATTAATTTTACCCACTTAACACTCTGCAAATACCTTCTTCTCAGAATTCAAATTGATCTTTCTAAGAAATGTTGATACCACATTCTCTTAACACAACTCTGTTATGTTTGGCATGTAAAATAATGATGCCATTAATTATGAAGGCCATCAAGGTTTTAACTGGAAGTTTTCTTGTATAAATGATAGTCCTTTTAAGTCATGTCAGACTTAGGAAATCTTTCCCAAAATTGGAATGAAAAGGTATGACAGATACAATAAAGGTTTTAAAATTAAAAATAGACCGCAGCCAAAGTACAACATATAACATGGACATGACTAGGGTGATGTGGAGATGACACTTGGAAATAAATACACTTTCCCTACCCCCCACGAAATTTGGACAAGTGACCACACTTAGAAAAAATTCCACAGGAAAGGAAAACTGGCTTTTATGCTTATACGATACATTTAATGCAGTATTAGATATAATTATCGAAACCTATGCGCTAAAAATAAGGAAAAAGTAAAAATGTTGTACCTGAAAAGTTTAGATTGTACGTCCACATGCAAGTTGATGAGTTGGTGAAGTCTGGTGACCGCATAAAAGGTGTTGACGGCATGTTTTATTGAAAGTAGTAAAAGAAAACAAAATTTGTGGGTGACGTGGAGTGTGAGTGGATGGTAGACAAAGAAATGAGATGAGTTGATAAGAAGAAAATGAAAAATGAATGAAAGAATGGACCTCAGTTGGAATGAGGTTTTATTATGGTTTCTCATTGAAGGCTTGTTATGGTATGGCTGTAGGAAGAAGGCTTGCACCCTCCGCTGTAGGAACTGTGTCCGTAGGAGCTGGTAAATTTCTTGGTTGGAACTACTGCAGGAACTCATCTTTGGTCTGTGGTTTATGATAGAGGTGCAATCGGTGGCCATTTACAAGTAGTTTGAACTGGACTAGATCAATGGTTGTCAGTTGGACTTCTCCATTGTCGAATACATATTGAATTTCATAAGGCCCTAGCTATTGAGTTTGTAATTTTCCTGGAATTTCCTTGAATCGAGAATCATATAAAAGAGCCCAATCTCCCACTTGGAAGTGTTTATTCCTAATATGTGCATCATGCCACTTCTTTCATTGTTTCTGAATGATCTTTGTTCTTTCCAAAGCTATCTTTCTCATTTCATCCAGTGAGTTCAAGTGGAGAAGTCTCTCTTCATGTGCTGCAGGAAGGCTGATGTTCAATTTCAAAGTAGTGCGCAATGTTTTATGTTCAAATTCAATGGGCAACATTGTTGCTTTTCCATACACAAGTTCAAATGGGGTGAATCTAGTTGTTGTCTTCCATGTAGTTCAGTAAGCCTAGATGGCTTCAGTTAACCTGCTGCTCCAATCCCTCCTATGTATTTGCACTATCTTGGTCAAAGTGGCCTCAATTTCTCTGTTGGTAACCTTTGCTTGCCCATTTTCCTGAGGGTGATAAGGGCTGGATTTCTAGTGCCTTATGTTGTATTCTTTCATAAGTTCAATGATCAAATTTGATGTGAACTGGGCTCCTTGATCTGTGACAAGTTCTTTGGGAACTCCGTAGCATGTGAATATTTCTTCATATAAGAATTTAGCCACTTTCTCATCTCTTGCATTTTTCATCGCCCTGACTTCCACCCATTTTGTTAAATAATCTGTACATACCAAGATGTAGGATTTTCCATTTGATGGTGGGTCAATTGGCCCTATGAAGTCCATACCCCACTTGTTAAAGGATGTTACAACAACCTGTGGATTACGTGGCATCTCATCTGATCTAGTTGGTCAGCCCATTCTTTGGCATTTGTCACACTTGGTTGTATAATTTGTTGCATCCTTATGTAATGTTGGCCAATAATATCCTGTTGTAAGTATCTTTAATGCTGTTCATTTTCCTGCAAAATGACCTCCACATGGTTCATCATGACAGGCATGTAGTATGTCATATATTTCATCTTCTCTGACACATCTCCTCATGATTTGATCTGGTCCAATATAGAAGAGATTGTTATCTATTTATGAATAATGAAAACTTTTCTTTGCAAGCTTCTTCCTATCTTTTTGGGAGAAGTGTGGGGGCATTTTATTTGCAGCAAGATAGTTTGCTATATCTGCATACCATGGTGTATGGGTTGCTATGTGGAACAAATACTCATCTAAAAATGTATCTTCAATTGGAGTTGGATCTTCATCAGTAGTTTGAAGTCTAGACAAATAGTTAGCAACTACATTGGCCTTACCTGGCTTATCAACAATGGTTATATCAAACTCGTGCAATAACAAGAGCCATCTTGCCAATCTGCTAGTTATAGTAGGTTTGTTCATCAAGTAGTTTATGGCTAAGTGGTTAGTATGAACAAAAATAGAATAGCCAGTTACATAGTGTCAGAATTTGTTCAATGCATAAACTACAGCTAAAAGTTCCTTCTCAGTTACTGTGTAGTTTAGCTCAGAGCCATGGAGACTTTTACTAATGTAATAGATTGCATTTTCAAGATTAGCAAGCTTTTGTCCTAATACAACACCTACAGCATAGTCTGATGCATCAGTATGGATATGAAATGGAATAGACCAATCTGGTCCCTTAAGAACTAGTGTTGTGGTGAGGAGTTTTAAGTTGCAGGAAGGATTCATTACATGTTGGTGTCCAAATGAATTTAGTTTCTTTAGTCAGCAGTGTATACAAAGGACTAGCTATTTGACTAAAATTTTGAATGAAACACCTATAATAGCCAGCATTACCTAAAGAAGATCTTACATCCTTTGGTTTTGTAGGTGTGGGAAATGTTAGAATTACCTCTATCTTGGCTAGGTCCACTTGTATCCCTGTGGCTGATATAAAATGACCAAGCACTACCCCTTCCTGCATAAGCATGAAACATTTCTCACTATTAAGTGATAGATTATGTTCTTTGCATTGGACAAGAAATTTTTCAAGATTCATCAAAGCCTCCTCAAAGGTCACTCCAAATGTTGTAAAAACATCCATATATATTTCCATACAGTCATGTGATATGTCAGCAAAAATACTAATTACAGCTCTTTGAAATGTTGCCAGAGCATTACACAGGCCAAATGGCAACACAGAGTATGCAAAAGTACCCCATGGGCATGTAAATGTAGTCTTATCCTGATCCTCTAGAGCTATACTTATCTGATTGTAACCACTGTATCCATCAAGAAAAGAAAAATATTTCTTACCAGCCAAAGTATCCAAAACTTGATCAATAAATGGTAAAGGAAAATGATCCTTCTTCGTTGCCTTACTCAATTCTCTGTAATCTACACAAATCTTCCATTTCCCTCCTTTTTTATGTACTACAACCAGAGGTGAGACCCATCGACTATCAGATATAGGGTATATAAAACCAACATCAAGCAATTTTTGTAGTTCAATTTTAACTATTTCCCTGAGTACTGGATTAATCCACCTCTGAGGTTGATGAAGTGGCAAGCACCCTTCATTGATATATATTCTATGAGTGCATAATGTGGGGCTTAAACCTTTCATATCTCCATAGTCCCATGCAAAATCATTTTCATGTTTTTGAAAAAGCTCTGATAACTATTTCAGTTGTTTGGGAGGCAGTTTATTATTGACATGGAGATTATGACCTTTTGACAACTCAACAGTAGTTGTGAGATTAACCATAGCAGCTTCAGAGATGGGACTAGTATCTAGTTCATATGGTAAAAGCTTATGGATAATGTCTAGCTCCTTAGGCAGAAAACAATTCTTAGTATATTCATCATATGTAGTTAGTTCCAACATAGAGCTATCAGATACATCCTTTTCTACCACACAAGTATTATTAAGAATACTCTAAATTACTGAATCCTCCTCCTACAGCTTTAGAAAAGACTATCTATGTAACATCATAAGTTGTACTACAGAGTTTAACTCTTCCTCTCCATCCCCTAAATCTGGCCATACAGATGTGCTTAAATCTGGTTGGGGTTGTGCTGGAGGATACAAGACAAATTTCTTTGTTTCCTGTCCATCTAATATGGTCATATTCTCTGACCTACAGCTTATATTTGCATCAGCTGTAGCTAACCATGGTCATCCTAAAATGATAAGGTAACCAGCTAAGTTGACTTTTGGGGATAGAATCATAAAATTTGCAGGGTACTCTAGAGAATCTAGGGCTACTACTATGTCCTTTATCATCCCATCAGGAGTGACAGTAGAACTATCTGCGAGTTACAGAATTGTTGGGGTAGCCCGTAATCCTTCTATGTTCAGCTTTTGCATAGTATCCTTGGTCATTACATTTATAGCAGCACCAAGATCAATCAAGGCATTTTTAACTGACTGACCATTTATAATCACATTCACAACTGGACTTCCTAGATCAGAATATTTAGGAATAACCAATTTCCCTAATATGATGTCAGCCAATTATCCTATAACATGGACTATGGTTAGGTCCTTTTTCTTCCTCCCAGGCTTTTTAAGACAAGCTTCTCTGATAGCTTTGCCATACACAGGAACATCTTTAATAGCTTGGAACAAAGGAATCTGGACATGCATGTTCTTCAGTTGGTCAATGATGTTAAAGGATTGTTCCTCTATTTGTGCAAGTTTACTTTGTATGAGTTTTTGTGGAAAAGGAGGTTCAACTGCAATTTGAGTTTGAGTTGAACTAGTTACATTGGCTGGGTCAACCGCTTGTGGCATAGAAGTTGCTGGTGCTGATGCTGCAGGAGGATCTGGTATTTCAGTTATAAGAGGTGGTTCAGGTATTGGTAGGGTTGTACCAGATCTCAAATGTATATCTGCTACATTTAGAGCATAAGCTGGATACTACTGAGCATCAGCAACATACATTGGTTGTTGTGGTTGCTGGTTATTTGGATTTGGCTGAGGTTGTGCAGGCAACTAAGTCTATTTTTGAGATCCAGAACTTGCAGGTGGTGGCATTAGTGCAGGTGTATTTGCTGGAGGTGGTAAAGGTGGGTATCCAGTATTGTTAAACCATTGTGGAGGTCATCTCCATTGGTTTGTAGACTACCAATTCCCTTGGGGTGGTTTCCATTGGTTTGGGAACTGTGGCCATTGAAGCTGTTGTGGAGGATACCATTGACTTTGTGGATTATTTTGCCAAGCATTGTTCCAATTAGGTTGATTATATTGTGGAGGACCTTGGACACTATGGTTTTTCCATTTATTACTATATGGATTTGAATTTTGTAATGGGTCTTGAGGCATACCTTGACGTGGGGCCCATGGCCAACATTGAGCAACAAAGAATACTTGCTCATCTTCTCCTTCTATCTTTAGGTACTCAGTTGGAAGATGTTGGTTTTCCACATTAGCGACCAATTTGCAGTGACAATCTTTCTTTTGTTTCTGGCAGTGTGGACAGTACTCAACTAACTGCTCCTCAGCTTCTGCATGTTTCTTCTTAGCAGCCATTGTATCCAAATGTGTGGCTACATCATTGATGATGTCTTTCTTGAAATTAGACAACAAATTTGAAATTTCTATCTTTGAAATACCAGAGCCACTTCCCTTGGCTATTGCTGAGCGAAATCCCCTTCCTTTCTTTACTGCTAACCTAGAGTAGTTCTGGAAAATCTTCTAAAGGTCATCCCATGAAGATTGGGATATATCTCCTCCTGCCATCAAATCCAATGCTTCAAGATAGTTCTCATTTACTCCTCTGAGAAAAATCAACTTTTGGGACTCCTGTAGGGTATGTTGTGGGTTCTTTTGTAAGTTGAACAGGAAGCGAGATATATAATCTTCTAATGTTTCATCTTCCCATTGTGACATTCTAAAAGTGTCATCACCTTTGAATCATTTCCCCTACAATATTCCTTATACTTGTTAAGAAACAAGCGTCTCATATCATCCCAATTTGCTACTGCATTTTCCCCCAAGCCCATAAACCATTTTAAAGCTAACTCTTTTAGTGTGGCTGGGAATAATTTTAGCTTGTGACTGTCATTATTATAGTCAAAGCTCTAGCACAGGATATCAAATTCGAACAGAAAGGTATCAGGATCTTCTGTGATGAGACCATAAAACTTTGCTAATGCTAATGTAGGTATATTTTTGAGATTGGGATTATTAACAAGACTTGGTATTGGAAATGGAAATGTGGGAGTTGTCATAGTTGGAGGTATGGGATATTGAAACTGTGGCTGGAAGTTGGTAATTGTTGGGGGATTCTGGACAACAGGCGGTCCTGAGATAGGGTTAGTATGGAAGCTGGCCAATATTTCCTCAAATGGACAGAGGTCAAATGTTTTTTGGACGTCTTCTTCTACTGAAGATGATGATGCAGTAAACTTTGGGCTTGCGTCAAGAAATGGCAGTTCAAGTTCTTTGAATTCTTCTTTTGGTTTTACAGGCTCCTTAGGAAGGAATCTACCATGGACATCTCTCCTTCTTCGATGCATGCAAGAAATTGGTGACTTATTAGTCAAGCCCACAACTTTTTAGTTCCTAGCTAACAAACTAATCTAAAAATAAATGACTCATGAAGGTTCCTAGCTTGACACCATCCTCGGCAATGGTGCCAAAAATGTATAGTTTCACAATAGATGAAGATAATCACACCATTGTCTCCCCTTCAAGGATAATATATCTATTCTAAGGATTACCTATTCCATCATGAAATACACTTGAATTGTCAACCCAGGGACGTAGGACTTGAAATGGGTCAGCACAGTTTGTGCACTAAGTTCCTTTTGGAGTCATAACACCTATGCTATAGGAAAGTAAAATGCATTGGAAGAATCTATATTGTTTCTACAAAATAATAAACACACCTTGGCTAACAACAGATAATTGCGGGAAGCTTAAAAATGAACCTAAACTAATTAACAACTCAGAACATCCACTATGATCATTTTCTACAAGTGCTACAAGAACTTTCACAGTAATAATGCTACAGGACTAATACAGTAAATCTATTTGAAAATAGGAAACTGCAAGAAATGAAACTATTCTACTTAAATCTATTCCACCTCCCAAGTGGGCCCCCTTGGTTGGCTTCAATTAACTATGAACACAACAAGTACTTCAAAATCTTTCTTCCATTAAAATCCTTCTTTGATTACATAAAAACTGAATAATTCATGAAGAACAGAAAGAGTAACTTCTAAATCTAAATTAGCATTATCTATTTTCTCATTAGCTTACTAAGACGCTCCAAATCCATTATATAGAGGATTGGATGCCTATTAAAAACATAACATAAAAAAGTCTTGAACAAACATCGCTAGAAAAGAAGGTGGAAGATCAACCATGATGTAGTACATTTACTACCAAGCAATAGAATAACAACTTGCAAGAAATATAGCAAGTTGTATCCCCTATATTCTCTGGAACAATGATTCCTTTGCAGGTGCGACTTATCCAACGGAATTGAACTACGCTTTCTCTACATTGACTGGTCTCCATTATCCTCCTCCTTAAATGCAGTAATCACCACTCTTTGCATCTGTCCTCATTTTCCTGAAAAGTTAACAACATCCAGAACACACATGCAAGATAACATTCCTACTTTTACTCAGATATTAGAACATAGCTTAAAATAGTTATATGAAATACTGCATTCTATGTATAATATTAAGCAAAACATGTCATACACACTACCCATAGGTTTAGTAGGTTCTAGTTGTCTCTGGCATAAGTTCACAAGATATTTACAACAAGTGTTTAGAAATGTTTTGTCAAAGCACAAAGAGTGTGTCCAAACTATAAAAACTATATCAAAATTGAGACATTAATATGCCTCATCAACCACCGCCTAATTTGTCTACACCCCTGGCTGCAGGAATAAATTTGTATCAACAATTATTGTGGGAGAGGGCACATTGGCAATTAGAAAAGGAAAATTTGAAACATGTCATTAATGAGCAAGGCCATCAAATAGAGCATAAATCAGATCAAATTGAGGTATTGAAGAGGTAGATTGATCAAATTACAGGATTGATTCTAGAGCTCATGAAATGTAGATCACCTTCTCCGGTGTATGCATTGTTCCTTACAGAACATCTTGTTAATTTTAAATTAACAAGAATTGTAGAAGGACTCAATCCCTCTGTCTCAACCCCCCATGAATTCTATGATGCATTTTAGTTTACTCCAATGGCCTTGAAGAATTTATTGTGTGAACTATACCTACATAACTTAGAAGTCCCAGATGATACAGAGTGGAACTCACTCCTCTATGTAGGAGATGTGCAATTAAGGGCAGTTATGTCCTGGATGTAGAACGAGATAAGTAGGGAGCACCAAGCTGCACCTTATAGAAATAATGAGATGATAGCTCCCTTGTTTATGAGGCCTGAAGTTCAATATTCTAGGCGGACATTTCTAGACTGGCTTTCTGTTACAGTGAACCCAAGTGGAGCTAGCAAGGTATATCCAGTAAGAGAGAAAGCTTTTACAAATTGGGACCAGCATACATCTCGTGATATTGCAGCAGCAATCAGTGCCTCAAGACAAAGATGGATACTAATGTCACATGATTTGAAGGTAAGGGAACCTCACTATATATAGAATTTAACCCTTGCCACTAGAAGAGTCCCATGGTATATCATGTTGGGAAGAAGTCTGCATAATTATTGGTTTCCATTAAGGTTTTAGCCTCCTGTACTCCTATAGCCATTGCTAGCAATGAATGACAGTGCAACAAATCATGACATGTCTACAAAAGTCCAGTGATGGGAAAGGCTCAGATAAAATCATGGGTATTTTGATTATGTTAAAGATGAACCTGGGGAGAAGATAGCTAGTGACTTAAGGCTACGTGCTAGAATCCAGAATTTCATGATTGCTGAGGACCAGAAATAGTGAAATTGGGGGGAATGATGAACCTCTAAAAGGCCATCTTTCTTAGTACTTTTTATCCTCTTTTCAGATAGTTATTTGCACACAGACATGAATTTATAGTTTTCTAGCATATGAACTTATGGTTTTTTATGTATATGTTATGTGTGTGTGTGTGTGTGTGAAGACATGGAATAGAAATGTGGATAGTTAAAGACACGATATTTTCTTGAATTCATGGACAGGAATGGTATAATACAATAGTTATACATGTTGATGAATGTTTCCCTGCTTATGCTATGTTTTGGGTAGTCTTCCTCTTGTAGCCATAGGACTTGCAAGAGTGTTAATTGGAACTTTACATCCTTTTCCTAATATTGATGATAAGAATATATATGTATATGTGAGGTTGTGTACGCATTGATTATTTTTTAGGTGTTTACCGTGGGCATTCAAGGACCATCATTGACGTGCTTGGATAGTCAAAGCCAACCGAGAATTTCTAAATCTTCACAAGCAGGGCAGTCAATTACTACTTTCTGTTGCATGCAGTGTGTGGATTTAGTTCCCTCAACATGCTATATTCCTATGAGATTTGTTTATGGTTAATGTTGTTTCTGTTCTAAACTTTATGAGTCTGTAATTGATCCTCATTTATGGAGTGATCTTAGATTTAGGAGGTAGTTGTAGTTTCCCTTCAAATAAACGATTGTTGTAACTCTTCAGGAGTTAGTCGGATAAGCTAATTTTCATAACAGAGCTATTGTGATACTATTTTTCAATTAATGAATAGAATGATCAGTCCAAGTTTATATCTTTTATCTTGATCATAATTTTGTTCACTCGTCCAAGGGGGCCCACTTGGTGAGTGAATTGTTCTATTAGAGTAGAATTCATTTTCTTGTCATTTCTAAGTAAGGTAGAACTATGTTGCTCCTACAGCCACTAATAACAGAATTGGTAGACTGTTCCTACAGCATTGGCGGCTAGAGTAATTCCTACCCATGATGACATGATTTGTTAAGAGTAAATTCATTTCCTGGTTTTAGCACAGTTTTCCTAAATCATAAGCATTTGAATTCCATAGGATAGACTTAAGATTGAGAGGTTTGAAGCATATACTTTGTGAATGCCATTCCAATTTTACGTCTCTGGTCGATAATTAAATGAGACTGAATAATTCATTTAGAAACCATTTAGGGTGTCCAATCCTAAAATAGGCAGTCTATTGGTTTGGGTTTCTCATACCATTATTTGGCCAAGCATAGTGATTGGCTTTCCTTAGCTTAGTGGCATTTGTTTATATTGCAACACTATTGCATTATACCGACTGATTTTTTTTACCATGGATACCCTTTTATATGAGAGGTTGTTGTCCTAGGTCATCACCTCTTCTTTATTTTGTAAATTATGTTCTTTATAAACTCTTACCCTTACTTTGGTGTTAGAGTTGTTTCCCTCATTCCAAAGATTCCTCTTCCTCTTCGTTGCAAGGGGCTGGATGATTGAATCTTTGTTCCCATTTGGTTTATCTTCGAAAGATGATATTTTATCTAAAAGCACTCCTCTATGGTGGGGGTCTTGTTGATAAGATCTCTTTCTCTTTGAGGATCCTTTTTCCTCAAGTGCCATATCATTTTCATGATTATCTATGCTCTTGGATGTAGGGGTGAATACCCTTCGATAAGAATGTAGTGTACATTGTTGTTAACAGGATATCTCCTTACGTTGTGAAGTAGGTATCCTCCTTCTCTTCCTTATCATGTCTAGTAGACAACCATGATACGGAGGGGGGCATATATAGGGTCTCCCTTGTACTATAGTTTTTCAAATTTTATATGCTAAATCCTCTGAAGGTAACGTACATAAGTTGCTAAATCCTCAAGAGGCACGCATTTTTCAAATTTTATATGCTAAATCCTCTGAAGGTAATGTACATAAGTTTCTAAATCCTAAAGAGACATGCATTTTTCAAATTTTATATGCTAAATCCTTTGAAGGTAATGCATATAAGTTGCTAAATCCCGAAGAGACACGCATTCCAATATGCTAAATCCATGAAAGGTAATGCACATAAGTTGCTAAATCCTGAAAGGACACGCATTTTATATCCATAGTGATACAAGAAGGTGGATCTATGGGTATTCCAGAAGCCATCAGAAGACACATTACAATTGCAGAGCATAGTTTTTGGGTGAACTATTGGGTTTTTCTACCTATTGGGCTCTCCCTCCTTGGTGATTCACGGTAAGGTGGGCATCTTACTAGACGAGGTCATCACTTTATCTTTTCTCTCTTTTTGCTTTCATGCTAGTAGGACTGGATCATGAAGCTATTTTATTTACAGTGTTGCTCTTGTCTTTCTTATGTAATCATTTATGCTTTTATGATAGCTTTCCAAATATGATATTAGTATAGGAAACATTTTCTTAGCAAGGTTTCCTTTGCTAGTTGATTTGGGTGTGTTTTAGTACTAACCCATCTTTGTTGTTTTTCTTCTCACACCCCCGTATGTGTATGTTGAGTTAGGATCCTTAGCTTGGGGGCTTGTGTCCTTAACTAAGTGTTATTCTATCTCATGTGAATCCACTTGAATCTTTCTTCTCCTTTACAGTGAGCATGTTCGATTTTCATACTCTCGCTAAAGCGGGGGCTTAATGTATTGTCTTAAAATGGAAGAACTTCCATTTTAAGAGATTTTAGCCCTTCTTAGGGTGTGTTTTGGTCCTTCATCATGTTGTCCCCTATTTTCTGCCCCCTTTCCATCTTCTATGCCTGTTTAGGGCTTTGTCTGGGCCTCTTCGGGCACTGTTTTCCTCTCCCAGCTCATTTTCTAGGGGTCCTGAACCCCTGGGTCAAGGTTGACCTCAACCTTGACCTAGGTCAAAGTCAACCTTGACCTTGACCCAGGGTCCCCTTTTCATCAAAAAGTTTGTCGGATGCGAGGAGAAGTTCAAAAGTTTGTTTTTCCACTTCCGGGTCAGCTGTTTCGGGCTTCAGAACTGTAAACCCTCAAATTATATTTAATATGGGTCCATTTATAGGGGTTTTCACTTAATGGGAATTTATTTCCTATATGTCAACCTCTCTAGAAGTTTGTGCCCTAGATTTGTATAAAAGGAAGCCTTCCTCTCTCATTTGATATATCTCTTTTGGCCATCAAGCTATCCACAAGTTATGCAATCAAGCATCCATTCTCAAGCAAGCATTCAAGCAATAATCCATTCAAGCATTCAAGTTCTCCATTTAAGATCAAGGATTCAAGCATTCAATTCTTTGGAGGGATTTGGTTCAAGCATTCAAGATTCAACATTCAAACCCTAGATCTATCCATCATGGTGGTGTGATCTTCCTTCAAGATCCTTTTGTTCATCTTCAAGATCTATTCATTCTCCTTTCAAGGTAGATTCCAAGCATGTAATCATGGAGGGTTTGATTTACATTTGTTAAGTGTTGAGTCCAAGCTTTCATATCAATATACTTGTTTACATTTCAAATACAATTGCATATCTATTGATTTTCATAGCTTCATTATTAGATCTACTTCTACTACTTTCTAGCATTCTCTATTTCAATTCCATTTTAAAGGTTTATTCTAAAGTGGGGTTTGACCAAGGAAAACCCCTCATCCAAACAACAAAACCCTTTTTCTTGCAGATACAGGTGCATAACAGTGAATATCAGTGCAGATATGAGTACCATTTTCGACAAACTTTCGAGATTCGTGAACAAAATTTCGGTCGGAGCAGTGCAGGTTAAGGTCAACTTTTTGGGGTAATATTGTACCCCAGGGTAAGATCTTACCCCAACTCTAGGTCAAGGTTGAACTTCATCAGAAAGACAAAATATTTATGGGTTTTCTCTATTTCAGTGTTTCCAATCTGGAGCAGGTTGCAGAAATTCCTGAAACTGTACACAGACATTAGAAATCAGCATTTTCCAGAATTGCCCTATTTTAAGGTTAGTATTTGTCTTCAATTTAATCAAAATTCCAATATATACTTTCCATAGAAAAAATATAAGGTCTTCTCCTCTATTCATATTCTCCATAGATTGATTCTTTTGTGCATTAGCCTTTTGGTTGATCAATTTGGATCTCTCCTTTGGGAATTTGGATTTGGAGGTGGATCCTATATTTTCCCGCTACATTTTTGGGTGACCACACACCCTCTATATTTTATCTCATTAAATTCTTGGTGAACCCATGATATACAACTCCTTCTTTTTGGTGTTAGATCTTTTGTTTTCTTGCATCAAGATTGGGTATCTTTTATTCTCTTGCATTTTAAACAAAACAAAAAAAAATCTATATATTCTACAAAATCCAAAAATATTTCTTGCATTTCATTTACTATGAAGATTTTTAAGATGCTTTGGTGTGTGGTTATTTTCTTTATTATCCTCATTTTAGCATCTCTTTATCATACTTATGACGTTCATGAGAGTATCATTCACTTCATTATGTTGGTTTATCTTCATTTTTCACTTGCTTATGCTATTAGGAGATTGACCAATACTAGTCTTTCTACTTTCAAAACTTTCATTAAAGATATATGTGGAGGACTTATTACTCTTTTGGATTATGTGAATAATTTGGTAGATGATACACCATCTCCTAATCTTCCTAATCCTATAGTTCCTAATCTTCCTAATCCTAATCCTATAGTTCCTATGCTTCCTAATATGGTTCCTAATCCTTATCCAATCACTAACATTCCTAATTCTCCATCTGTTATCCCTATTTCTTCTCATACTTTTGATGAGGCTCAAACTATGGCTCATGATGTAGATGTGCAAGAATTCTTGGATTTACCTTCCCCTTCTTATCTAATCTGCAATGATATTAAAGGGAAGAGAAAAGTGACTTCTTCTAAACCTATTATTCCACCTTACACAACTTTTACTCATGAACACAATAAATAATCACCTCCTATAGAAGCTTTACATGATATGTACACTATAGGATATAATATGATGACTAAACAAGGTTATAGGGGTCTAGGGCTTGGTGTTAATGAGCATGGTATTAAGTATCGAGTTTATATACCCCCTAAACAAGATATGCATGGTGTTGGTTGTTCACAGTCTCAATCTAAGGTGGCTAATGTTAATCATCATCCTCCTCTTCATGTTTTACTCCCTACACCTACCTTAGATAACCCCGATATTCATCAAGAGGTGGCTAAGAAGGTATATGTCAAGCTAATGAATTCCAAGAAAGAAATCTTTAGAGCTATGCCGATAGATGCTTTATACAAGTAACAATGTCCTTTTCATTATCATAATACATATTTACTTACTGATTATGTGCATTTCAAGTTATATGTTAGAGAAAGAGCTACTTTAGGAATTATACCTTATTATTGAGCAGTTTTACAATTCCTTCATAATTTTGATATAGGGGATACCCCTCATTATGATATAATATAAATCTCTTCTCCTTTTGTCTCTAGACTGGGGGCAAGAGGTGTATTTTCATCCAGTCTCTTAGAATTTGTTAGGCTTTTAGCATATATTGTGCCTTGAGCTTAATCGGTATTCTTTATATCCTATCTTTCTATGGTTTTGTATTATGTTTATAATCATCCATAGATTCTATTTTATATTCAAGATATCTTTCCTAAGACATTTGTTTTGAAAAGGTATCCCTTGCCTTCATCCCTGGGGGGCAAGGTTCTTTCTTCCTTATCTTTGTCTAGGGTGATGAGTCTCTAAAAGGCCATCTTTCTTAGTACTTTATATCCTCTTTTTAGACAGTTATTTGCACACGGACATGAATTTATAATTTTCTAGCATATGAACTTATGGTTTTTATGTATATGTTATATTTGTGTGTGTGTGTGTGTGTGTGTGTGTGTGTGTGAAGACATGGAATAGAAATGTGGATAGTTAAAGACATGATATTTTCTTGAATTCATGGATATGAATGGTATAATACAGTAGTTATACATGCTGATGAATGTTTCCCTGCTTATGCTATGTTTTGGATAGTCTTCCTCATGTAGCCATAGGACTTGCAAGAGTGTTAATTGGAATTTTACATCTTTTTCCTACTATTGATGATAAGAATATATATGTATATGGGAGGTTGTGTGCGCATTGATTATTTTGTAGGTGTTTACCACAGGGATTCAAGGACCGGCATTAAGGCACTGGAATAGTCAAAGTCAACTGAGAATTATTGAATCTTCACAAGCGGGGCAGTCAATTACTACTTTCTATTGCTTGTAGTGTGTGGATTTAGTTCCCTCAACATGCTATATTCCTGGGAGATTTGTTTATGGTTAATGTTATTTTTGTTCTGAACTTTATGAGTCTATAACTGATCCTCATTTATGGAGTGATCTTAGATTTAGGAGGTAGTTGTAGTTTCCCTTTAAATAAATGACTATTGTAACTCTTCAGGAGTTAGTCGGATAAGATAATTTTCATAGCAGAGCTATTGTGATACTGTTTTTCAATTAAGTGTAATCTCTTTTCATGAATGAATAGAATGCTTAGTTCAAGTTTATATCTTTTATCTTGATCGTAATTTATGTTCACTCATCCAAGGGGGCCCACTTGGTGAGTGAATTATTCTATTAGAGTAGAATTCATTTTCCTGTCATTTCTAAGTAAGGTAGAACTATATTTCTCCTACAGCCACTGATAACAAAATTGGTAGACTATTCCTGCAGCATTGGTGGCTAGAGTAATTCCTACCCGTGATTACATGATTTGTTAAGAGTAAATTCATTTCCTGGTTTTAGCATAGTTTTCCTAAAGCATAAGCATTTGAATTATATGGGATATACTTAAGATTGAGAGGTTTGAAGCATATACTTTGTGAATTCCATTCCAAGTTCATGTCCCTGGTCGATAATTAAATGAGACTGAATAATTCATTTAGAACCCATTTAGGGTGTCCAATCCTGAAATAGGCAGTCTATTGCTTTGGGTTTCTGATACCATTATTTGGCCAAGCATTTTTGGCACCGTTGCCGGGGATGGTGTTAATTCAAACTTATCATCCTAATATTTATAGTTTTAGCCCTAATAACTTAGAGCTTAGTTTTAAGCAATCCTTTTATGCATAGAATGAGAGACCACCTTGGGAGATTTCTTCCTCATAATAATTAGGAGTAACCATTTGATATTTTTAATCCTACACTTAAGGAACCCCAAAATGAGAACGAAGAAGAAGAACCATTTGAAAATCCATTTGTTGATGCTCAAGAACACATATCCTCTTCATCCTCTGAAGAATCACTGCATTTGAATGACCTTTTTGCTGAACCTGAATACCAAGACAACCCACTTGCTCTTGTTATCTACCAACTACCACCAAGTCCTCCTCCAAGAATGGCACAACCTATATTTCCTTTTCCTATTCCTCCTCAGCAAGTTAATCAAAATTTGAAGAACATCCCTTCTGCTGCACTTCCCAAATTCTACGGCCTAATTACAGAAGATCCTGAAACCTTCCTCTTTGAGTTTGACATCCTCTACAGGAGTTATGACTATACAACTGACACCCACAAGCTGAAGTTGTTTCCATCCACTCTAAAAGAGGCTGCTTAAGATGGTTCATGGGGTTAGATGCCAACGTTGTAGCAGATTGGACTGCAATGAGCAATCTATTCCTTTCAAAGTATAAAGAGTATTGTAGGGGTCAAGATCTGAAAGGAGATGACATTTTTAAAATGTCCCAGAGGGAAGATGAAACCTTGGAGGATTATGTCTCAAGGTTCATGTTCAACCTACAATGCAATACGTAGCACCAGTTGAATGAGGAATCACAAAAACATCTTTTTTTCTAAAAGGTGTGACTTATGAAAGCATTGAGGCCCTAGACCTTATGGCAGGAGGAGATATTACTCAGAAAAACTGGACTGACATAAAGAATATATGTCTAAATTATTCAAGGGCTACTATGAAGAAAGGTAGGGGACTTAGAGACCTACCACATAAGTCCAATGGTGGTTCGGGGGTATATAAGATGGATCTATCCAATCTATTTTATGACTTCAAGCAGGACATTATTAATGATGTAGCCACTCCGTTGGATAGTATGCAAGCAACAAGAAAGAAGGAGGAAGCAGATGCTATGTTGGTTGAATTCTGCTCTCACTGCAGATAAAAGAAGAGAAATTGTAGGTGCAAGATAGTTGCATCTGTGGACACTAATCCAATGCCCACTGAGTTTAAAGCCATAAATGAGGAGAATGGAGAAGTTTTCTATGTTTCTCAAAGGCGTCCATGGGCTTAGAGACAAGGTATGCCTCCAGACCCATTGAATAATTTTGGTTATAATAATAATAGTAGTCAATAGCCAAACCACAACCCTCAAAATTTTTCCCCTCAAGGACAGAATTAGAATTATAATTGGTCTAACCAACAGCCTCACTATAACCAAGCCTACTAGTAGCAGCCACCATTTAACCCATACCAACAGTAGTTTAACTCCTATCAGTAGCCACAATAGAGTAACCAATGGCCACCTCTGGGTAACTGGCAACAACAACCTCAGTGGGGACTTAACCAACCTAGTCAGCAGCAAGCTCTCATGCCTCCACCTCAATAGCAAGCTATTATGCCTCCACCTCCTACAACCAATAATAACCCTCAAAATCCAACACAACTTCCTGCACAACCAACTCCAAATCCTAACAACAAGCAGCAAGCTTATTCCCTGCAAGTAAATGATATCCATCTCAGATCAGGAAGTATGTTGCCTACACCTAAGGAGCCTATAATAACTAAGGTTTTTGATGTTGAGGACATACCTATGAACCAACCTACTGATGTTCCACCTATTCCTCAATCTATACCAGTATTCAAAAATCCTCCTTATTTGCAAAGATTGGCTCAATCAGCTCCACCAAAATAGAATCCTATAGTAGCTGATCTAATTGATCAACTCAAGCAAATGATAGTGAAAATTCCCTTGTTGGATGCCCTTAAAGAAGTTCTAATCTATACTAAGGTAATAAAATAAACCTATATTAAGCAGCCTGGAAGGAAGAGAAAAGACCCTGACATTGTCCATGTTTTAGGCCAACTTTCTGATCTCGTGCTAAGAAAAGTCTTAATGCCTAAGTATTCTGATCTAGGGAGTCCAGTGGTCACTATTCATATTAATGGTATCCAAATTTAGAATGTCTTGATTGACCTAGGAGCATCAATCAATGTCATGATTAGGGAAGTTTTGTTGAGGCTTAGCATTATTGGTTTGTGAAATACACCTACAATATTGCAATTAGCTGATAATTCCACTGTTAAGCCAGATGGCATGGTTGAAGATATTGTTGTCACACTAGATTCATTAGATTACCCTTCATATTTCATAGTCCTGTCACCCAAAGCCACTCTAGGAGGATGTCCATTAATCCTAGGATGACCTTGGTTAGCCACAGTTGATGCTTGCATTGCATGTCGCTTAGGAAAAATGACCATATCAAATGGGATAAATACCAAGAAGCTAACTCTATATTCTCCAGCAAAACCCCAAGTAGAACTTGACCAAGTTATCTGGCTAGATTTAGGTGATACTGCACTTGAAGAAAACTCAGTGCAAGAGCTCATGGTCATTGAAAAAAATCCATTTATGGTATTCCAAGAAGAAGATGATATACTAGCAGCAATCCTTACCAACCAATATGGTTATGAGGAATCTTCTTGTGATGTCCCTAATTGTTCCCTTCAGACAATAATGCCCACGCACCCCTCACCTTAGTCTCCTGCAACATTGATTATCTCCACACCTTGTTGCCTCATGAAATAAAGTCTCCATCACTTGCAAAAATCTTGATGTTGGATAAGGTAAAAAGAGTTTAAATTAGGAAAAGAGTTAAATGTTAATAAGAATCTCACTACATCATAGATGTCCAGTCTTCTCAAGCTTTTGCAAGAAAGTCGGCAAGCCTTTCCATGGGACTATACTAATATGAAAGGGTTAGACCCTAAAATTTGCACCCATAGAATCTATATAAGCCCTAAGTGCAAGTCGGTGAGACAAGCCCAAAGGAGAATTAATCCCGCTTTGAGAGATATAGTGAAGACCGAGTTGCAAAAGCTTCTTAGTGTCGGTTTCATTTATCCTATTTCTGATAACCAATGGGTTTCTCCTCTAGTAATTGTCCCATAGAAGGGGGTAATATGGAGAGTTTGTGTGGACTATAGGGAGCTTAACAAAGCCACTAAAAATGATCACTTTCCCCTACCTTTCATTGACCAAGTGCTTGATAATCTTGCTGGTAAAAAGTATTTTTCATTTCTAGATGGCTTTAGTGGATATAACCAAATCCAAATATCACCAGAAGACCAAGATAAGACAATGTTCACCTATCCATGGGGAACATTTTCTTACTCAGTCTTACCCTTCAGATTGTGCAATGTACCTGCTACTTTCCAGAGAGTAGTGCTTAGTATTTTCTCTAACATTACTGTTGACTGTGTTGAAATTTACATGGATGACTTCACTACTCATGGAACCACATTTGAGGAAGCACAAGCTAACTTGGAGAAGGTTATGAAGAGATGCCAGGAATATAACCTCTCCCTTAATAGTGAGAAGTGTTACATGATGATGGAGGAGGGAGTTGTCTTGGGACACTACCTTTCATCTTTTGGAATCCAAGTTGACCTTGCAAAAATTGCAGTCATCAACACACTTCCCACACTGGTTAAGAAGAAAGATGTTAAGAGTTTCCTAGGCCATGTGGGTTACTACAGAAGATTCATAAAGGATTTCAGCCAACTTGTAGCATCTTTGTACAACTTGTTGAAAAAAGGAAGCCGAGTTTGAATGGACAGAAGACTGTGAAGCATCATTTCAACAATTGAAAGATGTTTTGACAAAAACACCTATTCTCAGAGGACCTGATTGGAAGTTGTCATTTCGTATCCACATAGATGCATCTAATTATGCTATTGGAGAAGTCCTTGGACAGAAGGAAGGCATTGTTGAACATGTTATTTACTATATTAGTAAAAACTTGCAAGGTGTTGAGTTAAATTATACTGTCACTGAAAAAGAGTTGTTAGTAATTGTCTATGCACTCAACAAATTTAGGCACTACATCACCAGTTATGAAGTATTTGTTTACACTAATCATTTAGCCATCAAATACTTGATGAACAAACCTGCCATTAGTGGTAGATTAGCATGTTGGTTGCTCCTCATGCAAGAATTTGATGTGAAGATAATTGACAAACCAGGCAAGGCTAATGTGGTGGTCAATTTCTTATCAAGATTGCAAGTACCAGATGATCTTGCAGCAATTAACGACAGCTTCCTTGATGAGCACCTATTTTCTATTGATTCTTTCAATCCATGGCATGCAGACATAGCGAACTAACTTACTACAGGAAGAACACCACCTTACTTATCTCCTAAGCAACACCGACTTCTGGTTGAGAAGAGTTTTAACTTCTCATGGATCTCAGGCTTCATGTTCTATATAGGTCCAGACAAGGTCACCTAAAGATGTGTTCATGAGGATGAGACTTATGAAATTCTATGGGCATGTCATGATGAGCCATGTGGAGGCCATTTTTCCACGAAGAGGACAACCTATAAAATTCTGACAACTAGATACTACTAGCCTACTTTGCATAAAGATGCAGCAAAACATACCAGGCACTATGATAGATGTCAACGCATGGGGCACCCAATGAAGTATGATGAAATGCCCCTGCAGCCTTAGGTAGTAGTAACACCATTTGACAAGTGGGATATCGACTTTGTTGGACCCATTGAACCATCTTCTCATGGGAAGTCATATATCTTAGTATGCATTGACTATGCCACAAAATGGGTTGAAGCTAAGGCCATGAGGCATGCCAAGGATCATAAAGTCATTGAATTTATCTATGAATGTATATTCACTAGATTTGGAGTCCCACTGGAGATAGTCATGGACCAGGGAGCACAGCTCACCTCCAATGTTATCACAAAGTTGATGCAGGAATACATGGTGCGCCATGGTAAATCTTCACCATACCACCCCCAAGCCAATGATCAGGCTGATATAACCAATTGAGAGATAGAATCCATTTTAACTAAGACAATTGTAGTTCACAAAAAGGATTGGGCTATCCATCTTCCTAAAGCCATTTGGGCTTACCACACAACATGGAAAAGTACAACTAGGTTTACCCCTTTTGAGCTGGTGTATGGAAAATCAACATCCATGCCTATTGAGTTTCAGCATAAAACACTCATAACAGCCCTAGACTTGGATATTGATCTCACTAGAGCCCAAGAAGACCAATTATTACAATTGAATGGATTAGATGAATACAAAAAATCTGCACTCCACAACACATAATTGATCCAGCAATAGAGAAAAAAATGGCATGAAAAATTCATCTGCGAAAAACAATTTTTAGTGGCTGATTGGGAACTATTGTATGACTCCATATACCAGCATATGCCAAGCAAATTTCAAACCAGGTGGCTCGGGCCCTATGAGATAATCTCAGTATTTGATAATGGAGAAGTTCAACTTTCCACCATTGATCCTATCCAATTCAAGCTACTTGTCAATGGGCATAGACTCAAACTCTATAACAAACCAGTTAGCCGTCAGGAGTTCCTATAGTAGTTCTAGCACAGTAAACAGACATTCGTTCCTGCAGCTGAAGAATCTGGGTCTTCTACCTAGCCTTCTACCAATTCTTGATTCCATTCAAGAACTCCATAATAAACATTTCACATTTTGTGGAATTATTTCTCCATAATAAACTCCACCTCACCTTCTCTCTCAACCATCCATCCATACCATCCCATCACTCCATCAATGCAGGTTATATTTCTCAGAACACTCTTCCTGCAGCACTTGCCAGGTTCGTGCCACATACCTTCATACATATTTTATTTTATTCATTATTTATTAGGAAAGTGTGTTGTTTTAATTTTACACTCTTGCATGACCTAGCCTGGTGGGACCCATGCCTATACTTAGTTGGGGGGGGGGAATATTCTATTTTCAAAAAATTCAAATTAGCATGTAAACATTGAAGTTTCTTGTCTTTATGAGGTGACTGACGTCATGTGCTTGTTGATCTATCTTTCCATGATTGCATCATCATATCTGTAATAAAATTAAGACATTAAAAGCTAAATTTTAACTTCTAATGATATGTTCACGATGTTTTCGGGGTGGTAGCCCTTGGCACGAGCGAACTATCATGAGATTTGATGCAAGTGAAATATTATTAGATTTTGTGCAATAAACTTTCTTAATTTCATGAGTAAGTAGCATTTGGTATGCTTCCTTTTTCATCTGCAACGTCCTGTGCCGTAACACTTTGAATTCTATTGATTGCCATTGTTGTGATTTGTGAAAATACCAAGTTTCTGCAAAATTTAAAATTTTATGTTCATAACAATGGGAGGAGATATTCAGAGGCATGAGCCAGTGGATCACGGGGTTTTGTTGGGTGATGCGTCTAGTTGTGAAATGTTCAGAAGGAAAGGGTGGTTAGACTACTGCTTGAGTCTTAAGGGGTTCAATGAAGAAGTTGCTATGCAATTTCTAAACACTTTGAAAGATGGATTTACAGTGGTCAAGGGATTAAAAATTGAATTTACAGAGGACATTATGGCGGAAGTAACTGGTTTACCACAAGAAGGTGAAAAGTGGGCGAAGGACCTTGACTTGCGTTTGGCTAGGGCTCAGTTCACTCTGCATGGTGACCCTCAACTGGACGTAGATAAGAAGCAAGGCACTTCTAGAGTATCCTTGCCCTTGGAATTCATTTGGCTGGCTACATTCATCATCCAATATTTCACCTGCAAAGGGCGTTACAAGTATTTGCATGGCGTACATTTCAAAATTTTGAGTCATCTTCGGCACGACAATAGACCGATAAATCTTCCCAACTTCTTGTTCAATATTGTGAAAAATCAAGCTTCCTTAGTTCAGTTAGGAAAAGACCAGTCTATTTCGCATCATTGTTTGATAAAGTTAATTGTAGAGAGAGAATTAAATAAACAATTGATTGGCACATGGGAAGAATTTCTACAAATGAATGAGATAGAACCTAGAGTGGTCGGCCCTAGAGGCCAGGGTGTTAGGCGGTGAGAACAAACCTCCACTGGGGTTTGTAAAATCATCCAAAGGATATAAAATGTTCCTGAAGCTTCCCCTTCCACTTCTAGACCATCCAGGAAAAGAACTTGCAATGTTGGTGCCTCCACATCTAAGACAAAGAGAAATAAAAATAAAGAAACTGCTAGTGTCCTTAAAACCCCACCGTCCGTAAAGACCAGGTCCACCTCTAGGAGAGAAGAGGGAAAAAATATAGAGACAAAAGAAGGAATACCAGACCAACAACCTAGTAGTGATAATGTTGATGAACCCTTAAATTCACATGGGGAGGAAACTCTGGAAGTGTCTCCTGAAGTAGCTATGGAGAAAATGACCACTAGTAGGAGGAAACGAAAGAATCCTCCATGCTCGACTACATCCCCTAGAAGAAGTATAAGACTTTTTGAAAGTAACAGGGATGCTGAGGCTTTTGTTCCAATTGTTGACCTGGAATCCTCTAAATCTACGGAGAAGTCCTCTTTGGAGGAAGTGTTTCAACAAAATGTAGCTAGTGACACTAAATTCAACAACCAGAGTCCACAAACAAAAGTTAACACTAGTGTTGACTATATACTTATTGACAGTGATGAGGATTCTGAGGAGTCTGAAGAATTTGAAGAAAATTCTATTAGGCAAGACATTCATAGGGATTCAGAAGACTCCCCTTCTGAAGAATACCCAGAATTTGGAAAAGATATTGTTGAGGAAGTGTTAGAAAAACTTAATCAGGATGGATTAGAAACATTGGCTAAGGCAACAACTGAATCCAGTGAGGAGAGAAATGCAATAACAACCCTTGCTCTATGGAAAGGGGAATCTTCCAAACCACAAAGCACAGTAAAAAATCCTCACTTGGCACCTGGCTGGGTAGATATTCTCAATCAAGAACCCTTGCCACCGCCTTATTTGTCTACACCCCTGGCTGCAGGAATAAATTTGTATCAACAATTGTTGTGGGAAAGGGCACAGTGGCAATTAGAAAAGGAAAAACTAAAATGTGTCATTGATGATCAAGGCCATCAGATAGAGCAGAAATCAAATCAAATTGAGGTATTAAAGAGGCGGATTGATCAAATTACAGGATTGATTCCAGAGCTCATGAAATGCAGATCACCGTCTCTAGTGTATGCATTGTTCCTTAAAGAACAGCTTGTTAATTTTAAATTAAAAAGAATTGTAGAAGGACTCAATCCCTCTATCTCAACCCCCCATGAATTCTATGATGCATTTTAGTCTACTCCAATGTTCCTGAAGAATTTATTATGTGAACTATACCTACATAACTTAGAAGTACCAAATGATACAGAGTGGAACTCACTCCTCTATGTAGGAGATGTGTAATTAAGGGTAGTTATGTCCTAGATGCATAATGAAATAAGTAGGGAGCACCAAGCTGCACCTTACAAAAATAATGAGATGATAGCTCCCTTGTTTATGAGGCCTGAAGTTCAACATTCCAAGCGGACATTTCTAGATCGGCTTTCTGTTACAATGAACCCAAGTGGAGCTAGCAAGGTATATCTAGTAAGAGAGCAAGCTTTTACAGATTGGGACTAGCATGCATCTCATGATATTACAGTAGCAATCAGTGCCTCAAGAAAAAGATGGATATGGATGTCGCATGATCTGAAGGTAAGGGAACCTCACTCTCTACAGAATTTAACCCTTGCCACTAAAAGAGACCCATGGTATATCATGTTGGGAAGAAGTCTACATAATTACTGGTTTCCATTAAGGTTTCAGCCTCCTGTACTCCTGTAGCCATTGCTAGCAATGACTGACAGTGCAACAGATCATGACATGTCTACAAAAGTCCAATGATGGGAAAGGCTCAGAGCAAATCATGGGTATTTCAATTATGTTAAAGATGAGCCTGGGGAGAAGACAACTAATGACTTAAGGCTATGTGCCAGAATCCAAAATTTCATGATTACTGGGAACCGATAATAGTGTAGTTGGGGGGAATGATGAGCCTCTAAAAGGCCATCTTTCTAAGTACTTTTTATCCTCTTTTCAGACAGTTATTTGCACACAGACATGAATTCATAGTTTTCTATGATATGAACTTATGGTTTTTATGTATATGTTATATGTGTGTGTGTGTGTGTGTGTGTGTGAAGACATGGAATAGAAATGTGGATTGTTAAAGACATGATATTTTATTGAATTCATTGACATGAATGGTATAATACAGTAGTTATACATGCTGATGAATGTTTCCCTGCTTATGCTATGTTTTGGGTAGTCTTCCTCTTGTAGCCATAGGACTTGCAAGAGTGTTAATTGGAACTTTACATCTTTTTCCTAATATTGATGATAAGAATATATATGTATATGGGAGGTTGTGTGTGCATTGATTATTTTGTAGGTGTTTATCATGGGCATTCAAGGACTATCATTGAGGCGCTGGAATAGTCAAAGCCAACAGAGAATTGCTAAATCTTCGCAAGCGGGGCAGTCAATTACTACTTTCTGTTGCATGCAGTGTGTGGATTTAGTTCCCTCAACATGCTATATTCTTGGGAGATTTGTTTATGGTTAATGTTATTTCTATTCTGAACATTATGAGTCTGTAACTGATCCTCATTTATGGAGTGATCTTAGATTTAGGAGCTAGTTGTAGTTTCCCTTCAAATAAATGACTGTTGTAACTCTTCAAGAGTTAGTCGGATAAGCTAATTTTCATAGCAGAGCTATTGTGATACTATTTTTCAATTAAGTGTAATCTCTTTTCATGAATGAATAGAATGCTCAGTTCAAGTTTATATCTTTTATATTGATCATAATTTATGTTCACTCATCCAAGGGGGCTCAGTTGGTGAGTGAATTGTTTTGTTAGAGTATAATTCATTTTCCTGTCATTTCTAATTAAGGTAGAACTCTATTGCTCCTACAACCACTAATAACAGAATTGGTAGACTATTCCTGCAACATTGGCAGCTAGAGTAATTCCTACCTGTGATTACATGATTTGTTAAGAGTAAATTCATTTCCTGGTTTTAGCATAGTTTTCCTAAAGCATAAGCATTTGAATTTCATAGGATAGACTTAAGATTGAGAGGTTTGAAGCATATACTTTACGAATGTCATTCCAAGTTTACGTCCCTCGTCGATAATTAAATGAGACTAAATAATTCAATTAGAAACCATTTAGGGTGTCCAATCCTGAAATAGGCAATATATTACTTTGGGTTTCTGATACCATTATTTGGCCAAGCATAGGGATTGGCTTTCCTTAGCTTAGTGGCATTTATTTATATTGCAACACTATTTCATTATACTGACTGATGTTTTTGACCATGGATACCCTTTTATATGAGAGGTTGTTGGCCTAGGTCATCACATATTCTTTATTTTGTAAATTATGTTCTTTATAAACTCTTACCCTTACTTTGGTGTTAGAGTTGTTTCCCTCATTCCAAAGATTCCTCTTCCTCTTCGTTGCAAGGGGCTGGATGATTGAATCTTTGTTCTTGTTTGGTTTATCTATGAAAGATGATATTTTATCTAAAAGCACTCCTCTATGGTGGGGATCTTGTTGATAAGATATCTTTCTCTTTGAGGATCCTTTTTCCATAAGTGACATATCCTTTTCACGATTATCTATGCTCTTGGATGTACGGGTCAATACCCTTCACTAAGAATGTAGTGTACATTGTTGTTAACATGATATCTCCTTACGTTGTGAAGTAGGTATCCTCCTTCTCTTCCTTATCATGTCTAGTAGACAACCACGATAAGGAGGGGGCATATATAGGGTCTCCCTTGTACTATAGTTTTTCAAATTTTATATGCTAAATCCTCTGAAGGTAATGCACATAAGTTGCTAAATTCTAAAGAGACACACATTTTTGAAATTTTATATCCTAAATCCTCAGAAGGTAATGCACATAAGTTGATAAATCCTAAAGAGACACACATTTTTCAAATTTATATATGCTAAATCCTCTGAAGGTAATGCACATAAGTTGCTAAATCCTGAAGAGACATGCATTCCAATATGCTAAATCTATAGAAGGTAATGCACATAAGTTGCTAAATCCTTAAGGGACACATGTTTAATATCCATAGTGATGCAAGAAGGTGGATCTATGGGTATTCCAGAAGCCATCAGAAGATGCATTACAATTACAGAGCACAATTTTTGGGTGAACTATTAGGTTTTGCTGCCTGTTGGGCTCTCCCTCCTTGGTGATTCACAGTAAGGTGGGCATCTTACTAGGTGAGGTAATCACTTTCTCTTTTCTCTCTTTTCGCTTTCATGCTATTAGGACTAGATCATGAAGCTATTTTATTTATAGTGTTGCTCTTGTCTTTCTTATGTAATCATTTATGCTTTTATGATAGCTTTCTAAATATGATATTAGTATAGGAAACATTTTCTTAGCAAGGTTTCCTTTGCTAGTTGATTTGGGTGTGTTTTAGTACTAACCCCTCTTTGTTGTTTTTCTTCTCGCACCCTTGTACATGTATGTTGAGTTAGGATCCTTAGCTTGGGGGCTTGTGTCCTTAACTAAGTGTTATTCTATCTCATTGCAAATCCACTTGAATCTTTCTTCTCCTTTACAGCAAGCATGTTCAATTTTCATACTCCCGCTAAAGTGGGGGCTTAATGTATTGTCTTAAAATGGAAGAACTTCCATGTTAAGAGATTTTATCCCTCCTTAGGGTGTGTTTTGGTTCTTCATCATGTTGTCCCTTATTTTCTACCCCTTTCCATCTTCAGTGCCTATTTAGGGCTCTGTTTGGGCCTCTCTGGGCACTGTTTTCCTCTCCCAACTCATTTTCCAGGGGTCCTAAACCCCTGGGTCAAGGTTGACCTCGACCTTGACCTAGGTCAAAGTTGACCTCAACCTTGACCTAGGGTCCCATTTTCATCAAAAAGTTTATCGGATGCGAGGAGAAGTTCAAAAGTTTGTTTTCCCACTTCCGGGTCAGCTGTTTCGGGCTTCAGAACTGTAAACCCTCAAATTATATTTAATATGGGGTCCATTTATAGGGTTTTTCACTTAATGGGAATTTATTTCCTATATGTCATCCTCTCTAGAAGTTTTTGCCCTAGATTTGTATAAAAGGAAGCCTTCCTCTCTCATTTGATATATCTCTTTTGGCCATCAAGCTATCCACAAGTTATGCAATCAAGCATCCATTCTCAAGAAAGAATTCAAGCCATCATCCTTTCAAGCATTCAAGTTCTCCATTTAAGATCAAGGATTCAAGCATTCACATCTTTGGAGGGATTTGGTTCAAGAATTCAAGATTCAACATTCAAACCCTAGATCTATCCATCATGGTGGTGTGATCTTCGTTTCAAGGTGGATTTCAAGCATGTAATCATGGAGGTTTTGATTTACATTTGTTAAGTGTTGATTCCAAGCTTTCATATCAATATACTTGTTTACATTTCAAATACAATTGCATATCTATTGAATTTCATAGCTTCATTATTAGATCTACTTCTACTACTTGCTAGCATTATCTATTTCAATTCCATTTTAAAGGTTGATTCCAAACCGAGGTTTAACCAAGGAAAATCCCTTGTCCAAACAACAAAACCCTTTTTCTTGCAGATACAGGTGCGGAACAATGAATATCAATGCAAATCTGAGTACCCTTTTCGACAAATTTTTAGGATTCACGAATAGAATTTCCGTCGAAGCAGTGCAGGTCAAGGTCAACTTTTTGGGGTAAGATTGTACCCCAGGGTAAGATCTTACCTTGGCTCTGGGTCAAGGTCGACCTTCATCAGAAAGACAACAGATTTATGGGTTTTCTCTATTTCATTATTTCCAGTCTGGAACAGGTTGTAGAAATTCCTGAAATAGTACACAGACATAAAAAATTAGCATTTTCCAGAATTGCCGTATTTTAAGGTTAGTATTTGTCTTCAATTCAATCAAAATTCCAATATATATTTTCAATAGAAAAAATATAAGGTCTTCTCCTTTATTCATATTCTCCATAAATTGATTGTTTTGTGCATTAGCCTTTTGGTTGATCAATTTGGATCTCTCCTTTGGGAATTTGGATTTGGAGGTGGATCCTATATTTTCCCGCTACATTTTTGGGTGACCACACACCCTCTATATTTTATCTCATTACAATTTCAAAACCTTCATTGGAATCTTAAGGCAACTCATCGAAAAGATAGGAATTGCTGAAATAACTGATTGCAACATTAAAATTCAACCAGCATATGTGAGCCATTTCCCTTTCCAACTGTCCATTCTCTTCACACAGCTATCAATAAGCTCCTTCCATAAATTAGTTTTAGATGCTCCTCCAAATAGAGGAATATTCAAATATTTGTTGGGAAGAATTCATACCTTCATCCCCATAATCTGAATAATGTGTTGTTGAATAGGAGGAGAAGTATTGAAGAAGAAAATTTTAGACTTCTCCCAATTGATAAATTATCCAAAGACCAAGCTGTAAGTATCTAAACTTGATTTAATAATTCTGGCCTCCCTAACTGAAGCTTCACCCATAATATAGGTATCATCAACAAACTGTAAATGAGTGACATAATCAACCTGTCTAGCAACCTTAATACCTTTCCAAGAGCCTACAGTAGCTACCTTATTAATGGATCTACCCAAGGCTTTAGCAAGAATGATGAAAAGGAAGGGGGAGAGATGATCACCTTGGCGAATTCCAGTGGAAGTCTCAAAAAAACCTTTAGGACTACCATTAACTAGAATAGAAAGGCGAGGAGTGGAAATACAACTGCACACCCAATTACACCAAGAGATATCGAACCCAAACCTGCTAAGAACCTACATCAGAAAACACCTGTTAACATTGTCATAAGCCTTTTTGATATCTAGTTTAATCATCATGTCCACCATTTTCCCTGATTTGATAGAATGGATAGCTTCGTGCACAACTATAATGCCTTCATAAATAGATATGCCTGGGGCAAAACCACTATGTTCCTCTGAAATGATAGAGGGTAAAACCTGCTTCAATCTGTTAGCCATAACTTTTTCTATCACCTTGTAGACTGTGTTGCACAGGGTAATTGGACTGAAGTCATTAAAGGTTTCTTTCTTTCCTTTCTTGGGGATCAAAGCAAGAAAGGTGTTGTTAAAATCCTTAAAGATAAAACCTCCTTTCCTTAACTCTTCCATGACATCACACAGATCCCTACCAAGAATAGACCAGGTTTTCTAAAAAAATAAGGTCGGGAAGCCATCAGGACTAGGAGCTTTATCACTACCCATGCTAAATAAGGCTTTTCTAACTTCCTATTCTGTGACCGGGCTCATTAATATTTTATTCTATTCCTCTGAAATGATGTTGGGAATCACATCCAACACTCCTGAGTCATCCATCCGAAGCTCCTCATTCTTAGAGAAAATACTAGAAAAGTGTCTAATAGCTTCCGTGTTAATAAGATCTTGATCTATTAGCAGATTACCTTGATTGTCCTTGATTGAGAAAACCTTGTTTAAAGATATTCTTCCTTTGACCGAGTTATGGAAGAATTTAGTGTTCCTATATCCCTCTTTTAACCATAGTTCTCTTGATTTTTGTCTCCAAAATATTTCTTCCACTTTCAAAACTTCATTGTATTTATGCTTGAGTGCTTTTTCCTATTGAAATAAATTGTTATCCATACCTTCCTTGACTATCACCTCATTTAAAGCAGCTAAGTCTATCTCAATATTGAATTTTTCAACAAAGACATTCTTAAATACTACTCTATTCCACACCTTCAGATTTTATTTGATAAATAGTAATTTTTTAAATAAAAGGAAGGCATAATTCCCAGAGTGTCTTGGGGCATTAGTCCACCATTCCTTAATCAAATCCAGTAGGTCTGTATTTCTCAACCACATTTTTTTGAACCTAAATGGAGCTCTCTCTGGGGTAGCATCCTCTACGAGTCTTAAGCAAATGGGAAAATGATCTGATCCTGAAATAGGTAGTATTTCTACTTGACCAATCCATTTGGTCTCTTCCCACCTTCCACCAAGAAGAAATCTATCCAACTTTTCCACAATATTAGTGAACCCTTCACACCTATTCATCCAAGTGAAAATCCCATTACTGAAAATCACATCCTGTAAATCATTCTTGGAGACAAAATCAACAAAATCTTGTTGACTCTGACTTAGCCATCCTTTACCCCCTAATTTTTCCCCCGGTGTTAGAATGGCATTGAAGTCCCCTCCTAAAAGAAGAAGGGATTCTTTATAGGCATTTATGAACATAGACAAGTGCTGCCATAGCTGTTGTTTCAGCCTTGGGTTGCATGGGCCATAAACATTAAAGGCTAAAAAGGTCAAATTTAGCTAAAAGGAGACAATTTTAACTAGCTGCCAATTACTACCTTCATCCAACAAACATACATGTGATCTAGTCTCTTTCCAAAGAACACACAAGCTCCCTAAAGCACCTTCTGCATCCTTAAAGAGACAACTCCACCTACCAAACTTTTTAGAAAAAGATAAACCACCATTAGCATTCAACTTAGTTTCTTGAAGAAGAACCAGATCAGGTTGGGTTTGGTCAAGACAACACTTTACCAAACACCTTTTTTCAAGAGCATTGTAGCCCCTGACATTCCATGAAAGGAGCTTCATGGCTTCCGGGAAGAGGTGTATCATCTTCCCGATCTCAGCAATTTTGACTAGTCTACTGCATTACCAACAATGGCTAGCTTTACCTTTGTTGACTTTGGATCTCTTCTGCCCTTTTCTTCAACATTAGGTTTATGCACTAAAGAGGGAGTTTGACTAATGGATCTCTTCTCCACAACATCCAATTGATCCTACATACCCAATTCTTTAGTGTCCTTTTCCTCAACTTGAGAGTCATATTCAAAATCTGTGATCCAGTTATTATCTGCATTCTCCTACATGTCCTCCATAGATTTTTCCAAATTTCTAATAGGAGAAATTTGGATATCCTTGCAGGGCTCATAGGAACCCTTGTCTTGGTCCTTATGGAAAGGATCCATACTATCTGGGATCATGTTTCTTTCTTCCATAAAGTCTGGTTTACACCCTCTATTAATATTAACAAACTTGGATCTTTTGGGGGTGGTTAAGTTATCCTCCCATGAGTCCAACACCATCACAATTTTCTTTAAAGACTTCATTTGACAATGAATTGCATTGTCATCACCAGCAACTATCTCTGACAAAGGAAGAAAGGGGGTTTCTTTCACTACTTATGTGAAATGTGGACTGTCTACCAGTGCCAGTTGCGAAGACCTAGGTTGTTTATTGATCTTATGAGCGTCATTAGTGGAGATATCTGAGCTGTTCACTGGGGAATAGTTTCCACAACCTTTGTGCTTCTGTTGAAAATCATTTCTTCCTCATTTTGTAAAGCCCAGGGAGGATATCTAGTCCTATTAGATTTCGTTGAAATAATCCAGTCCAAGCCTTTATCATTTTCCAAACCTTTCCCTTTTGTAAGCTCATTAGAAACATCCTGACCTGGTGAAGCATTGTCTACTTCAATCTTTAGTCTCCAAGAGCCATTGACCGATCCTAGGACTACATATTCAGGGATTTGATAGCATTTTTGAACCAAGACTAGCAGTTTTGAATAAATATAGAAGTCATGCTCGTCCACAACTTCTTCAGCTATTAAAAATTTCCCAAAACATTCTCCAATGATTTTCAAAGTGTCAACATCGGTATATTCCCATGGTAGATTTTTTAGTTTCAACCACACAATAATATTTTCTACTTCTTCCATGTCCGGATTGAAATTTGGTTTCTAGTTCCTAGTATATATGCCTATCCCATCCATCATATATGGTCCTCCACTCAAGACTGAGTCCTTTTCCATTTTGGAGGGGCTTATAACTAGAAGGAACTCATTTGAAAGGGTTTTGATTTCATAATTTCCCCCCTAGTTTTCTATAATCCATCTTTGTATTTTATCAATAGACGGCCACGACCCTAGTCATTTCATAAAAAAACTATATCTTGTAATCTATTTATCGAATCTATCCATTGAGGATTATCAATAATCAGGGAAGAAGCTCGAAAAACAATAGTGTTATCAGCCTCCTTACTTGTCAGTTGGTTAAACGTGCTAGCTTTGAAGACGAGTGCAACCAAGTTCGTAGCCTTTGGGTGCCAAAACTTATGTTTGATCTCTTTGAATTTGAAGTTTCTAGGTTGATAAAAGGGTGATTTCTTGTGCCTTGAGAAGGATTATTAATTCTCCCCATTCCCCCTATTCCGTCCATAGCTTCGTGAGAGGTCTTACCGAGGAGGAATCCATCTAGCTCGGTTGAAGCCGCTTTGTTTGCCTACTAGTCCTTGGAAATATCTATGTGAAAAGAGCCCATTTGGTCCAACCTTCGATCTTCTTTTAGAAGAATCATTTTCTGTAAAACCCTTTTGCTAGTTGTTGTTAGAGACCTCCATTTCCTGTCTGTATGAAGAGGATCTCCATTGATTTCTCCCTTGTTGATTTCTCCCTTGGTGTGGCCACTACCTTAGAAAACCTCTTCCAAAACCCTTGCTTCCATATCTGCAACCTCCACGGTCATAGTCATTGCTCGCCCAGCCAGAGCCGCCCTTCGCCATTCTAGATTTTAAATATTTTATAATGGATGTACAATTTAATATGTAATATTAGTTGAAAATAGAGGGTCACATGATGTATTTATAAGGAACGGTGGCATTTCTTATTTGAATTTGTACCCTTGCTTGGAATCATATTTAAATATAAGAGAAATAGCTTATTTATTAGAAACATCATTGATTTTGGATTGCAGCTCAGAGATTTTGGTGTTGAGAGTGAAACATTTCAATCTGTTTTGACCAGCACACAAAATTGCTTCAGTACTCCGAGGTAAGAAACGCCTTGAAAGCTAAAGTTCTCATAAATATTTCAATATTTTAGAAAATTCCTCGTTCTGCAAATCTAGCTGATATGAGCTGTAAAATTTATTGCATGTGCTTCGAACATAATAATTTTCTCCCCTTTTACATAAAATCATTCCAGGGATTTCATATTCTCCTTTAAAAATTAAAATCTTAGCCCCTCCCTGTAAGTAGAAATGAGAATATTTTAGAAGTTTTCAGGTAATCATCCGTAAAACTTTTGAGTTGCATGCAAAAGTGTTTCAGAATTTTCTTTTAATCTCTGCATATGTGTTTTTAAATCCAAATTTGGATGCTCTGGTCTAAATTATTGAATGACAATATATGTTTTTTAGGGGGAAAGTTTCAAGGACAAAGTAGCTTACCACACAGACTAGATCTTGTATACACTAAAATGTCAAGTAAAACAACTAATGCTCTTGCTTAAGACAATTGAATCCTTGGTGAGGTCACAAGAACGAGATCTTATACAGAGATTTGAGGATTATCAGGGTTTGGTATTTTTATAATGCATTCTCTGTAATATCTATTTTTTCTATGTTTAGATTATGGTATTTTTATATTGCATTCTCTGTAATATCTAGGATGAGTTTCAATCAAATTGTTTCCCCAATTCAAAGTTCATTTTAATTGATTTTTGTTATTTGATTTAAAGTTCATTTGATTTTTGAAGATTACCTTTATGATAATGTTTATATTTTTCTATTTGGCAATTGCAAATCTTAAAAATCAATTATTGAATTAATTTGTCTTTCATTTAAAAATTAAAAGAATAGAATTTAGCTTAATTATATATTTTTTTGTTAAAAAAGAAAAAAAGAATAGGAATGTTTCTTAAATATTTTAAAAATATAGATTGATTCTATTAGAAATTTCAAAATTTAGTGTAATTACAAAATTAAAATTGATTTGCATGGTGTAGAAAAATATAAAATGAATCCATTAATACATAGATTTTAGTTAAAATATAGAAAGAATCAAGATTTTAATTTTAAGTTTATTTTAAAAGAGTTGATCTATAAATATATTTAATGAATCTATTAATACATAGATTTTAGTTAAAATATAGAAAGATTCTATTAAAATTAAGATTTGAGTTTTAAATTTATTTATAAAAAAATTAAAATAGAATTTAGTTTAATTATAGAATTAAATTGAGTTGCATGCAAAAATTAAAAATAGAATATAGAAATGTTGTTTATATATCTAGAAATAAATTAGAAAGATTTTTTTTTCTATTAGATTTTAGTTTTAAATTTATTTATTTAAACTTTAAAAAAATGAATTTGTTTTAATTTAGAATTAGAATTATTTGCATGCAAAAAAGAAAAATAGAATTTACCATTTTTCCTTAGGTATCTAAATTAATTTCTAATTATATTTTTAATATTACAACTAAAAGGATACTCTATCTTACACAATATAAGTTTAACTTTAGTTAAGATTTATTAATAATATATTTTATATAAATAAGTATAATGAAAAAGTAAAATTTTAAATTATATGATTATAGGGCACTAAAATTAAGGTGGAAATTATGATTAAGGTCCAATTAAGGTTCAATTTGTACATCAAGTTAATATATCTAAGTAGGGTGAATCTTCAATTAAGATAAGAGTTAACATAAAGACTTTGTTTTAATTAAACTTTAATTAGATATGGTTACTATTTAATCCTAACTATAGTTCTATTATACTAACCCAAACCCAACCAAATTCTTTACCCTAAACCTCAATCATAATAAAAAAATTACCATAATTTAATAAACCCTAATTATATCGCATCCCTAGTCTTAAATCCTAATTCTAATAGTAGTCTTGACCCTACAACCATGATGAAAAACCTAAACATTTAAATATAATTCAAACAACTTGAAACCTAAAACCAAACATAATACTAACCCTAAACTCTAATCATTATAATAATCTTAACCATAATCATAACCCTAACCTTAGAGAAATGATGAAAACCTAACCATAACTATAGTTCAAACCATACCCCTAAACCCAAAACCATGGCTCTAACCATAATACTAAACCTAACCGTATGCATTAATGAAACCTTAATCCTAATGATGGTATAAACCTTAACCTTAATAAAAATATAAACTATAACTTAGAACCATAACTATAATCCCAACCCCATTCCAAATCCTATCCTAACCTAACCTTATCTTTAAAACCTAAAAACCATGATGAAAACCTTAAACCTAAATGTAATTTCAAACATAACCATAACCATAACTCTAAACCCTAATATTAAGTTTAATCCCAATCATGATAATAATCCAAACCTTGACCACAATCATAACCCAAACCCTAATGTTAATCATGGTTGCAACTCTAACCCTAAAAAATCTAAACTATAATCATAAACCATAACCTTTCCCCTAATCCTAAACCTCTTCCTAGCCATAAAAACACTAGACCTAACCTTATGTAAACCTTAACTCTAACCATAATCTCAATCCTAATGCTGAACCCTAACCATGATCATAATTATATCTATAATCATAACCGTAACCGTAACCATAATCCAAATACTAATCCAAAATTTGACCTTAAAACTAAACATTATGTAAGCCCTTTAAAACTAACCATGATTTTACCCATAACCCTAAATCCTAACCCTAACAATAATTCCAACTCTAACCCTAAGTATAAGCTAAACCCTAACCATAAACTTATTCCTAACCCTACCTATTTCTCTAAATTAAGAATGGCCCTAAACCTAAATATATCATTGACCGAAAACCTAATCCCTATCCTAATCTCAACCCTAAAACCTAACTTTGGACGTTACCTAAACCAACCTTAACCCTACAAAACCCTATTGTGAATCCAAACCACACCCTAATCTGAATACTAACCCTAATCCTAACTGTAATCATAATTCTAATGCTAACCCTCCAACCCTCTCCCTAACCATACACAAAACCCTAATCTTAACTCTAACTTTAACCATAACCCTAACCATAATCTTAATGCTAAAGACTTAACCCTATCCTTAAACCCTAATGAAAGTACTAAACCCTAACCCTAACCATAGTCATAATCTTAAACAAGGTGATAACCCAAATATTAAACCCTAACCCTACCAATAGTACTAATCCTAAATCCTAAACCCTAATTCTAATTATAACCATTTATTCTAACCTTATCATAGTGTTAAACAAATCCATAAACTAATCACGATGTAAACCGTTACCCTAACTATAATAAGTTAACTATAACTTTTTAAACTCAAACCCTAATCCTAATGCTAACCCTAACCCTAATCCTAACCCTAATCAAAAGCCTAAGATTGACCATAATAATAACCATGATGTAAAATAAAAATTCTAACCGTGATCATAATACTAACCATGGTGTAAAATAAAAACCCTAGGTCTAATCATAATACAAATCATGAACCTAAACCCTTATCCTAACCCTAACCCTAATAAAAACACTAGCTCAAACAATCATACTAACCATGATGTTATCCCTAATCCTAACAATAATCCTAATCTAAACCCTAAGCCTTAATCCTAACTTAAATTAAAACCTGAACCCTAACCATAATACTAACCATGAGGTAAACCCTTAACCTAACGATAAGCTTAAACCTAAATCTAAACCTTAATCCTTACCATAATAGAAATCCTAACCTAACCATAATATTGTCCATGATGTAAATCCCCTCCCTAACCATTTTCTTAACTTTTAACCCTAAACCATAATTCTAACCCTGACCCTACACCCTAAACCATAATCTAACAATTAAACCCCAATCTACAACATAATCTTAATCCTATTGCTACACCTTCATTCTAATTATAATTCTACTCGTAACCAGGACCATAAACCCTAACCCTAACAATAATTCTACTCGTAACCAGGACCATAAACCCAACCTTAACACCAAACCCTAACCATGATCATGATATATATTATAAGGCTAAATGTTAACCCTAATCATATTAATTTACTTAGTGTGTTATGTGTGTTGCAGCTGCTACTAGCTAATATATACTCTATTTAAAATACGTCGAGATGCATGGAGGCATTGAATTTTTCATCATTCATCTTTAATATGGAGAAAAAATTAAAGTTGAAAAAATTCAACACCTCGAGACATCTCGACGTATTTTAAATATATAATATATATTAGCTAGTAATAAAACTAAAATAAGTGTAGCACTTGTTTGCTTTTATGATAGGGCTACAACTAGAAAATCCCCTTTAAGCGTGCCTTTTGGTAAGGCGTCCTTTTTAGTTTGTTGTTTTAGAAGTTTCCTTTATATGCACCCTCTCCTGTGGACGAGAAAACCCTTCATCTCAGCTCACCTCTAAAACCCTAGAAAACTCAACATATAGAAAGATTTGGCGACCCCTAGGTTTTTCTTTCATTGCAGAGCGGCGGAGGCGATAGAAGTCTTCAACAGCAGCTGCTATTGTCTTTGGTAAGCATCCATTAGAGTTGGTAGTCGGTACTCATCCTATTTGATTGCAATAACTAGAAATCAGCACCGCAGTTAAGCATTATATAAATGGATTTTCTTATCTCTTGTAATTGTAATGCTTGATTTTATTTTTCCAGATGCCTGTTTAGATTTATTGTTCAAGATAGAGGGATCCATCTTCAGTTTAGATTTATCTTTTTTCTTTTGAATGCAAAATCCCAATAATGACGGGCCAACCCATCTGAGCGAAAGCTGAACTTACAGCAATTTTTATGATTATAAGTGAGCTTTTCCTGGCTATAATACGGATTAATAGATTTCTGGTACTGCCCATTTTAGGTTAAAGTAAATTTTCAGCTGTAGTAACCCACCCTGTTCTGGTGCTAATTTTTCTTTTTGCCTTGTTTCGCTTTTAAAAATTCTGTCAAACAGTTGGCATATGGTTTTCAATGTTTCGTTGTCAGACTTGAAGTGCAGGATTAAAACTGCAACTCACAATAAAGATCTACCATTGAAAATGTTCTCAATATTCACAGGATTACAAAATCTTAAACTGATCTACAAATGACCGATTTTTCTGCTGTTAAAATGAACTCAGAAAATTACAGAAGTATTTCGGTATTGAATTTTGACAACATTTATCATGCACCTGTTTAAAACCTCCTCACTCAGCAAACACCAGGTCTAAGTCCACCTCAAACAGAAAACTACTTAAGTAAGCAGCAATCTTCTCAGATCGAGCCACTAGTGAAATCTTTTAGCAGTCACAGAGTGGAGAATATATCTGCACCGGTAATGATGAAGCCTTAAAACAAACTCTGCGATGCTCAGACATAAGCTCTGTGATCTTCACACAGCTCCAGCAATACGAACCAGAATGATGGTACCTCTAAGAATGAGTCTGTCAACTCAGAATGTTGCTCATAGCAAGGAGAATCCTCATGCCTATATATAAGATGTGCCCATTGCTGCTACTGTCTTGTAATGACCAGTTTGATCTTCCCATAGTGCTGATATTGTGACTTACCCTTTATGAAAAAAGATTCTGAGTATACACCTTTAAAAATGCTCTCTTTTATTTGCAATTCTGAGAATAACATTGGAGCAATACATCCAGAATCTAATGAGAATATGCAGCACTAATCAGTATTGACATGTTCATGCCGTATAGAGGTTTTTTTATCAGAATGTGTGACTAGCACCAATGATTACAGGAGTTTCCAAGAAACAGAGCCTGCACTTGTAATGTTCCTTTCGGATCCTCGTAGGATTTTGCTTATTACTGGATAGATTAGTTGGTCTACTTGTCTCTATCAAAATGGTAATTGTGATTCTAGCTTTAAGGCCCTGCTTAGAATGTTATGCTTGAGAGATTGATATATAAGACTTCTACAATTCTTCTTTAGTTAGATTAGCAAAAATACTTTTTAGTGAGCGGCCTTAGATGAATGCATCAATATGAAAATTATGTTAACGTTATTTCCACATGCATAGAACAATAGATGATATGATATCCACCACTAGGAGATGTTAGATTCTCTCCAATTGTCACCAGTGTTATAATCCTTATTAATATTGATATGCCTGAGTCTATGATCTACAGTGTACTTGCACACAGATAAGAGATGAAAGGTCTTGCTGATTAAATGAAAGAATAGGAGTTCTGATCAAACAAGCAACTACAGATTAGATGAATACCAGATCTGAAATTAAGATAATGTTTCAATAATAATGGTTGCAAACTCTACTTATATGTGGAATGATGTCTGATATAACTTCTGATGCTCAGTCCCGAAAGATGCCTGATCTGAATTTGGGTATAGATTCTAATTACCTGTGTAAGATAGAATATAATCTTTATTGCCACCTCTGATTATTGTCCTCATAAACTGTTGAATGAATGGCACTATGGAATCACTGATACAGAATATAAGACTGCTGATCAGGTGGTCTGCATATGTTTTCTCATATATTTACCCTGCTGGCATGCATGGGGGGATGGGATAAGTAGTTAGGTAGATGCCATTGCCTTACAAATTCTGTGGGGTCCAACTATGATTCCTTATTCTAGCTTATACTAGCAAGCGCATCCTTGAGAACATTAGGGCACTAATGGCATTAAGTGGGAGGGACTATAGGGGGCAGGGGAAATATATGAAATAGATCTGATGCTATATAAAACGATCTGCTAATGGATTAATATGAATGTAGATTAGTGGTTTGATAATCCTTTTTGGCTGCCCCAGATTTTATATATTGTATTTCTGTAATGTCCTTTTCCTGGATTGCCCTGTAATCTGCTCATAGTAATTGAAATTACTGCTGCAAACTGTTCTGTTATAAGTGATACTTGGTTCGATGCTGTCTGCTGTTTTGGTCAATGATGAGATTGATGCTGCTTTGGTCAATGATGAGATCACTGGTTAATTTACTTAACTTGCTTTTAACAAGGGCTCTTTTAACATGGTTAATTGCATTTTATTTTTATTTTTTGTGCTTTATGGTTTTACGTTGTATTTTGCTGATTGTGCATTCTCATAGATTCGACATTGTAGAAGAGAATGTTTGCAGTAGATGTTCTTACAGATAGGGGGCTTCCAAACACCTTCAATCTCATTCATGTTTCATAGTTATGTTTTGAATTTTAAAGCTCTTCATTTATCTAATATTATCCATGATTCCATACCTGTCTTAAATTTACGAATTAAAAAAAAAAGTATCACTGAAAATTTTGGCCAATAGCAAATTATTTTTGACAGTACTGATTGAATGATGGGGCAATGTCATGTAACTAAGTATACAAAGACCTTTTAAAGATTAGGAAATGATGCTTCAAATTACTGTTTGATATCAGGTTATTTATGCCTACAGTGTTCGATTGCATTAGCTCACTATCAAGGGATTTGGAGTTGGTTTGATCAAAATTAACTAAATATAGAATCAATTTTCAAACACTAGAATATTTGTTGTGTTAAAATATCCTTCTTTGACACCATTTTATTATTGTTTTTTTGTGTTAGATTGTGTTTGTAACTTTGTACATTGCTGTTAGAATATTTGGATTGGTTACTGATTGTTTTTAAATTAATCAGTAAGAGCACATTTCAAATGGAAAAGGAAGATGGTACCTCTGGATTAAGACTCAAAATTGTAAGTTTGCTGCATAAAAGGTCAACCAGACTTAGACCACAGAGGGGAAACTCATTTTGCTAACTAAAACATATTAACTTACAGTTTACCCCAGCGGGCAAACATCTGGCACCGTTGCCAAACAAATCTGGCAAGTGACGGAATGAGTGGACGGATGGGAATACCATTGGAGGAGAATATCAATGTGAGGACGAATGAGGACGGAATCATTGAATAGAATTTATGCCTAATCAATTGAATAAAAATAGAAATTTAAAGAAGGAACTCAAAGAAGAACAAGCCGCTAGAATTGCCGTACTCGCACAGCAGCAAGCCGAGCGAAGGGAGAGATTTCGAAGACGCGCCGAAGGACTACCGAAGGGAGTAAGTGAAGGCGAGGGTCTAGAGGAATTTGACCGGGAGGCCGGAAGAAGTGACGAGGACCGCCTAGAGGAAATAAGGAGCATGTTCGGGTCCTTAACCTTAACCCCACGGACGGAAGCAAGAGAAGCCCGGAGGAAGGGTTAAGTATGCTACATCTAGCAAGAATAGGATGTGGTAGTTTACCCAATTAGAAATTCCATGTTTTACATGTGAGCATGTAACATGTCACCAAGGAATTTGAGCATGGGTCTTTTGTTTATCTAAAAAGCCCTTAGGAATTAACACTTTAGCTCATACCATTTTGACACCCCTATAACATGAGGTTTATCTTTCCAAGTAATATATTGTTTTCTATGTAATATTGCATAACTTTTTTTCTCTTCTTACATCAAACATGTATTGTTTTCCATTTTATGTGAAGTGGAGGATATTTGGCTATGTTACTGGGTTCGCACCCTGAGCCCTCAAACTAGGTTCAGGTGCGCGCCCAGGTCTGCCTGCGGGTTCGTGCTGAATTTATAATAAAGGTGAGTGGTGTCAACCTCGATCTTGTTTGTTCTGTGTTAGGGGTTTCTTATGCATCATTGGTTGTTTCTATGGCCGTTGTTCTTGATGGTTTTGGCTTTTTTATTCTCATTCCAAGGGAGGAAAAATTGTGGGTGGTGTAAGAGCCAGAGGGAAATGTGAGGCGTGTGTGCCAAAGTAGGGAAAGAAGGAAGTGACTAGCGAGGAGGCCATGGTTAGTTTTATGACCAGTGAGAGATTTGGTTAGTTTTTACAACAAAATTGGAGAACTGATGCAAATGAAGTGAGTGGTTTGAATTTGGGAGCTGTTGAAGGGGTGGATGAGTCTCTTGATGTGTGCATTCGGGAGGTATTGGGTAAGCTGCTGTTGAATCTTGGGGTATACCAGGGGTGGTGGAACACTTTTGATGTTGTGCAATCTGTCATATGCAAGTATGCTTTCCATAGCTGCCAGTTCCAGTATCCTCCATGGCAATGTGAGTGATGTCCTTAAACAAGGTTGGGTTTATTTTTACAGTATTTTGGATCATTATCGGCTATATAGAAAAGATAAATTTGTCACCAGATTCCAATGGAGGCCTTGGTGAAAAAAGTTGCAGATCTTCCTTCCTATGGATGGTGTTCCTTTGTTCTCACGGTGCTTTGATTTGGTGTAGGAGGATGCCAAAGAAGAGGTGGTGAAGGAATGCTGATACCAAAGTAAAATGCTCTAATTGTAATTGTGAAAATGTTTGGGAAATTGGGAATGGGTTTGTGTAATTTGCCTTTTACCTCATCTACACCTATTTTGGTATGTATATATCTACCCTGCCAATTCGATTAGGGTATGTATATTCCCTATTTTGGTATGTTTATATCTACCATGCCTATTTTGTTTGACTATTTGGGTGGGTCTGATATTGTTTAAGCATGGTAGCAGTGTAGGTAAGGACTGTTACTGCAGAGCATTGAAGATTGAAGCTAATATTTCCAATCTGTTTTCTGAATGTACCAAACCTGTGCATATTTATAAATTAAATATGCAATTCCAAGGCCTGTACGTATTAGTGCTTTAACAATTAGTACACTTTCTTATTATTTAATGTAACATCACTCCAATAATATAACATAACATTAATTTTAATATGAATTTAGCAATAGATTAACATAGTAATTTAACCATTTATGTAATTTATAGTAATCTAGTATAACAATTTATGATGTAATAGTTTAGCAATGCATAGGGCAGCTAAATATCCAAAAGCTGGCTCTGAACATGAAATTATTTTATTTTTATTAATTTTAATTTAATATTGTAGACAGATTTCTGGATTCGATCGTGTAAGTATTTTTAGCATCAACGTTTCGGATCACACTCTGATTTTTATTTTCCATCCTTATATTTCTCATCCTGATGATGGATCACAGAATGTGATCCGAAATGTTGATGCTAAAAATACTTACACGATCGAATCCAGAAATCTGTCTACATTACTAATGGATTGTGGAAATCTGATGTTGTTAATTAATTTAATATATTATAAAATTGGAAATCTATATTAGGTGAATTTTATCTTTTGCCTAAATTAATCTTAAATTTATATAAAATTTATGTTTGTGGGACTTGAACATGAACATGGACCCTGTGATATAGGGTATTATAAGTTTCTAACAATAAAATCAACTTGTAATTAAAATAACTGTTAACATGTATATCATAAATATATTGAAAAGATGCAAGTGGTGTTGAGATGCGTATCCATCCTATCTAACAAATTAATATAGGCACCTTGAGATTGATATCTCTTGGCATCAGTTAGATATTTTAAGATATCTATGCTTTTTTATTGAATAACTTCCTTTTGATGTTCCTGCTCTCCCTTGTTAGAGTTTAGGTACTCGTGAATTTCAAGTTTGTATTTTGCATGTTGCATAAATTTTTTGTGTCCTAATGCATTCTTACCTTAATAAGGAATGGTTGAGCTCTTGTTTTCCTGGATCAGAATCATGCATTTCAAAGGATCTCTTCGTTAAGGAATTAGCTATTTGATATGTGATGTGTTTACTTTACACAGGTAGCTCTCTGAATTTACATATTTATTCTTATCCTTATATATTAACGCTTTTGTTTATGTTATCACTAGAAACATGGCTATGGGTATGATGAAACCCATGAAGGCTGGTCTGGAAGAATCTCAAGAGCAGCTGCATCGAATTAGGATCACTCTTTCCTCTAAGAATGTTAAAAACCTTGAGAAAGGTATCTTTTCCCTCCTCTATTTTGAACTGTATAATGTTAAATTTCTATAGAACAATTGGTCTGCTAGGATAGCCTGGGTATGCCCTTGCCGTTTGTAGGATGTGATTTGCAGAATGGCCTTGAATGAAAGGTTACGATTCAGGCAGCAGTGGCACTTCTCTTCTTAAATTCTGTTCTTTTTAATTTTTCTTGCAGTTTGCGCTGACCTTGTGCGTGGTGCCAAGGATAAGAGGCTGAAGGTCAAGGGACCTGTCAGAATGCCTACCAAGGTCCTTCATATTACCACCCGGAAGTCTCCTTGTGGAGAAGGTATTGTCATATATATTTAATCTTTGCCATCCTATTTCAGAATTTAATCCACCTCCTAAAAAGTGTAATGTTAAGCTAGGTCCTTTTTATAATCTACAAGATGCATCATCTTGGACATGTTTCTCAATGTTTAATTAGAAGTAACAATCCTGGAAGGTGCATGAAATTTGTTCTTAAATATTACAGTTCTATTATTTGTGGAAAAGAAGGCCCCTGTATGTCTATTCCATCATTCAATTGAAGTTCGTAATCTACAAGAAATATGGTACAGAAACACAGTTGCTGTTCAAATTCGGGGCTGTTGTGAGGACCTGTTATGTGACATGTTCATTGCATATTTGCATAAGTAGGGACCTCTAGTGATACAAGTACAATTACACAGGCTGTTTTTGAAACAATTGTGAGCATGGTCTTCTAATTTGGTGATTATAAATAAATGATAAATGAATTTTACCAAGTTGTATGTCTCGTGATACTTCAATTTGTGAATCTTAAGCTAGATTGGACTGCTTGGTGTGTTAAGAACCAGAAACATAGGTGCCCAGTTTACTTGTTTGTGTTGTCTTATTGGCCCATTGTGGGCTTGACAGCCTAGATCAATATGTTGTTTATGTGATGCCTTTCGTGAATTTTAGCTATATCCTCAAATTGGACCCAGATATTCTGTTATGGACATTGGATGTCAAGTTGACTACATTATAGGACATTTGCCAGGTTGTCTGTTGCAATTTAACTTCTTTCCTGGTGGTCGTTGTGGTTGGTTTATTGTACTAGCCTAGAATGTGGCTTGTATTGTGAATTCTTATTTAGTTTAGCAGGTTGATGCTTGTAAAAGCCCAATACAATTGAGCATTGCTGTAATCATAATGTAATCTGAGAATCAACCTAGTGTTATTATATGCATAATTAACACTTCTATTTGATAGTATATCTGGATTGTTTGGAGTGGTGAAAATACTGATTTCTGGTCCAAAAGTGAACTGTAGATTGGGATGAACTCATTTTGAATTAGGGTTTGCTTGTTATTCCATTTCTGTTACAGTAGAAGTTATTATTCTTAAATCATCCATTATCTGAAATATGATGGAACAGTCAAAGTTATTGCACTACCGCTGGTATAGGTTGAAATTTTGCCCTCCAATTAATGTGGTCTTTCCTCCTCAATGACTGGATTCCTCTTACACTGTTCATTCTAACTTCTTGTTTCTGGATGTTTTGCCTCCAACATATTTTAAAAATCCTGTAAGAGTTTTACTTGTGGTCTTATGTAGTTTTCAGTGGTTTGCAAGTGCTGTAATGCTCCGGCAAATTCCACCTTCCCGGCTGCTTGGACTTTTCTTTATGTTGTGGTGACACTTTGATGCTCATTAAACCCTGCACTCCATTTATCCTGAAACTTGGCGTTGTGGAATAAGTTGTTGAAATTCGTTTTTGTTGCTCCACATAATTTGATAAATTGAACACAAATTGATCTTAGTCTTGTTGATTGTTATCTAGGTACCAATACCTGGGATCGATTTGAGTTACGTGTTCACAAGAGAATAATTGATTTAGTTAGCTCTTCTGAGGTGGTGAAGCAGATCACATCAATTACCATTGAACCTGGAGTTGAGGTCGAGGTTACTATTGCAGACACATGAGAACTAAATATTAGTCCGCTTTTTGTAATCTTGAATTTTGCCTTAGGGTTAATTAGATTGAATTTTTGACTGAGCAGTTAATATCTCATATGTGATTTCCATGGTGGATTTTTTTTGTTTTTTATTCAAGCAATGACCAGAATTAAGCTTCACATCTGCAATTCTCTGGAACTTTTTGTCTCTGACATCATACTTTGAAGTTTGGAAGATTTCAGTTTCCTTACCATTCTACAATCATATAGTGGCGGGGATCTTGTTTACAATTGCGACTTGTTGCTTTTTCCATGGACAACATGTTATACCATGTTTCAGAATCATTATTTATATTTTGAATTGAACTGGCTTTTCTTGATCAATGTTGTGTCTGACAACCAGAAGGTTATGTTTGAATGGGTATGGATATATATATTTATTTCCTGATAAAGAACACAATGTTTCTGCAGTTGGAATGCTTCTTACTAAACAGGGATTGAGGTTAGCTATGAAAGTATCCAGTAATGTTTTAGTTTTAATTTTTGTCAGTTTATTTTTTTAACTAAATAGTAGTTAACTAATCTGTAAATAACTTGTTCAACTAAATCCTTTTTGTTTTATATACATGTAATCCCAAGTTACTGTATGCGTGATGGGTTGTCAGAGAGCTAAATACGAATCATTATCTACGTAATTATGTATTTGTGTTAAGAACAACTTTTGTTTGTCATATGTTATAAAGTCAGGCATTGAAAACTGCTAAATTAATTTAAAATTTTCAATAAAATTTGACAAATCTTGGGTTGAAGTAATAATTTTTTCACAAATACAGATCTGGGTCGAAAACCCAAAATAAGAAAACCAATTTCTCAACTTTGCTTTTTAGTTTGTGTGCTAATGAATTTTGAAATTTTATCATGCACATTTATTTATTTGATTTCTCAACTGTGCTTTTAAGTTTTTGTGCTAATGAATTTTGAAATTTTATCATGCACATTTATTGAGTTGTGAACTTCTAGCATAATGCAATGAACTAAGATTATGAGATTGAAGGAAGATTTTCAGTGGGTGAAAGAATGAGCTTCTACATTTTTGGGTCTTATGGGATGCCAATTTTGAGAGTTGTGAGGATTTATAACTTATTTATACGCTGCTTAACTTTCCAATTTGATGGAGATTGGCTTGTTGTGGGGTAATTAGATAAAGCTTAAATTTGATTTTTGTTTGAGATGGAAAAGCTACACGTAGAAAATATTATTAAGGGAAAAACTGAAATCAGAAATCGGGTCCAAGATGGGAGGACTGCTCAAGCACTGATATCTGGTAAGAGGCCTATGACTTGAAAACATGAAGGCTAATAATCATCGCTCTGTACAGCTGATATAAACAATGGAGGCTTAGCATGTATCTGACTAAAAATGACATTAGATGGCAGCAAGCCAACACGAGTCTTCATGCACCATGGTTACTGGCTGGACAAAACAGCATTTCCGAATACAGTAGAGGTTATTGAATAATGAAAATCTCCTTGAGCCAGTCGCTGAACAAAACAACATTTCAAGTTTCTTGCACAATGAAAATCTTCGTAAGCCAGTTTTGAACAAAACAGAATTTTCCAATGCAGTTGAAATTTTTAAAAGCCAGTCATTTGGTGTGCTAGAGAACATTGTCCGATAGTAGGCCATGCACAATATGTGCAATGAAAATGTCTGAAGATGGATTTTCTAAATGTGGTTGATGACTCTACAGCATTGTTTCTCATGTGTGGTGTAGACATAAATATCAACGAACAAAAACGTGCTGACATTGCCCGATCAAATTGCTTGAGAATGATGATATAAATATTGCAGTTAACTATTTCTGTTCTTTTTTATTCATAGGTAGTAAACAAAACTTGGTCGTTATTAAACAAATTTGGAACCTACAAAAATTTTAATCTGAGGAGCTTACTGTTCTCCTACTGTGTGGCAGTAGCCAATTGCAGCCTCTGACCTGTCCTTGACATGTCACTGAATTTAGGGAGTGATTGGTTCCTGAACTAAGTGATACTCGGGTTATAGCTTCCTTCAGACCTCGGCCATAAACACTTCTATCAAACCTTGATCTCAATAATCACGTAGCTTCTTGCCCTGATCAATTATCATGCGCCTACTGTTATCGTAAGGTGGCCACCTAATTACTAATGACCAAGAAGTTCATGATAAGAGAAGGGGAATCAAAGATGTAAAGTTTGCAGGAGGGAAGGATATAGCATTTAAGATTAATCCATCTTGACGATTTCAATTGTAGGTGTGATGCTCTCTACATGTTATTTAAAGAACTTGAACATTTTTTCATCTGTATTGGTTTATAAAGCTATTATTGCGCTCTATAAGAATTGCTCCTCATATGAGATTCATAGACAACGATCACAAGATATTATTTTAAATTATCTTAAAACTGATGGTAGAAAGCCTTCGATGCCCATTCAAGCTGGAAGACGTGCCATTCTGGCACGGCTAAACTGTACTTTAATTTTGGTCATTAATTAATTAGGCAATCATAGCTCTTTCGTCTTGTTCGATCATGATTGTCAAGATTATTCGAAGAGTCTTCATTTTCTGTTATTGGAATTGTCTACACAGGCATCAAATGGCCCATGACAAGATATTTAATTTGAATTTAATAATTATATTAAAAGGTAGAATTAAGTAATCTATCAAAAAAGAATTAAGTAGTATTTTAATTTCTAATTTAAAATAAATTCAAAATAAATGTTTTGTCACAGTTCTTTTCATGCATTTATAGCCAGCTCCTTGCGTCATTCTATACTCGTTCTTATCATATAAAAGTTTTCAAAAATATTCCATAACTCTGTTCTATGGAATAAAGGTATTTTACTTCTTTGTATGTTTATTTTAATTATTTGAACTTCGTTGTTTCAGTCAAGGTGTTTAACATCTTTAAGTAGGCTAGGTGGCTTTTGGAAAGCCTTTTTTAAGTACAGAAGTTTTTACTTCTTTACACGTTTATTTAAGTTATTTGAACTTTGTTTTTTTAGTAGGGGTGTTTTATGTCTCTAATTAGGCTGGGCGAATTTTGGTAAATGTTCTTATGCACTCAATAATCATGAAAACGAGAGATTGTAAATCTAAAAGGGACATTCTCATAGTTGAAAATCTCTCTATTCCTTATTTAATATTTAAAAATTAACAATTGTGTGAGGTTGATTCATGTCAATCTTGGGTCTCATATGTTAACAAAATTATTAATTTTTATGTACACCCACACCCACACCTTCCTCCACACATCCATATACATATATACAATATATATATGTGTGTGTGTGTTTGTGCACACACTTGCGTGCACGGATGTGTGTGAATGTGTGTTAACAAAATTATCTGTTTTTGTAACCCCCCCTCTCTCACTCTCTCACACACACACATACACACGCACCCCACGCACACAGGTGTAATGATGTAAATTTGTACCTTTGTGTAATTTACCATTGCATGATGTTCCTACCTTAGATAAAAATGCAAAATTCCACATCACCATCCACTTAACCTTGTCATTGTCTGCTTAGATTCTTGGCCACACGGCTTGGTCGGCCCAAGATGTGCGTGTGTTGTAGAGATGTTCATGCAGTGCTACAATTGCAAATGCGTAGTGAGTTGTTGAAGTGTTACAATTGCCCCACCCCTATAGTGTAACACCTCATACCATCACCCATTGGTATCAAGATTCAACTCCATGCCATTATAATTTCATTTTTGAGCTTCATTTGGTCCTCTACATACTTCATTCACTCTCTTGCGTTCTTCACACTTCTTCATTCACTTTTAACTCTCTTGCAACGTCTCCATATTTCTTATGGTATTGGAATAGCTTATGTTCGTTTTCTCCATACTTACAACTTCATTGTGTCGTCCACTAGGCCTTCATACCATTGAGCTACTCATCTCATGGTCATGAAGGGGAGTTACTCTTGTTTTCCTATTTGCACTTCATTGAGCATATCGTATAATCTTTATCATTTTCTTTTCATTTTACTATTATTGTCTATGTTGATTATCTATCATCGATTTTCTATCTGGTTGTTTGTGGAGGTGGAACCACCAAAGCGAGGGATTAATTGCGGCAAGCTCTTATATGACTCAACCATTTTCCTCATTTTTTGTTTGTATAGGTTCGTAGGAAGGAGGAATGATCTCATTTATTGACAACATCAAGTTGCATTCACTGTGAGATCGGTCTTTCCCATCCTCTGGTTTTTCATTGCTTTCGTAGTTCTAATTGTGTTTTTCCATCTTCTATTTTTTGCATTACTTTACTTTATGTTATTTAGTTATCTTTTTTCGTTTCTTGTCTTGACTTGTGTACTTTATTTGTACGAAACATACACATGATGCATTGGCATCCTGGATCCTCGCATGTCTTGGGTAGTGAGCTTGCGGAGTTAGGCAGTTAACTGTGGTAGCTAGCTTTCCTATTTTCAATAGTCAAAATATTTTTATCTATCTATCGAGCTGGTAGTTATTTCAGTTTCTGGTATGATTTTGCCTTAGTTAATTTCATCTCTTAATCATCCTAGTTGTCGTAATCCCCTAACTAACTAGAGTGCTAGTTGAAGTAAGGTGGGGCAGGGATAGTTCATCCTTCGAGACTTCAACTGGTCTTGAGGTCGATGAATTTTCCCTTCTCCAAAGTATGTGTGTATGTATGCATGAATGTGCATACGTGTATGTATGTCTGTTGTACGTGTGTGCGTGTCTATGTGTCCATGTTTGTGTGTATGTACGTATGCATTAAGCCACTAAGCCCAGACAATCAATTTTGTATATAAACTTGTAGAAGGCTTCCTTTTTTGGACTTTACATTTTCATTTAACAAGGGCATGTTTGATCCTTCCCACTCATGAAGCATGGTTTGCATTGAAATATTTAATGCCATATATAGAAACATTGGCAGACAAATCGATCCTTACTCCTAAATCCATCAGGCAAGCTTCCTTGCACACTTTCTTAGTGAGCAATGGTCCACACCTTTGGGTTCCCTACAATCCTAGACTAGGTTAGATGACAACATTGTTTGTAGATTAGGCCACATAATGTGGCATAGTCCACCTTATCCAAATTTTAGTTTTTGACTTGCTTCCAACCCTTCTGAAATATATCAATTATCCTCTTAGTTTGCATGTCAAAAATATCAAATTGATTAACTAAGGGTATGCATTTATAAATAGTCATAAAGATAGCAATCAATTGGCATTTGTGGTACCATACACTAGAGTATGCCTATTTATAGATGCATAAAATCAATATCTCTACATCATACTTCATGCTAATTGTGGCAAGTTTATAAAATTGTATGTCAAATTTTCAAGGACTTGCCTCACAACTTAGGAAAAAGCCTAGGTCTACTCCTTCTCAACAATAGGGCAAGGAAGACTAATATCTAGAAGTTGCATTAGTGCTAGACTAGGCCACAACAAAGAGATCTCTACAATACAATTTACTTTGGGATAAGGCTACACAACATGATCCCATCCACAATAATGTGGTTTATTGGAGTTATATCACCAACTTTTGACATCTAGTCCATTTTTTGTCCTCTAATTTTAAAATCCCTATTTTAATACATTTGCAAATCAACATCAAATTGACATTATTTCTAATAACACTTCTATCTCTAATATAATATGTTTCAATTTTTAGTTAATATAATTGAATTTTGATTTTGCATTATTTGCTTGATTATTTGAATTAGATCTATATCATTGTAATATGAAATAATGCATCTTAAGGTTTAAAAAAGCTACTATTTTTCTCGACACAAAGATTAATAAAATGGATATGTGCACATGTGAGGAAACATTATTAGATTGGTCCTTAATTATACAATTATGTTTCTAATGCTAGTAATAATAAAGACCTTTGTTGGATTTTACTTCTATGAAGTAACTTACAAATTACTTATCCTCTATTTTTCTTATTATTTTTGTTGCAAGTTTATCTTCAAGTTAATAATTTGAAAAGGGCTACCTTAATTTCCAAAGTTCAAGGTATAAATGTTGAAAAGTTTGGAGAAGAAAACTTTTCCCCATATATATTTCTAAGATAGTCTTTTGCATAAGTCACTCTAATCACTCTATTAGTAGTAGATTTTAGGTAGAAATAAAGGGTTGACCCAAAATGGATTGGAAAATCTACAAATATATAAACTTGAAAATTATAACAAATTCAAAGTTAGTAATTGAAACACAATAAAATTAGAGGAGGATGTATCTAACAAGACCATGATTCTTTGACATTATCATGATGACATTGTTTTCCACTAACATTAAACTTTATAGATTATGAATGTGAACTATATAGTTATCATTTTGGCTTCTTGTGTATGGAAATATTCTTTTAGGCTTTAGGATAAGTCTTTTGTTATGAGAATTATCTAATTGGTATTCTAGTTGGTTGGAAATCCTATTTTTTAAAATTGGAGGAGGCATACAAATATTATCGAGTTCAAATATTCATCGTGAAAATGAGATATAATCAACAAAAATGGAGTCCCATTTGATGTATTATCTTTTTGTATGCAATGAAAATATGTACCTATTTGCTGCAAATGAAAAACACCAAAACACCAAACAACAACATTAGATGTTAGTAATTTCAAATGCAACAAAATAAGTAACTTTCATTACAACCTCCGATGAGTTAAAACAAGGACACCCAAAGCCTTGTTTGATTTGCTCTTTGAGATTATTGTGGGTCTGCTCTCCCAACACAAATGAAATGCAAAATTAATGCAAAACTATGGGATGCATGTTAGATGATGGTGAGGGGATTGAGAACAAGTATGAGGAACTTGCCCCAAGCTTCACAAATGATAAAGATTAAATGATGCAAGATTGATTCAAGATAATGATAGTGCAAACAAGATTAAGATATAAGATGGATGCAACAAGATTAAAAAACTATGCTAAAGATGCAACACGATCTAGATTAGAAACAATATTAGAATGCAATGAAGAAAATAACTAGAATGATTAAAAAAGCTAGAAGATGCATAAAAATTGCAAAGCATTGAGAAAAATTCAGCCTTGAAGAAGATTAGAAGAAATTATTTTTTAAAATGAGGAGTGAGACCTCCTTTTATAGAAAATGAAAAGAATTGGATGGTGGAGATTAAGAAGCAAAACAATGGATGACTAGGATTAAAGGTTAGGTAGAGTTTGGAAAAGATGAAGAGGCAAAATGAAATGAGTGTCTAGGATTAAGAGGCAAGAATGTTAAGTAGGGTTTGAAAAAGGTGAAGTGGAAAAAGATGCAAAAGTCAAACTTCACTTTTAGAGAGAAAGAGAAATTTAAAAATGATTGGTGGAGAAAAAAGATGGAGAGGTGGTACCTTGGAAAAGGTGATTGTGCACATGATTAGAGGTAATTTACTTTTTAATTAAGATTAGAGGAATATTAGAAAAAAATAAACATAGGAAAAAGGGAAAATGAATTAAATTAAAATAAATTTAATTTAATCGTGGTTTAGAAGAACTTTAGGCTAGTGGAGGAATAAAATAAATAAAATTTATTTTATAAAGGGAAATGGAGGGATATTATATTAAATTGAATTTAATATATTATAGTATTTAAATAAAATTTAAATACAAAGGGAAAATAAATTTATTTAATTTAATTAAATTAAATTAAATAAATAGAAGACTATAACGATTATAGTCAATTAATAAAATTAACTAAAATGTTAAGGAAAAATATTAATAAAAATTAATATTAGTGTGAATGGACAATTTTAGGTGTCTACGTTTTGCCCCTCTTTGATGCAGTGTCGAAATCAACATCATGTCAAAGAAGAAGAAAACAAGATGTCTTAGGAGTCATTCCTAAGCGACGATGGGAAGAGGATGGTGCCCCATTGAGAAAATTGAGCAAAAAATTAATTTTGACAGTTTTCTCGAAAAGGAAGGGTGAGGATAGTGGAAGTGAATAAAATAAGGCCTCTAATGAAAAATGAACCTAAATGCAGACTATCATTGTGTCAACATGGGAGAGCATATCCTATTTTTATATTGTTCTTGACGTTATGCACCAAGGTATGAGGAACAAAGATTACCATGTGCCAAGTATGTGATGAAAAAGGTCAAATACAACCATATGTCATATGACGCCATGATATTGAAGACCTTGATGCCCTTGTGACAATAGGATGCAAAGACCATGATAGATGCAAAAAATACTAATACATACAAGCAACAAGCAAGCATGCACAACAAACCAAAAGCAAACCAACATATTGCCCCTAGTCAAGCTGAAAATCAATTGATTGATTGATTGAGTGATTGTGAGGGCAGGGCCGCAAGGATTGGGAAGGATACATGATGATGATGATTGGATTTGAAATTGATCAATTGATTATCAACTGATTTGGTTTAAGACGATGGCTTGATTAAAGATTAATGTGCTAGACTTCAAGATTAGATTGCATGGATTAGTATTGATTGCACTTGATTGGATTGACTTGTGATCTTTTGGATTATATGATTTTTTTTTAAAATAATTTTTTAATTTATTTGGATGAGTGGATTGGATAGAATAGGATTGGAAGAGAAGATGAATGGATAAGATGAGATTGAAAAGCATCGAAGGGGAATAAATGGATTGGATTAGAAGATAAATATATTTGATAGACAATATGGTTTGAAAACGATGAAAGAATTATTAAGGGATTGGATAGGATGGGATATAAAAATTGATAAGTGGATTGAGACCAATGACAAGGGATAACCAAGGAATAATAGAGGATGAAAGGATGGATAGATGTTTGGTTAGAAAATGAATGGATGGAAGGGAGGGGTTGGACATGAGATAGATGGAATGAATGGATATGTAAGGGCAGGATATGGAAAACTATAGGATGGTGGGTATAGAGATGGAGATCCAAGAACTACGTGAAAAGGAGTTGAATGCCCCACACTAGAAGGAGGAGAATGAAGGATGGAATGATGGAGGATAACAATGTATAGGATGGAAGGATGGTGATAGGAGATAGGGATGATGGGGAGGAAAGTGATATGGTGTGGAAGATGAAGGATAGAGGGATGGTGGATAAATGATGTTTATGGAGGAAGTGAAGGCTTGTGTTTTCCAAAGCATGCAAGGATATTTTCTTTGTATTTTAGTGCCTCTAGTTTATTATGAAGGGAAAATGTATGAAAGTGAAAGGTGGATGGATAAGGGATATGAGATGGGGGTTATGAAGAGGATAGGAGATAATGATATGGAGGATATAGATGTAATTGGATAAAAGATAATGGATGGAGGAAATGTATAGGATAATCAAGATCAAGGACATGGGAAAGCGTATGGACTCAAAGAGTATTATGAATAATGGATTAAGGGAATGAATATGATAAGAACTATGAGATGGAGGATAGGAAGGTCAAGATCAAATATATGAAAATTGATGGAATTATGCAGGAAAATGGATGGATAAAGAGTAAGGGTTATGGAAAGTACATATGGATAGAGGGGATGGATATGATTGTCAAGATCAAAGATGGGAAAGGAAATGATAAGGAACTTAGATAGGACAATGGATGGTGGATAGGGAATGTGGAATATATTTAAGGTAGCATAATATGGATGAAGGTTGCCCCCAAGTATAGAGTGCAAGGGGAGGTGGATAAATGAATGAAAAATATGTGATAGGAAGATGAGAGGGAAGATATTATGGATGGATAGCAAGAAGAAATTTCCCCAAAGTATGAAGAAAAACTAGAGAGACCTATTTGCTTCAAATGAAAAACACCAAATGATAACATTAGATGTTAGTAATTTCAAATGCAAAAAAATAAGTAACTTTTATTACAACCTCTGATGAGCTCAAACAAGAGCACTCAAAGTCTTGTTTGATTTGCTCTTTGAGATTATTGTGGGTATGCTCTCCCAACACAAATGAAATGCAGAATTAATGCAAAATTATGGGATGCAAGCTAGATGATAGTGAAGAGATTGAGAACAAGTATGAGGAACTTGCCCCAAGCTTCACAAATGATGCAAGATTGATTCAAGATAATGATAGTGCAAACAAGATTAAGAAACTATGCTAAAGATGTAACACGATCTAGATTAGAAATAATATTGGAATGCAATGAAGAAAAGAACTAGAATGATTAAGAAAGCTAGAAGATGCATAAGAATTGCGAAGCATTGAGAAGAAATCAGCCTTGAAGAAGATTAGAAGAAATTATTTTTTAAAATGAGGAGTGAGACCTCCTTTTATAGAAAATGAAAAGAATTGGATGGTGGAGATTAAGAGGCCAAATAATGGATGATTAGGATTAAAGGTTAGGTAGGGTTTGGAAAAGATGAAGAGACAAAATGAAATGAGTGGCTAGGATTAAGAGGCAAAAGGATGTTAGGTAGGGTTTGAAAAAGGTGAAGTGGCAAAATATGCAAAAGTCAAACTTCACTTTTAGAGGGAAAGATAAATTTAAAAATGATTGGTGGAGAAAAAAGATGGAGAGGTGGCTACCTTGGAAAAGGTGATTGTGCACATGATTAGAGGTAATCCACCTTTTAATTAAGATTAGAGGAATATTAGAAAAAGGTAAGCATAGGAAAAAGGGAAAATGAATTAAATTTAATTAAATTAAATTTAATTATGGTTTAAAAGAACTTTAGGCTAGTGGAGGAATAAAATATATAAAATTTATTTTATAAAGGGAAATGGAGAGATAATATATTAAATTAAATTTAATATATTATAATATTTAAATAGAATTTAAATACAAAGGGAAAATAAATTTATTTAATTTAATAAATAGAAGAATATAGCGATTATAGTCAATTAATAAAATTAATCATAATATTAAGGGGAAATATTAATAAAAATTAGCATTAGTGTGAATGAACAATTTTAGGTGTCTACACTTCTCAATATAATAAAGGAGGTAGCAAGATTATTGCCACTAGCATAAAAGATGAGTTCCTTTCACATTGGGTGTTTCTAGGATAAAAAATTGAGCGGTGTAAGTTTGTTGCATGATTTATTCATACTTTGATCGCCATTTTCTCTTCTTTAAAGAAAAAATCATTTGTATAAGAAAGCAACACGTAGATAAGTATGCTAATTCTTAAATTTTAAAGAGTTTATGTATCAAGGGTTTTTAGAAAAGGAAGCAAAATTTGATCCATGTATTCTTTAGTAATACTAAAATTTGTCTCATTGATATAATAAAAGAACATTAAATATTATTTTTTGAGTGTAAAATTTATTGTAAAGTCCTAATAGGGAGTGTCAACATTACTTGAACCATGCCAACCCTAGGGGAAGTCACCTTAAAAGGATCCTCCACAAACACAAAGACCTACCAATGGAGGGGCAAGATAACAAACCTCATCCACCAAAACTTAGAAAAAAAACCACAATCAAATTATCGGGGAGACCATTTTTTTTACCATGTAGTTGAGCTTGTAATCTTGTGTTCAAAGTTGGGACATTCAAAAGCAAGATGTATAGTATCACACATCATATCCATCAAAATAGCGGGTTTCATAATCAACCATTTGAATCCACCACCTATCCTCAACCATCAAAATAACATCCCTATGAAGATTCCTAGAAACATTAACATTTTCATTAGAATGCAGGAAAAGGTAAAGTGACCTAAGTTGGATTTGGTTGAATTCACATTCAAAAATTGACCAAAATCATTGTTGATATCCTAAGAAAGAATTTGTCTAAAGCTTAAGTTAGGGATTAGATAACCTCACCCAAATCAGCGTAATATTTAGAGGTTCACACATAGGGTTGAAATAAGGGAATCATAATTTGAGAGAGGGGGAATGCTCACCCCAAATCCACAATTAATCATACATACCATAGTTTCAAGTTACGTTCCTCTTAAGTATTGCTTACAATTAAATAAATCAATTCAAGCAGATTAAAGAGTATATTCCTTAATGTATTTGGGCATGTAGTGTCACAGTTAAAAAATTGTTGGTGAAGTGGCCACCAAGGTTCAAATCCTTGTTGGGTCATTGTGCTCACAAGCCTTTTGCCTTCACTAAACCATTGAGATCGCAAGTTTGAACAAGTAAAATGTAAGGAATTGATTTTCTTAACGAGTGCTTAGCGAAAAAGAAGTTGAATTGATTTTTTGTGTATTTGTTTCATGCTATGATCGCAGAGGAATGTTTGAGCTCAATCACTGCTTAGGATGAGACAATTTCAAGCCATTAAGAAAGAATTTTACTACTGTGTTCAATTTGTTCATAACAACACATTGTTCAAACCATAAATATAATATTGGATTGTCCAAACATGTATCTTGAATTTTCTTAATATCTCTGGTTGAATATTTAATCGATTCTCTAGTTGCAATCTTCAAGAATTTGTGTTATTTGGCTTATAAGCATTACAAATGGTATCATGACCGAATTTAAGTTATGTTCAAACATTTGTAATAAACATTTCATATTGCCATGAAAATACATTCCTATTTGGCAAACAAATCATCAAAAGATCAGAAAATAAACTTGGAACTCAGATAACTCTACAATCAAGCAAACTGTTTGATGAATTATATACATCGCTAAGTGTGGGAAATATGCAAAAAATTGGTTCAATTTTAGGGGTAGCTCTTTATAGATTTCTCCTAGTTCTCTTCTATGCTCTTGTCAATTGTATGCATTGGATCAATCAATGGTTCCACAACATGTTAAAAAATTATCTCCAAAGATAGGAGGACATTCCTCCATGATGGCATCATGCCATGCTTGACTAGATCAAAAAGTAGCTTGAATAAGCTGCCATAGAATATTCCATTGGCTAAATAATGTCTCGGATCAAGGTTGCATTTTTAATAGTCACTTGCTGACCACCAAACTCAATGATACATTGTAGATATGTCATTCAAGAAATTTAAAGAAGGCTCTTTGTGAATAGATTGAAGATGATTTTTTAAAATAAATTTTAAATCTAATGTTAAATTTATTACCCATAAAATCTTTTCTAGAATATATATATATAATATATTATTGTGGGTGATGAATTGTAGCATAATAAGACAATATGAAAGAATAAATTCTAATTGATTGTCATATTTTCTAGTTTACAATATTAGATGCATTTAAGAGAAGTATATAAATTTAATTATATATACTATATTAAGTTAAATATAATTATTGAAAGATCAAGTAGCCACTCATGTTTGTTATAAAAAAGGTGTAACTTTTGACATTCACACACTACTACATCCTTTACAAAAAAAAAACATTCCTACACTACTACATCAAACAACTTTCCCATGTCAACCATGCATTAACTATATAAGTCTAGTAACTTGTTTCAATGTATAGAAAGGAAAAAAAATGAACAACCCAAAAAATCTTTCCACATTTATTTCATACAAGCAAAGGGAATCATGGACTACAAAATCTTCAAAATTGAAATTGTGACGTAGGGCAGGTAAGGAGGATCCAATTAAGGACATGCAACCAAACACCACAATGCAGAATAACACAACAAGACAATGTTTTCAAGTGAACTTTCATTAACATGCTCGACTGTAAGGCCTTTCGAGTTACGGCCAATTACAATCAAGAAATAGTTCTGCAAGATCAACAAAGATCCAATCCCTAACCCCAGCTAGTCCAGTTTTGAAACAATCAACAACTGATGGAAAACCTAAGGCAGATCTGAACTTGAGCTCGCAAGCCTCCAAGAAATATACTTGTCTCCAAGCATGCAAACCACTAGCTATGCTATTACAAACTATCAGATAACAATCTGATCTTCAAGATCTCGCAGGATCCAGATCTAATCACTCCCAAATCTGATGCCCTAAACAACTACCCAAACACTCCTTAAATACTAATTTTCAGCCACAAGTCGGCTGGATGAAATAATTAACTCCTAAGCCAAGTCGGCTTCTATTACAAACAAATATTAAATGCAACAATAGTCGGCTCTCAAATAGCCTTACAAACATTTAATTCTCCATGTCGGCCTCTAGATCTACATAGGAGAATACAACAAAAGCTACCAACAAAAAATGCAACAAGTCGGCCAACCAAATCACCAAGAACTCCAGTTGGTAAACCAGGACTACCGAGCGCCAGAAAAACCACTGAGCATCAGTGAAACAATCGACCAAGCCAAGAAACACCGAGCAACATCGACATCGCCGAGCACAAGTTCCACCAAGCGCTAGAAGCTTCATCGAGTTCCTTCAGCGACCGAGCTCCCTTCAATAACCGAGACCGTCGGTTAAAGATGCAACCGAGTAACACAAAACCAAAACAACACACCACCATGCAGATTCACTGAGTATCCTAGAATGCCCCTACATCAGACACCCCAGGTTCGAAAAGATGTTCTCATAGGCTGGAAGAACATCTTCTGGGATTCAGCACATAAACCCCGAACTGGTTCTTCACATACAAATCCTCCAATTCTTCACCTTGCATACTCTTCCACTTCTGTTTCCTCTATCTCTTCAAGTCTTTCCTTGATAATACAGGTTTTTTCTTCATACTGATCATCATTCCTCTCAGGATCCACCAACTCAACTCAGCTACCAATACTTAGACTCCTCTTACCGAGTGTTGTATCTAGCAAAGGCATCAGGGAAAACTTCCTATCATCCTTCTCAATAGTAAACACATTCTTGACACAATCATACATAGCACTAAAATCATACTTCCAAGGTCTACCGAGCAATATATGATAACTATTCATCTCCACAATATCACACAACACTAGATCCTTATACTGGCCAATCTGAAAATCAACAAAGCACTTCTCCCTCACTTCCAGAGCATGAACATCTTGAAACCAACCAATCCTATAAGGATAAGGATGCTTCATTCTCTTCAAACCAAGTTTCTGAACCATGTCCTCAGCAACAAGGTTATCAGTACTACCACTATCAACAATTACATCACAAAGTTTACCTCCAGACTTGCACCGAGTTCTGAACAAGTTACTAGGTTCCTCCTTTGCACTGAGAAATGTTCGCCGAACCAACAAGCTCTCAATTTCAGGTTCATTCTGAATGCTCTCATTTACCACAACAGTCCTTTGATCACCAAGCTTCTTATGTGTCCACTCAAAAGAACAGTGTCCTTCTTCACCACAGTTATAACAAGTACCTTTAAAGATAACCCTACATGTCTTATTCCTCGGTTCCACAGGTTTCAGTTCATCTTCAGCAGTTGGTTTATCCTTTACCGAGTGATCAATATTTTCCTTCCCTTAGGGATTACTATGTTGTATCCTTTTCAACTTATCTTCTGCCTTCAGAGAATACTGATAAGTATCCTCAACTGAATCAATCTTCAGCATACCAAGCTCATCCTGAATATTGAATCTTAAACCATTCACATACTAACCTACCTTTTCCTTGCCAAGTTCTCTATGCCCAAACCGAATATTTTACTTATAGAACTCCTCGTTATAGTCTTCAATAGTCAAATATTTATGCTTTAGATAGTCGGTAGGTATGAACTTAGCTTTTAATTAAGTCACCATCAACCTCCACCGATTGATCTTCATTTCACCTTCATCTTCTCTATCTCTTTGTAATTCTTTCCACCAAAGAGCAACATGTCCTTTTAACTTAGTCTGTGCCAATCTTACTGTAAGAGGATCTTCAATTTCTTCAAGCTCAAAGAAGTCTTCTAATTCACCAATCCAATCAATCAAGTCCTTGGGTCCCAAAGTACTAGAGAAAGTAGAAACTTCCATTCGGTAACTATTACTTAACCGAGCTCCAGATCTATGTAACTGACCAGTTCTATCTTCACTAGATCTGTCTCTCTGGTCATCTCCACTAGATCCAGTAGCTTCAAAGTCTTCAGTAGCTTCCTCATAACCATCTTCAATACCAAGATTCCTCGGCATACCAACAATACCCCTCATGACCTCAGCGATCATGTCATTCTTCATCAATTCCATCTCAAATCTAAAATTAGATTTTACCTTCTTTGTAATCTTCTATTCCACAGCATCATAGAGATCTGCAATCGCTCTAGGGTCTAATCTTCTTGGAGGCATCCTTCAAGATTTTTGAAAACCCAAGCAATAAATCACCAACAAGGTCCTAGTGCAAACAACCTCAACTGATTTACACACTTAAGATCTTCAAGCTCTGATACCACTTGACCTAGGGTAGGTAAGGAGGATCCAATTAAGGACAGTCCTCACATGCAGCCAAACACCATAATGTGGAATAACACAACAAGACAATTTTTTCAACTGAACTTTCATTAACATGCCCGGTTGTAAGGCCTTTCGGGTTACGACCAATTACAATCAAGAAATAGTTCTACAAGATCAACAAAGATCCAATCCCTAACCCCATCTAGTCCAGTTTTGAAACAATCAACAACTAATGGAAAACCTAAGGCATATCTGAACTTGAGCTCGCAAGTCTCCAAGCAATCTCCTTGTCTCCAAGCATGCAAACCACTAGCTCTTATATTAAAAACTATCAGATAACAATCTAATCTTCAAGATCTTGCAAGATCCAGAACTAATCACTCCCAAATCTGATGCCCTAAACAACTACCCAAACACTCCTTAAATACTAATTTTCAGCCACAAGTCGACTAGATGAAACAATTAACTCCTAAGCCAAGTCAGCTTCTATTACAAAAAATATTAAATGCAACGATAGTCGGCTCTCAAATAGCCTTACAAACATTTAATTCTCCATGTCAGCCTCTAGATCTACATAGGAGAATACAACAAAATCTACCAACAAAAAATGCACCAAGTCGGCCAACCAAATCACCAAGAACTCCAGTTGGTAAACCAGGACTACCGAGTGCTAGAGAAACCACCGAGCATCAGTGAAACAACTAACCAAGACAAGCAACACCGGCATCGCCGAGCATAAGTTCCACCGAGCGCCAGAAGCTTCATCAAGTTCCTTCAACAACCGAGCTCCCTTCAATAACCAAGACCGTCGGTTAAAGCTACAATCGAGTAACATAGAACCAAAACAACACACTACCATGCAGATTCACCAAGTATCCTAGAATGCCCTTGCATCAAATTGTCACAAATCATTCCTTCAATGAACTTCAAGTAAATATGTAATACAAATATTTTTCAAATGTTAATACAATATTGTATGTATTTAAAAGTAATAAAGATACAGAATATACCTCTATAGCATCTTAAATTACATGTACTTTTCTATTGGTGTAACCCTTGCACCACTTTCTAGTGCAAGTGCTAGTAAATTAAAAATATTCTAAGTTACTATACTAACTATTTGTAATTGTTGTCAAACCTATACAAATTAAGGTCAATTTAACAAGATTTCTTGGAGTAATGCTCCCAAGCCAGGATCACGAATGCAAGAACTCCCCCCCCGCCCCCCCACACACACACACACATATGACATTGAGTTGAGATTGAGATATCTACAAATATACAATGAGCTTTTATTATAAAGGCATGAGAAAGGAAAATAGAACCAATGAGGTGTGAGGGTAGGTACAACCACTAGGAACAATTAACTAAAAATATAAGTAATAAAATAATAACACTCTCTACCTACCCAAGTAGACATGAGTAATAATACTATGTGCCTAAGTTGGACTTAAGAAAAGTAAATAGGTGAAAACCTATTTTCTCTAACACCCCCCCTTAACTACAACTTATAAAGGAAAATACAATATGCAAAATGATGTGATGGTGGGTCCTGACAACTAGGCCATGTTAGATACCCATGTACAACTAATCTCTTACAAATAGAGAAAAGGAGAAAACCTGATAGGACAAAACTCCTTTTCAAAAGATATATATACAAATGAAGATCAATGTCAAATGAGTGATGTATGGAGGTCTTGAAATACCCCCCTAGGATATTTTCTCTAGAGTTCAAATATTCCATGGGAATTTAAACAAAATTTTTGTAAGAACACTAATTTTTATTCATCCACAAATTATTTTGAAAACCACATAATTTCATACTGAAATAGAGATATGAATACTCACAAATTTGTCTAGTTGTGAACTTTATCGCAAATCCACCAAAGAAATGAATTGTGTTCCATCCAATCCACCAAGAAATCCCAAAGGTTTCTGTCCTCAGGTTTCAAAATTGAAAGCTAGATGCTCCCAAAATCTCCAAGAGAAAATAATAAACTAAGCATAAATCAAGCATGTTGAGAATGATCCTCTCAATGTCCTTTAATATAAATCCTTGTGACTCGTTGTTTTCCTTCTACCTATCTATTGGTATTCCTTTTCTTTGTCTCTTTACTACCCCCTTTAAATTAAAATGGATTTATTAATTATTCATTAAACTCCATTAAAGTCTTTTTAATAATTAAATTAAGTCATCATTAAATTTAATATAATTTGACAACTTAAAATTTAATTATTTATTTGACTTCTAATGTCCCAAAAAGGGGAGATTTCAATCCTCCCTTCCTAGAGATTGCTTGCCCTCAAGCAATCTGTACTTGCTGAAACCTAATGACCGGATCCCATATCAACCTTAGGAATGTTGCTCCGCCAATCCATTGTGCTACTCTATTATAAACACCACCATGCTTAGAATAGTGAAACCACTCATCAAAATCCTATTGAAGTAAAGCACCAAATATGCGAATGCCAGAATCCCAAATTATCATGTTGTCACAATTGTCAAATATGAGGAGATAGTAGTATCTCAAGGAGCTATCAACATTGAACATCTCTCCAATTGCAAATGATCTCCCATAGATGTGCATAACATCGATCATAGGCACATAATAAAATATATCAACCCATCTTGAGCTACTAGTGTAAAAATCAAACTATTCAAAGGTTGAGGACAACATCAACAATGTGGTGGAACTAGTACAACAGTAATCAATCTAAAATGCCACTAAATACATAGGAATCATGAGTAAGGAAGTAGCTGAAAAACCATCTCCTTTGATCGAATCATACCTACCATCCACCCTCAAGCAAGAACTACTCATCTTTTGAACCAAAGAATCAATCCAACTCATCTGTTGTTCAAAATTTGAATTCATATGTAGGCTGATCGGTAAGTGGGCAACAATACTAATTCTATAAATTGATTAGGTACTCCAATTATGTGACCAAACCTCATCACTAAGAACTATACCTAGATCCTAAATCATGCAATAAAATCCATTCTCATCACTGGAGTAAAAAATAACTCTCTCATCTAGCTTAAAGAGTGTATTATCAAATGTCCAATCAACATCCACCTCAAACAAAGAATTGTCAACCAACTGAATATTATTCTTTATTCCCAACTCATACTCAAGCTCTGGCTGGTTCAAAAATTTATTACTTGATTTTTTGGGACAATTATCCAAATCATAAGTCTGTTGTATGTTGTCAAGTTCCTTTATCACTTCCTTATAAACCCAACCCTTCCTCTATTTTCTTGCTCCCTAAAATGATTAGAAAAAACAATTTGATATTTTACTCCTTGAAGAGCCATCTGCATGTTCTCCAATATCTCGTGTATTGCTAAACTCCATGATGAGCTTATTGACCTCATCCTCATTTTCCTTCAGTTCATCAACATATACTTCATTAATCTTTAAGATATGATCCCTATCTGAAAGTAAACACAAATAATAAAATTTCATTGATTCCAAAGACACTTTGACCACTTGTAAGTCTGCAAAATAAAATTTACATTCTGTGCCCTTTTGTTTCCTTTCCATTTTGGCCTTCCTATAGAGGTCTTCAATGATTTTTTGAGTGCCATCATAATGTGCTAAGGTTGAAATAATCATATCATTAGTAACCTTTAGTTGATTCTTCAAAGTATGTTTTTTTTATCACCGTTATTTTGAAATATTTTTTTTGATTGGTACTCCAAATCAGCCCTTTGAGTGTCAAATTCTTGGTAATTTTTGGACTGACAAGTTAGAACAACCCTTTAGTCAGTAGGCGATTCACCATCCACTGCAATAATTTTAGATTTATTAGATAAAGCTTAATCCATCTCTAAATGCATGGCCACAATTGTTGTTACATCATCATCTTTAAATGATTCATCATCATGTGAAGATTCTTTTTATTCCTTGGAAACATCTTGAGATTAAAAAATGCTCTTTCCTTGAGTTAAAACATCCTCATCAAAATGTTTTTCAATAACAACTTCCAAGTCACCAATTAAAAGGTTTTTATATCCCTTACCTATAACCTTGTATGAATCCATCTTCTCACAAGAATCTGTGTTATTTTGTTGGAATAAAGCTATGGAATTTCAATCTTCTTCATCATTGGTCGAAACTTCTTTAGCTGACTTATCTTCTTTATTGTCCCCATAAATGTGATTAGGTTTCCAAGTCTCTTGGCATGTAACAAAATATCCCCCTTCTCATTTGGTTCTCACTCTTTTTTGAAGATCTTGCAACCTGTAAGCCCATTGAGATTAGTTCATTTTCAATCATCTGTTTCTTGAACCTTTTAATTTTATGCTCAACCAATCTTTTTCAAAACTCAAAAGCAATAGGTGATATAGCTTGTTCCTTCCTAAAAATAGCCAACAAATCTGATTGCAACTACTTACATATATCATCATCTTCATCTAAGATTAAAGACATAATGGTCTGCATACAAGCCCTCACATTGTCAGAATGATGTTTCTTTATTTTAGTTAAGAAGCTTCAAGATAACCGAAAAATCATTTTTTCACATTTGAGATCCAACATAATGATAAATGATCTGGTTCTTTCCATAATTTCTAGAATCTTAGCCCTCTTACCAAAAGTAAGGACTTTAACATCATGTAATCCATGTAGGTTCTCCATAATCAACCATAGAAATTTCTTCAATATGTCATCATTGTAGGGGGCTACATGAACTATTATTCTTATGATCTCATTGTAACAAGAAGAAATTGAAAGTCTCACCTCTTCATATGCATATTCCATAAACTTGAACTAGACCAAAGCAATAATTAAGGGTTGCAAAGCACAATTCAAAAGCCTCCAATCTTACTGGTCTACTCTGGATAAGTATGAATCTAAGTCTTCCAACTTAGAGAGAACACCATCCAAAAATTTCATGGACTCTAATTGTAATCCAATCACATAGAAGCAATTCCCTATTTCCTTTTCTTTTTGCAAGTCCCTAACCTGATCACCATTAAAGGTGTCATTAAATTCTTTTGAGAAACATATATTTTCTAGTCTTCCATTGTCTTCATTTTTCCAGTATTTTTTGTCACACAATTTTCTTTTTGGGGAGTAATATAATGTTTCAGAATCAGTTTTCTCCTAGAACTAGCTATAACTAAGATATTACTTTACTTTGCAATGACTAATAAAAAATACAATGCAATAGAATTTATCTATGAAGTTACAACAAGTTATGGATATAATCAAAGTAGGTCTACACTAAAGGTGTTTTACTATATTTTCAATAATTGATATTAAAAAGTAGAGGTTTCTACCAAATCATACTTCTTCCAATTGGAAAGCTTCAACATAACATTTGGCCTTTAATTCCTATTCCTACCAAAACTCAAGTTATCAATACATGATAATTATGTGCTAGTGTATGTTCCTAGTTTAGTGAGGACATTGATATAATTGATTTGAGTTTAGAAAGATTTATTTTCTCAAACTTTGATTGAATATGCAAACACAATGGTAATAAACCTTCTAGATTACCAAAGGATAAATTACAAAACTAATACAAGTTTGCACTAAATAAAATTACTTTTGACCTTTCACACTTCCATGGTTTGGAAAATACTTATTGCAGAACATATAAATTTGTATAGCAACAACAACTTTCTAATATGATAACTCCCATCACATGAATATATGATAGCCAAAACAAAGACTCTAATAGTGACTTCCAAAGAACTTAAAAAACCATAGGAAGCTCTCTCGATAGCCTTGTGGTGTGCCTTCAAGATTGTTCCAACTATTTGAATAGGCCTCCCTAAAACCCAAAAAATCCAATATAATTCAATGATTAATTTTCTTTCTTGTATGTGTCCTCTGTAATACCTCTGTTTGTAACCACTCGATAATTCATAGACCCATCTCCCTAAAACCGTGGGTTTCCAAGTAAATACCAGCTGATCACTAGTTCACCACCAAACCTGTTTCAGGAAAACTCTATTCCCAAGCTTCAACGCAAAAAAAAAATAACTCCCAATATCCTCCATTATGTTAGGAATAAGGTGTCTCAACCTTGGATAATTCCTATTCTTATTATTTTTTTTGTAAATGTATTTTTTGCAAATAATGTAATTAAGTGTGAGTGTACATGTCTAGTTGGCATGTTGACGTGTCACTCCTCTTGATGTGTCAGCATCTTGTGCGTAAGGAGATCATGACTGAAACAGTCATGATGGATTCCTATGATGCGTAAGAACTATTTAAGGAATGTGCTATGACAGGTGTAAGAGCATCTTATGACTTGGGCCTATTTGGGTGCCCAAGAAGAAGTGGTTGGTGTGTGTAAGAGAATATGCCAAAAATAGGTTGGTATGACAGATTCTCTTACACTTCTCTTGTGACCATTATTTTTGGCGGATTCTATGAGAAGCTATCATAGTCTATTCTAGGGATGGACGCCTATGCTTGGGATTGCATGTAACAACTGTGTACATGTGGCTTTGTGCATGGGTCTTGGTGGTTGTGCCTATTTTTGGGTCCAGAGGAGTCTATATATATGATGCTTCTCCTATGGGAGAAATATAATAGAAATTTAAGTCTTGTTGGCTTTGTCTCTCATTTCCTGAAAGAACTTGCATTGCAAGTGTATTGTAATCTTTGTGTTGAAGATAATACATTGTGCAGGTTTTGGAGTGCTGGGGTTTTTTACCGAAAGGTTTTCCCTAGGGTATATCATTGTGTCATTCTCTATTTTTCTGTATGTATGGTATGTGGTTGCAATATCTTTGTTAAAGTAGTTAACGAATCTGAAATTGTAAGGATTTATAAGAATTTGCACAATACTCTCCTATAGAGATTAGCGTAGGAAGTTGTTTCCACACCTGAGTTTCCTTACACATTACTCCTTTTCATGGAAAATTAATAACCAAACTCTCCTTATTACTGTTAGAATGTGATATTGTTGTTGTTGTTGTCATTAATGGTTGTCACTAATGTCAACATATTCTAGTTGATTGGACGAGGTTATACTATAATGATCTATCTTCATCAATGTTTGTCCTAGTCCCATTCATATTTTTGATATTAAAAGTAGCCAAAAAACAAGGGGGCTTTCCCATTACAAAACCAAGGCCCACCAACAGATTAACAGGTCATCAACAATGTAGTGCCCACCCATAGTTTGCTTTATAGTTTATCTTGCCAAACTCTTTTAGGCCACTTTTATGTGTACATTGATTATTTCAGTGATATTTGGATTATTGATTTGATTTATTATGAGCTTTTGGATAATGTGGTATATCATGTGTTTACAGTTAGATGAGTACATGTTATTCTCATGTCAATTTAAATGCTTATGATGATGTATATATTATGGTTATGTCATGATGGTAATCTATATGTTAGGATGTTATTTACATTTATAGTTTTACTGATCCCATACTTGCATGTGTATGGTTGGCGTGTATGTTTTATATTTATGTTTGATGTGTCTGATGTGGTTGAGGGATGGAGTATTAGTTACTTTCTTGCGAGATCCACAAGATCGGTTGATCCCCTCCATTGTTTGTTATATATTTATACATGTATGTACATTCTCATCTTTTATGCAAGATTTCAGGTACCGAACATCAACTTCCCTGAATTGTCAGGATGAGCGTGCCCTATCGCAATACGTCAAATGGTAAGAGATGGGAGATAACATATAGGTCCAATCCCAACCCAAACCGTTTAATGTCCTGAATTAAGGGATAAGATTCTGATTGAGTTTTCTATCCAAATTTGTCAAGGTGACATGAATTCATGAACCCTTTCCCCTCAATATGAATTTGGTGTTTTTGGTTTAGTTAGTTATTTCTTATGTTGTCTTGTTGAGTGGTTTAATGTGATTTTATGTTATTATGGTTAAGTGATTTATATGTTTGATTATGTGAATAAATAATTAAATCTTATTAAATATAGAATTATTAATACGAGAGTATTTAATTAATGAGAATTAATTAAATACATTATCTAATTAAAAAGACTTGATTTAAAAGTCCAATTTTGTGAATAAAGGATTTAATTAATTATTAAATATAAAATTGAAATTTAAAAGCATAATTAGTGACTTGATATTTAATTATCAATTTCATAATTATTAATATGATGAAAAATAATAATAGTTAATAAATTATTAATATGCAATTAAAGTTGCACATTCAGTTCAATAAAATTGAATTAGGAATTTAATTTTAAAGTTGAGTTAAGAGTTGATTATTGAAAAGTGCATATTTTATTATTAAAATTGTAATTAATCATGCAACAAAATTTGATAAAAATAAGGTTAGAGAGTTGAGTTCTAATTTTCTAATTGGGAGTTGCATGTCGAGTTCTATTTTTTGGGTTTTCATTATTAGAAAATCTTTTAGCCATTATTCACAACACACGTTTGGAGGAGACGAGGTTTTGGAGAAAATTGCTTGGATTGTTTATGGAATTGTTTTCAAAGCTTAGGAGTAATTTAGAATCGTTGAGTCTTCAATTTGGCCATTGTTGTTTCAGATCTTCTCATGAATTTTCAGGTAGGATTTGAAAAAACCATTGTAGTTTTCTTTCGAAAAGATTATCTATGTTGCACGTTTGGAATGTTTGTTGGATTTCTAATTCTGTTATTGCTTGATTTTTCATTATTTTGGTTGATTTGGTTATTGAAACTTCGTGTGAATAACTCTTGATAAACCCATATATATAATGTTTTATGAATTAAAATTTAAGAAATTATGCCTGATGAAACCCCAGGTTGTTCTTAGCAAAATTCTACATGCTTTGGTTGTAGAAAATCATATTTTTATTATTAGTTAAATTTGGATTTAAAGAAAATTCCATGACAAATGTTTTGTGTAAACCCTAGGAATTCTGGTTGAAAAACAATAAGAAAATTTGTAAATTGAATCAGTTATGGTTGATTAGAAATTTTCATAAAACCCTTGAAATTTAATTTGAATAAAAAAAAAGTCAAATCAATTTGGTTATTTGTTTACGATTGAAAGATGAATTTCTATAATTATAAGATATATATGTATATATATGTGCACACACACACACACACACACATATATTAATTAAGTTGTGGTGGGGCCACCAACCCCACCACACTTGCAGCCTGCAAGGCAGCCACCGCAATGTGGGGTGGGCTGCTCCCCCTCACAATATTTTGTTATATGTTTTATTTATTTATTAATTTAATTTATAATTTAAATTTATTAATAGTTATTAATAATAAATATTATAATAATTTATTTTATAATTAATATTTATTGGTTAATATTATTAATTGATAAATAAGTGATTATTAATGTTACTTTTATGAATGGATATTAAATGTTATTAATTTTTAATTATGTTTTTATTTAGTATATGTATATAGGTGTTCCCTTGTCTTTTGAGAAGGAATATAATTGATATCGAAAATAATTATTTTAGATGGAAAAAGGGTAATTGGATTATATTTTTACTCAAACTGGGATTTTCTGGGAAATGAATTTAATTGGGTTGTATGTTATGAAAATGTATTTTTTTACTGTGATTATGGGTTTTATGGGAGGTTTTACGTTGCCTATTTTAGGAACGTTACCAAAGGCTTGGGGTTGTGTGAATGTTTATATATACCTTAGGTTGTTGTATTGTGTGGATCATCTTTTCATCCTAAGTTTATGTTTTGTGGGCACTTTGAGAGTGTTGATATGATATTTTGGTTTGAGAACCAGTGTGTTCCTATTGTACTAAGGAAATAATTTGAGGATCATTATTATTATCATTTTCTTGTTATCTAAATTGTGAGCCTAGGTAGGTTAACTAAGTGTATAGGTGGGGAGTGACTTGTAATAGGCATTGGAGCTTGCAAGTGGCTACCAAGATAACTTATTAAAAGTGACTTAATAAAGTGATATCAAAATAAAATCTATTAGGATAGAAACATTAATACTTGATGTTTATGTTCCTCACCCATGTCTTGAGTGCTAGTACAAGCTAGGATGGTTTGTAAGATGATGCTTGTCACCTGCGTGGACTTGGATATAACATAGTTGGTACCTCATTTGTATGAGAGGATTACTAGTACCACATATAGTCACTAGGGCACCAGGGTCTTGAGAGACTTCCAGGATAACTCTAGAGTTGGATCATGTGATGACATTTTCCCATATGCATCTTAGGTTTCCTACATGTGTTGGTTGCCTTTGGTTGAGTATGTTTTACCTTTGATATCCTAATGTACCTTTTGAGATAGAGAGCTTTCATGATCCCTTTCTTAGTTTGTATTGTGATTGATTTTGGGTGTTTGTTATTCGAGTGCGGCTTGTTGTTATCTCCTCAGCACAGTGGGAGTGGACAATTTAGGTTTCACAAGGACGGGTGGTAGTGATTCTTTTACCATTTGAGATTTCAACATTCGTGTACTAGTGGTAGATGATCCTTGTAGTAGTTGTACCTTCTTGTTCATCAATGTTGGAGATGCATTATTATCTTTCTTATATTATGTTATTATATCATTGTATCATTTATTTTGGAGATATCATATTGTACTTTATATTGGATTATTATTGCATACCCTGTGACATGTGTAGTGGATGTGGGTTGTCATGTATACCTTCTGGTATTGGTTGTATCATGATTTCATGTATATGATGTTGTACTTATTTACATTATGTGGAGACTTTTTATGGTTGTTACATTAAGTAGATTAATTAATATTTACGTAATCTACATCAAGGAACCCTTAAGATTTGTAATATATGTTTGAGTTATACTTGTATGTATGAGTTGTAATTACATTGTATTGCTTATGCATTGTTATACATTGTTTTTTTTGTAAACTCTAAAGAAAAGAAATATTCTATAACTTAGTAGCATGTGTAGGTTAATTTCTCCTAGGTTCCCTGGTGGGGCATTACAAACAACATTTAGTTAGCACAACAGGTGCTAACAAGAATTACAAAAACTAAACATAAAAAGCACAAAGGCTTTTGCCCGAATAGAGTAGGCAAAACTCACACCACAAGAGAATAAATGCGAGAGTTCTTTCTACATAGTTGGATAACCGTCCAGGTTATACTATCCTTAGGCTCCCCAACAAAGGAGACTCTTCTAGGGAAACTATTAGCACAACGGTCAGAGTGTTGTAGAGGTTGAACAATGTCAGCATAATCTTGGTGGAGAACAATGGTAGAAGTAGACGGAGAGAATATGTCCCCCAAGATAGAGGAAAAAGAACTAACTAGATTAGGAACTAAAATAATGGTTGCAACAAGATCCAGATGTGGAACAACCATGAAATCCTGGACACTATTTGCAGTAGAGGCTTCATCAAGATTATCCGCAAGGGTTTCAACATCGTTAGTAGTATGTGAATCCTCAAAGGAGGACTTAGAAAGAGATTCAATAACACATACTATCAAGTGATCATTACTTGTAGCTATTATACACTGAATTTGCACCCTTAGTTCAAGCTCTTGTAGTCTTGATAACTCAGTATAACAAGGGAATCATCTCAAGGTTGTGGGACCTTTTGCTAACTGAGATGAGACCTCCAGATTCTAGGCTGGTTCCTCTTGGATAGTCACCTTGATTTTCTCTTAAACAGGAAAGTAAACTTGAGGGGAAAAGGGATAGAAGGAATGCATGAAAGGGAAATGACAGGAAGCAAATCTATCCTACTAGGTGATGCACCGAAACTAGGGTTTGGATCTCAGTATAGAGGAATGAAACCAATGAGAGACTTAGTTCTGGGAGATCACAACTTACTGAATAGGCCTGCATAAGTGTTTCATGGAAGGGTTTGCAAACAAAAGAGGATGTTCAAGGAAAGAGAAAGATTCTTTCACAACAACAAGACTCTCAGGATTAGACATCAATCCATGACCTGCAAACAAACATTCCCTCCTATAACTCGGTGTAGGATTGAGACAAGACTGTCAGGGGCTGAAATATACCCACAGAGCATCTAAATTGGATCAACATAATAACACACACAGTTACAGAAAGTAAGAGAAATCAGGGGAACCAAGACATCATTGAAAACATGCATCCATAAACCTCAATCCAATAAGAGATAATGCAAGCAAGGAAGACACAAGGACATGAAAGACTGTCACAAAAATGCCTCTGCAATGCTTGTATTATCAATGGGAATTTACAAGATATGAAAAACCAGAGAGCAGAAATGCTACAGATAGTTCTCCAAGGAAAGACTTTCTCTTTCTACAAAATGTGAATTCTAAGCTACAGAAGCTCCAAAAACAAATTATATACATCTCTGCATGCAGGCATGAATCAAAATATCTCCCAATTAGGGCTACATAGATATGCATAAAATAATCTGGCCCTAAAACAGTCACAATCTAATCATAAATGTGTTATGTGAATATCATGGCCGATCAGATATCTTTTCTCCTTGCGTGCCTATCCCTGAATTGATCATGCCTTGCCAGGACAAAAACCTCATCCATCTACCTCTTTACAAGCTGGACACTGTCATGAATGTTCAAATCTGATTAGATCCTTGAAAGGACTCAAAACGACACCCAAAAGATCTCTGCAAACACTTTGGCTGCAACCACCCTCAGAAATCATCAATTTTTTACCTACCCGCACTTGCAAGCATTCTCCTCAGAAGAAAGCTCATGAAAAACAAGTCGCACTACATTTAAAATGTTACTGGTCGCATGATTGCATGAGCTAAAAAAGCCTCATGCGATCATGCGACAAGCCCTTGAAAACATGCCACCGCTTGCCACCGCAATGGTCGCATGATCGCATGAGGCCGAAAGGCCTTCATGCGATCATGCGACAACCTCTTGAGAAACTGCCTCCGCCCTGCCACATAAGACATCTGGCCCCTACAAAATCCACCATCTGCCAAACCATTGCCACGTGGCCCAACTGGAGTCGACCACACGGCTGGACCCACGACCACACCACTTTAAAAAGAGTCAGCGGTCGCATGATCGCATGAGGCTGAAAGGCTTTATACGCTCATGCGACAACCCTTAAGACTATCTATGTTGCCACGTGAGATAACTCAGCCCCGCAAGACCGCACTACAAACTTAACCCTGGCTGCACCTTGGGTTCCAAATTCCCCTTGTCGCTGAACCGCTTGTTTCCTTCGCTGACCCCGATTAAGTTTGGCGACCGTGAGATACCCCTTAGTCACTGAGTCGCTACATATATCTAACCCTGGGCCCACCTTGGGTTCATCCTCTTTGCAGTCGCAAAGTCGCACAATCTTTTTCTTAACCTCGGGCTCACTTGGCGACCATGCGAAACCCTTCAACCGCGCAACCGTGCTCTTGTTTTACCAACCCTGGGCCCACTTACACCACGTGTCACTCCCCCATTCAGTCTGACTGCCACATCAGCAAACACCTCGACAACCCTCTGCACAGGACCCACCGCAACTGCCAGATTCCCATCTAACAGTTGTCGCATGATCGCATGGGATCAGAAGATCCCATGAGATCATACGACCACTGTCGGATCTCCTCGCACTTGCACCAATGTAGAAACCTCGGGCCCCACTAACTACCTATCGTAGTTGACAGTTTTTTGCATGATCTCATGTGGTCACGAGACCGCATGCGATCATGCGACCAACTGCTTGACGTTAACAGCCGAATCGTGAACCACCACCACCGAAACTGCTAGCGGCTTGTCGCGTGGTCGCATGGGCTCAGAAGAGCCCATGTGATCATGTGAAAAACTACATGATGCTAACTGATGACTGCTGGCGGTGCTATCCACCTAACCGTTGCCTAAGATTGACCGCCGATCGGAGATACCGCATCAACAGTTGTCGTGTGATCTCATGGGATCAGAAGATCCCATGCGATCATGCAACAACCATCGGATCTTGACTACACCGAAATGGCCTTAGGCATTGGGACCCGCCCGTCGGAGTTGCGCACTTAAAGAAAAAATGCAGATGCCAGAGAAGTGTAAAGTGCGGAAGGGTTCGAAAACACAGAAGGTGTCGAAAACACAGAGGGTTTTTGAGTGAAGGTCGAAAACACACCAAATTTCTTGACCGAAAGGCAGAAACTTCCTGAGCCTGCAGAGAGGAGGTTGAAAACACATTGCGTTTTCGACTTTGAGCAGAAAACACACTGGACTCTCGACATTAAAAGGCAGAAAACACAGAGATTTTCGACACTTGAGCATTTCTTCTTGGAAAATAGGAACCGTGGCCAAAATGAATGACAGGGAAATTTTGGGCAATAGTAGCCTTCCACCAAGTAGAAACACCATTCATGTTGTAACATATTGATATACATTCTTTTGGATTATGACCGATTTGAATATTGGTGACTGCGCTAGGCAACATAGTATGCATTGTAATTTGTGAATTCTATTATTTGGCACTAGATGTCATGGTAATGGGTAGCATGTTTTTATGTGTGAGGAGGTTTTAGTTTGGTCTATGTTTCATTCCTTCCCAATGTGGGAATGTCTTGTAGTGACCTATTTTAAATTGTATTTGGTTGACTTTGTAGATTGATAATTAATACTGTTCTTGGCCAACATGGATAGATATGGAAGTATGGAATGGTATAGGTAAAGGAGGATTTATGTTTGATGTGTATGTATGAAAGAGATGTGAACTTGAGTAGAATACATTTAGACATTATTTTATATGTGAAAGCGTGCCACCAAATGCAACATATCATAATTATTTTGTGTTGCAGTTGGTGATTGTTATTGCAGTGGTGGATTTCCTTATTCATTATTTATTTCAGTAGTGACCTATCTTTCCACTATGATTTATGGTTTTTGTACTTAGGACAATGAGATCAACCGATAGCGAGCCTACCTACAATGAGCCTTCATTGTAAAAATCACCTTAATCAATCTCACCTTAACCGATGTTCTTATTCATGAGAAATAATTTCTTCGTGGTTTTTCCCATCGTGGATTTTCCACATAAATATAGTGTTCATTGTGCATGGTGTTCTTTTGAGCTTTTATGTTTATATCTATTTTATCTATCTGATTGATTTAAAGTTTCTCTAGATTAAATAAGTTGAATAAAATATTTTATGATAACTGATTCATCCACCTTCTCTCAATTATTCAGACTGTTCAATAATGGGTATCAGAGCTTTGATTCCTTGAAGGATAGCTTAACCTCTTGAGGTAGATCTGATGATGCACAAATTGTCAATTTATATGTTTGATGGGTTTGACTACAGTTTCTAGAAAGTACAAATGAGAGGTTACCTAAATTCCCTGAGCTATACTACTTGGAAAGTTGTTGAGACAAAATATGTTGTACCAACAAATGATCCTACTACTGCAGATGATATTTCAGACTATGAAGAGAATGAAAAGGTGAGGTATGCTATCTTTAGTGCTTTATCAAAGACTAAGTTGACAAAATTTATTTTATTGAGTACTGCTTATGAAGTTTGGGAAAAGTTGAAAGAGATCTATGAAGGAAATGATAGAGTTAAGTTATTAAAGATATATAAAGCTATGAAAATTTGAGAATGGAAGAAGGTGAAGATATATAAAGCTATTTTCAAAGAGTTGATAGTGCTATGAATGGAGTCAAAAATCAAGGAGGCACTCTGATAGATGAAGATGTTATGGAAAAGATTTTGATGACTCTACCGGAAAGATACAACGATAAGATCTCAGCTATTGATGAAGTTTATGATCCGAAGAAGTACACCAAAGAGAAAATCTTTGGCACTTTGTTTTCTTTTGAGTTAGGGAAATTTGGAAAAGAGAAGGAGAAAATTGAAACAACCTTTAAAGCCAAAAATTTAGAAGATGATCTAGATAGTAAAATTTTAGATGAGTTGGAAGAAAATTTCAGAAGGAAGCTGAAGAAAGATACCAACAAATACAAAGGTATGTTACCTCTTAAATATTTTAGATGTGGAAAGATTGGTCATATTGTAGCTAGTTGTCTAGGAAAAGGAAAAAAAAAAGAAAAAAAGTTCAAAATATTCAATAATAAGGCCTATAATGTTAATGAAATGCCAGTATATTAGATGATGAGTCAGATTAAGAAGATTGCTTATTTTTGGATAAAAAAAGAACCTAGAGAAATATTTTCAATAGCCTATTTTAGAATTTTTTTATTTGTATGTTTGAACTTGAGTTTATGGTTTTAATTGGTTAATATTATAGGAGGGAAACTCAGAGATCTTAAATGGGTCTCTCTTAGATTTTTCTTCTAGGGATGAATCAATGCCCAATTGATGTCATCTTTGCACCCTATCCAAATGTTCAACTCCGAGCCTAATTGCACAGTTACAGTGACCAAGTTGAAATCACAAGTGTCCAAGTGAATATAAAAAGTGTCCAAGTGCATAACACTTGTCCCAAGTGCATAGGTTTTCATCCCAAGTGCGTATATCTTGTACTTGGACAAATTTTGCATAATTAGGGTTTGGGTGCATACCAGAGGCTTTAGAATTGTTTTGTACTTTGTTTTATTAGTTCTATTATTAGGATTAGAAGAAAAAAATCTATTAGCTACATGCAAATACAACCAATAATGAAAAGGAATAAAGCACACAGAAGTAGAACAATAAGACACAAAGTTTTAACGTGGTTCATCCAATCTTGGGCTACATCCACCAAAAAAAGAGTCCACTTATTTTATTATCCAGTGAAGAAAAAATTACAGTTTGATTCTATTTCACATTACATTGCCACTTATATATAGGCCCTTTAGGCAGATTACAATGTCAGTTAACAAGATAACCCTAAAAAATACTTGATGAGTCAACCTAGGGAAATTCTTGATGAGTCAACTAAAAATTGCTTGACGAGTTAACCCTAATTTTTTTCAGGCCATTGCCCCAAACCCCACGATAAATGGTGAGTGTACAGTACTTTCCTGATTAGTCACCACAAACCAACATCTATTTGGTCTATGGGGAAACATTATGTTATATTTTTGTAAATTCATATGTTTGGATTCCTCTATGTTAAGGTTATATGGTTGTGATGCCAAAATAAGGATTATGGATAGTCCATGGAAGGGGGGGGGGGAATGTATGTGACCATAAGTATCATTCTTTTGATGATAATGTTGTGTGGAATTCAAATTAATACATTAAATTTGTAAATGTCTATTATATGTATTTTTTTTATGGTTTCAATACTAGGGTTAGGGAACCTAGGAACAAGATAGGTTGAGTGGCTCACAATGGGGGTTAGGTTTCTAAAGAGGCTAGTTCTAGGGTAACCCACCGTAGAGTAGTAATAAAGTCATAACCTATTGAAATGAACTAGGGTAAAATATTAAACAAGATAATAAGTGTTCCTTGCCCATGCCTTGAGTGCTATTATAGGATAAGGATGGGAGTGAGAGAAGATTCCTGATGAAATTAGCATGACCAAACTACCTTATCCTCACAATTATTTTTTTTTGGCTCTACACGAGTCTTTCTTGGGGGGTGGGGTCTAGAGTGACCAATAATAGAGTAACCCAAGAGGAAGGCTATGTGATGACACTCTTCCCATGTGTACCCAAGAGTCTCTATCCAATTGGTTGAGTTTGTGCCTCTCATAGTCTTGCCTTGCTTCATGATTCATTATTTTTCCTAGACTTGTTTGGAGATTGGTTACCACTGTGTATAAGAAATACCTTCATGAAATTAGTTTGATAAGAATCAATTCAAATTGAGCTAATTTACTTTAAAACATGATGAATTGAAAGCTTAAAACAAGAAACATCTCATGCATTACTATTTAAAGATGCTAATACAATTCTCTCAGCAAGCATCCATTAGAGCCAACTCTAAAATGAGAATAAAATGCTAAAATGGTGATGAATTATGCCTATCTTGCTCAAAAAAATGCTAAATTATGCTTTCTAGGTCAATTTCACTATAATAATGATGCAATTCTAAATGCTCTTAGGATCTTTTTCTCCTTATTTTTGCCTTCTATTTATAGATTTCTCCAAGCATAGGGGGTGGAGTAAGTTTAATCATGATCAATCTTGGGTTAAGTCCATGGTTTCAAATGTTGATACAATTTAAATATTTTGTCCTCAAAGATTGGGATAATGAGACAAAATGAGTGGTCAAGATGCATTCTCCAAGTGAGTGATTGAGATTCAATTTGGCTTTGATCCATGTGAGCTCAATTCTTAATTCCTATTGGTTGAGGTAATTCTCTCCCATGTGGTAGGTGAGAAATATTAGGAGTTAATTAATTAATTTTATTTAATTTCTTTAGCCATGTGTACCCCTTGAATAGGTTGAATTTGATTTAATTCAAATATACAATTGATTTGATTAATTGCATAATTAAATGATTTATTTGATTTAATTAATCCTTTTTGGCTTTGCTTTCAATTAGTTCTTGATTTTGCCTTAATTACTCACTTGGATCAACTTGACAATTTTTACGTGTCTACAAATGCCCCTCTTTGAATTAATGTGCGAAGCACATTGCATGGTTCAAAGAATGTTTGATGTCCTAATTACTGATTAGATCTTGATGATTGATACAAATTCCATGGTGAAACCCTGATTGATTCATGATGTCACTGGTCAATATGATGATGAATTTTGGATATGATGCCTGATCTGAAATGTTTTGCCAATTTCAATGCCCCACTGATGATTTGAAAATTTTTGGGCTTGATGATCTTGAAACAAATTCTAGTTGAATCGATGATGATACGGTTGCTTGCCCCCTCGAAAATGAAATGGAATGCCCTTTGGTGAAAGATTACGTGTTTGATCAATTATCCTTTAATAATTTTGCATTCACTGTGATTTCATTTCTGATAATGATTTGACTGCTTAACTGATAAGAATGCCCCTGATCCAGCCAGTTTGGTGATGAAATTTGATCTTGGGTCAATTTTTTTCTAGAATAGGCCCTTTTTTAGGTCAAATGGTTATATATAGGGGTAAAAAGTCAATTTTACTATTCATTTTCACTCTCCCCATTTGACTTTTTCTCTCTAACCCTTCTACCCTTTTCATGATGGTTGTGCCAATTCACAAGCATAGGTTCGAGCGTGGCTAATGACACCAACGTCCTTGAGACTATAGACCTATGGTGAGTACCTGATGAACTTGTTTTATAATTTTTTGTCAATTTATTGCAAAAATTTTAAATTTTAGGCGTCAAAAGATTTTTTTTGCCAAAAAATTAAAATAGCACGTACAATAGATTTAATAGTGTGTACAAGTTTATTTTAGTGCATCCACATTGTAAAATAACACTTATGATAGATTTAGTAACATGTACAATAAGATGCCCTAGGTCAGGTTTAGGCATTTGAAGAATTAAGTAGCGTGTATAAGCTAGTCAGTGCAATTTAGGTTTTCCCTAGCGCGTACAGTGTCATATAGTAGCACGTTTAGAATAGAATGACACTTACAAGTTATTTTAGTGTGTACAAAAAGTCTTTTAGTGTGTATGATCAAAATAATATCTTATGAGTTATAGTGTGTACAACCAATAAAATAGCGCGTAGAACCCTCTGCAAGTATTTTCCATATTTTGATAGAGTCGTCCAGTTTGAATGATTCGCTCGATCAATCAATGAATTAAAACAATTGATCCTATGATGAAACAAGTGGTTTAGTGTCAGTTCTGATCATGTTTGATGAATGTTTATTGTCAATCCTGGTTGATTAGTTTGATTAGGTTGATTATTTTCCATCTTCTTTGAGTAGAATTAGGAAAATTGATGATGATACTGATAGGATAGGATTATGATTGACTTGTGATAATTCACTTTTGATGATTGATTAATGATTTAATGTCACTTGATTCTGTAGGTTCACCTCCAGAAGTTATATGTCTGAGGATTATACCCATGACCATTGGACTTGGTTGATGATTTGAGCGCTCATGAGTGGCATTTGATCGGTCGATGCGACTTGTCTTTCTTACTAGATATACCTTGATTTTGAGTGGATCAGGGTTTACTCACTGCTATAGTAGAGCGTTGGTACTCTGACCATAATACCTTCCACTTTCTACTTGGGGAGATGACCATCACTCCTGAGGATGTTTGCAGGCTACTCTATATCCCTACACATGAAGAGATTGTGTTCTACGATCAGGTGTATGATGGTATAGTGTGCATACATTTATTTGGTGATCCTACCATTGGTGATGATAGCATCCCCAGGGCTCAGTTTATTTCATTCCCTGTCCTTCTGGTCATATTGGATGTCTTGATCGGTGGATTCCTCTTGCCAGATCATTGAGGTCATGGTTTTGCAGTTGGTTGGGGTTGTATCTTGGAGGATATGATAGTGCAACCTCTTCATTTTGATTGGGAATCTTGTGTATTAGCATAGCTCTATCATGAGTTACATCATGTTGTTTACAAGCATGATGTTGCTTTATTTGTTGGGGTTATCTTATTACAATTGTGGACCTGAGATAACATCCCAATCAGTAGACTAGTTGCAATGTGGACCAAAGATCTTGGGTGGCCATTTGCCTATATTTATGAGGGTATAGTTGTCCAGTCTCATCTAGACAAGGTTGACTATTGGTGATGCATGCTTGATGACCTTGATCAGGTGACTTGGTGGTCGTATCTTGGTTGTGAGCCATGGGTATATGATGCTACTGAGTTACCCTTCATGTGTATGTTGTGATGGATGATAGGTCATACCCCTCTAGTTATTGAGTGATTCTTCTTTCACATGGTACTCCGTCAGTTTGGTCGAATACAGGGTATGACACAGGGTTTGGCATTGTATGCTTGAGTTCAGGTGGAAAGATCCTTATAGGGTCCTCAGATTGATTACTGTGTTTCCTTTGATGGAATCCTAGGCCTTCCTCATTTAGCTTGGGATATGTGAGAGCATATTGTGGATACTGGTATGACTGATGATTATGCTCAGTGGTTTAGTCAGAACCTATTTTTGAGATTCATAGATCCATTAGAGCCTATACCAGATATTGATGATTGATCAGATGATGATGATGATGGTGGTAGTGGGAGAGGTGGGAGAGCAGATGGGGTGGATGACTTTTTATACCATTTATTTCCCCTATGCCTATGAGAGGTGGTGTTCGAATGTGAGGTGACAAGGTACGAATGAGAGGACCTTTGCAAGCCCTTCGTCATATCAGAGTTGTTGGTTGGGGTCAACATACACCTCAGATTGTCAGGTTTTCCCCATGGGTTACTCCATAGGTTTCCCCTATAGTGCGTCCTTCTCCACCAGTTTAGACAACTCTAGTTTCACAGGCTCCTGATACTTTGGTTCAGGATATTAGATCTTTATAGGAAGACATGTATCAGATGAGGCAGAAGATGACATAGTTTAGCACTATGATGCAGACATTTATAACTGCTATGGCTTAGAATAATTCCCAACCTAGTTCTAGCAAGGGTCCCAACATAGACACAGATGGTCCCAGTACAGATGGTGCAGGTGCAGGTGGTGCTAGTTGATTTCTATTTTGATGTGCACACTTCTCATGTACCATGTATCATTTGATCGAGATTTTGTATTGATGTACCCTTGATCGACTCCGATTCTGTGATAGACATTTGATGATATTTGATGGACATTTGATTATATGATAGAATTTACTTTATTTATGATGGAATTTTCTTGATGTCATTATGTGTTGGACTTTGATTTTATGATGATATGCAATTCAATATGATCTTACCTATATGCTCATTTTTATTATGCTTTTTTGATGTAAAATGATATGGATGCATTTACTTTACTTTCTTTTATAGATGAATGTCTTATTTATGACATAGCGTAGATGGATGCATTATGATATATTTTAATGATTAATGCTTTAATGGATATTTAATGCTTATATGGATCTAATGCAATGTATGAGTTTAATATGATGTAATGCATAATTTTAATATGATTTAATGCATCTAAATGTTTCTATATGTAGTTCTACTATCAAATGGATAATGATTAATGATTTAATGCTATGTTTCAATGCTTAATTAATGAGTAATGATTAATGATCTTTATGAACTTAATGCAATTTAATGGATAATGAATTTAATGTAATTTAATTTAAGGATTAATGAATTGTAATGCATAATGAATTTAATGAATGATCTGGATTTAGTTCTATTTTAATAAATCTAATGGATAATGGATAATGAACTTACATGCAATTTTATGAAATTTAATGATTAATGAAATGAAGTAATTGGACTTAACCTAATGCATTCTACATACCATGCAAATTTAACTAAGATGCAAATTTGATTTTTTGATATCCAACACATTCGATCATGTAAAGTAATGAAGATTTTTTAAATTTTTATTTAACTCCACTCCCTTTCATCTATCATGACAAATTTCAAGAAAAGGATCCACATGCAAGCTAATATGCACTTAATCTATTATGGATGCATCTAGTTGTCTCTATTCAAGATAAGAATGCTTATTTTCATCATCGAGCTTTTTGAAAACTGAAATTGGTACAATCCTCACTAGTTCAACCATGATGATATGAATACCTCTTTCCTTCCAAGTTACATGCTTGAAGTTGGTACAACTATCACTGGTTATATTTTCAACCATGATAGTCTGAATACCGCTTTCGTCAAATTCAATGTTGCAAGTGGATTTTGGCATTATGATATTGAAGATCAAAATGACCAAGGTATCATGTTGTGTAAATAGACAAAGATTTTAGTTTCACCATATGTACATGTCCTCGATGATTATTTGATGATCATGTCCTTAGATGGATGATACATATCTTAAAACCTAAATCTTAGAACACTCATACAGAAATCAATAAAATATCATGCTTTTATCATCACTTATCTAGTCCAAGACTTCATCGATTTTCTAAGAAGACATGATTTTACCAATCAAGTAAACACTTAGAAAAAAAATAAAATTTCTCCATTGTTTTTCAAGTCCATATTTCAAGTAGAACTTCATCCATTTCATATTTGCATGTTCTTTTTAATCTTGATAGAATAAGGTCATCGTAAATTGAGGATCAAATTTGCTCATTGTGAGATCAAAATTTGGATTAGGATTTGAATCGAACGTCTAAGTGTTATGCTTGTGGTTGGATGCATTGATTTGTGTCAATTGGTGTCTTCTTGATGAATCTCTTTGATTTAGGATAAATTTCCCCAATTTGATTCCATTGCAATGTTGGACTTGGACAATTTTTAGATTTATGACGAAAGCCTTGGGTATTTACAAATGCAATTCTAGGATTTATTATGCAATATTTACAAATCCTAGCGAATACAATATATACAAGGATGGCTAGGAAGTAGAATGAGACTCTTTCAATGACGCCTATTTACCAGGTTTTCACTAATTGAATTTATTTCTCTTTTTCTCTTTTATATGTTTTTTTTGCTACCAAGGCGCCTATTTGCTAGGTTTTCACCAAGGCACTTTTTCCCTTTTATCATTTCTTTGTATTTTTCTTCTTTTCAATATTTTTTTGTATTATCAAGGCACCTATTTGCTAGGTTTTCACCAAGACAACAATTTTTTCAAGAACCATATCTGAATGTTTTTGGATTTCTTCATGCTCACTTTTTCACTATTTTTTCTTTCTTCAGGAATTCTTTTTGTATTTTTTGAACTTTTTTGCTTTTCTGATTTTTTTTCTTCTTTTCTCAGGATCATTTTTCATTATTTTTTACTTTTTTCGAGATCAGTTTTGACTATACAAAATAAATAGGATGCTCTCTCATCTGATATTCTGATACTCTTTCCACTTATACTCTTTTATCTTCTTTAGGTATATAACCTCTTCAGGTGTATACTGTTAATGGGTTCTTGTAATTCCGCTCCATCATAGTTAGCTAGCTTGTATGTACCCATTCCAAAGGAAGAAGTAATGAAAAAATGTCCTAACCAGTTTGCCTCCCATTTTCCTTTCTTCTCTCTTTCCACTCGATTCTTAGGATTTTCTCTCAATACCAAGTCACCTATTTGAAATTCTCTTGGCTTAATGTGTTTGTTGTAGTTTCTTGACATTATGTTTTGGTACACTTTGAGATGATCAAAGGCTTATTGTTGTATCTCATCACATAGCTATAACTCTTGAAATCTTGCAATCCTATAATCCTCCTCAGTTAATTTCCCATGTAATGAAACTCGTAAAGATGGAATCTCTACTCGTGGTAGCACTGTTTTAGCTCCATATACTAAGGAAAAAGGTGTAGCTCCTATTGGTGTTCTCACACTTGTTTGATATGCCCATAGAGTTGGATTTATTTGGATGTGCCAATATCTCCTTGAATTATCCATTGTCCTTTTCAATATTTTTAGGATGTTCTTATTAGTGGCTTCTGCGTGTCATTTCCCTTGTAGATAATAGATTGAAGATGAATGATGGATCATATAAAATTTCTCACACACAACTCTTTTAGGTCCTTGTTCTTGAAGTGCTTAGGATTGTCTGTTATGATGTCCTAAGGGATGTCATATCTATAAATTATATGGTTCAATAGGAACATTGAGATTTGTTTTCCCATTGCGATAGATAAAGGCACAACTTTGACCCATTTGGTAAAATATTTTGTTGCGGTTATTATGAGCTTATGACCGTTGGATGAAGGTGGGTAAATCCTCCTGATTAGATCCAACCCCAATTGATAAAAGGGCCAAGGATAAGTCATCAGATGTAGTTCTTGAGCTGGTACATGAATTAAGTTTCCATGATATTGGCATTTTTGACATATTTTTGCAAAATGGCATGCATATTTCTCCATGAAAGGCCAATAATATCCCATCCTTAGAAGTTTCTTAGCTAAGGTTAACCCATTCGAATATGACCCACAGATTCCTTCATGGATTTCTTGCAAGGATAATTTTGATTCCTCCATCTCTAGACACCTTAAAAGCATTATGTCAAGACTCTTGTTATACAATGTGTTGGATACAAGGGTGTAATGAGAGACTTTTCTTATGAAGTTTATTTTCTGGTTTTGGGTTTGGTCCAAGGGTAGTGTGTAAGCTAAATATGGGCCTCTAATTCAACCTCACACTTCAACATAGTCATTGTTCACCAATTGTGGACAAGAATGAATATCAGATCATTCATCCTACCTGGTTGGATAATTCAACCTGTTGCCTTCTATCTAGGTAGGGTTTGAGATTTTTCTCTCAGAATCAAGAGTCCTACAACCATAGACTACTACTAGAATGAAGGATTTGATTGAAAGAAAATGCAATTTAATCTAAAATGAGTATGCAATTAATCTAGAAATGATGAAATTAATCTAAGAACAATGAAAGAAAACTAGATTAAGAAATGAAATGCATGATTAAGCTAACATGATATATTAATTTAGAAATGAAGATTATGCTAAGAAATGAAAGCTTTGAATGCAAATGAGCTATGGTGACAATGCAACAACACTTCGTTGCTCAAAAAGTTGTGGATCCTTTGAATGAGAAATGAGGGTTCTTTTATAGAATCCCAGGTTTAATTGACGGTTGAGATTGAATCAGACGAATAGTGGAGATTAGATGAGAATTCAGTTTAGAATAGAAAGTTTCCTGTAGAGAGGCAATTAGCTGCCTATTTTTTTCTGTGTTAAAGCTGTTAATTAATTTATTCCTTTTTTAATTTTCAATTAACTCAAAGTTTCCTTTTCTGAACTAAAGAGAAGATTTTGTGGAGAATATTTGATTAAATAAATTAAATATTGCCTCATAAATGGATTTTCTCAATTATTTGAATAATTAAATTCAACTATTAAGATGAGGATATTTATTTAAAACCAAATATTTATTTAATTCTCTTTTTTTAATGTGTTTTAGCTAAAGAGGGTGGATTTAATTTAATTAAAGAGCTAGGACTTTATAATTAAATTAATTAATTATAGGGTTTATTTAGCTAATTTATATTTGATATTTAGGAATTAAATATGTTATGTGATTGATACAGATTTAAGGTTTTCTGCATTTGACATTAAGTCAAGTAAAGTCAATTAGAAGGCAGAATTGCCTAGTATGATAGGACTTTGATGATTTATAAATTTTATAGAATGAGACTAAAATGCAACAAAATTGGTTAGGATTGCAAGATGCCAATTTTGGGGTATTACATTTTTCCCTCCTTTGAATTGATGTGCGAGCAACACATTGATTCAAAGAATAGTCTGAATGTGACAATTGATGAGGTTTTCAAGATTATCTCCAGAATGAAGCTTAACCCTCGGAAGTTGAGGTTAGATTGCAAAGACACCGATTAGATCAAGTTGTAGAACCATCTTTAGAATGAAGCTTGATTCTCTAAAGTCTAAGTTAGATTGTGAAGACATCGGTCAGATTACCATTTTTAGTAAGACTGTCCCCAGAATGAGGCTCAATCTTTAGGATTCAGGGTTAGATTTCCCCAACACCCGTTGATTAAATGATAACTGATACATATTTTCAAGACTATCTCCAGAATGAAGCTTAGTCCTCTGAGACCTGGGTTAGATTGCCCAGATATTGGTAAAAGAGTTTTTGAGATCCATCTCCAGAATGAAGCGTGACTTTCAGGAATTAGGGTTAGATTGCCCCAATACCTAATAGAGATTTCAAGAATCATCTCTAGAATGAAGCTTGATCCTTAGGGATCTAAGTTAGATGGCTCAGATACCTAAAGATATTTTGAGAACCATCTCCAGAACGAAGCTTGATTCCCAGGGATCTAAGTTAAATTTCTCAGATACCTAACAATATGATGATAAGATGCAAGGCACATAGATGCCCCTAGTGATTCAAGATAGTGGAACATCCAATTTTGATCGTGAGGTACAAAAAACTGAACATGCCCCAAGTGATGAGATGCCCCAAGTGATGAGGACTTTTGATTTAGATAAGATTGATTCAAGAATTGATTTGAGATTCAATGATGCAATGATCCTACCCCCTCGGGAGCAAAATGGAAAGATGACATGGCATAAAAGTGATTGACAACAATAGGTTGCAGATAGAGATAGAATCGAAGATCCAGAAGAACTCAAAAAAGATTACAAAAGAATCGAGAAGATTCAGAAGTGATTTGGAGTGATGTGGAGGTCTGGTTGACCAAGTTTGACCATGGTTGACCAAAGTTGACTAGAGTTGAATTTTGATGAAAAAAAAGAAGTCAAGAAAATGATGAGTTGTGATTCTGGCAAGAATACAACATCAAAAGGTCGACTGCACAAGCGTCCGATCAGGTCGGTCCTAGAAATTTTAAAATGTGATTTTGAGCTATTTAGGAGTGTCAAATTTTGATTTTGATCTTGAAAATGGATTCAGAGCGGTCGATTTAGCCAAGGGTGAAGTTTTTGCACAAAATAGAGCACTTTTGAAAATTAGGTCAAAACCTATATAAGGCCCAAAAGGGTAATTTTCAATTCATTTGAACCATTGCCTTTATGAGAAAATATAGCTCTGAGGAAAGATGCAAGGTGTTCCAATGATATTGCACAGATTTGAGCGCTACTGACGTCACAACTGGCCGGTGATGTATGACCCACCTATGAGTAGTCGATAACTTAGCTTGCATTTCAAAATTTAACACTTTTGAGTAGATTGAGATAGATTCTAGGGTAAATTTGGAACACGCTCACAAGAACTCATGTGAGGGAACAATTTCCTCATGTGGGCCAGTGAGAAGGCTTGCGCAAGAAAGGACCAAGTATAGATAAATACAATGAATGATTTGATTTATGTTTATGATGGATGCACATGTATGTGAATATGTAGATGTAGATGTATGCATATGAGTTATGGTAATGCACTTTGTGGATCCAATGGAAATGCAATGTATATGGTACTAATCATCTCATGCAAGATATCACAATACATGATAGGTACTAACCAAAAGAATATTCTGGAAGATCGAGAGCAAGGATTAGACACTTTTACACTCATGGTGAACCCGAGACATGAAATGAGAACCCTCGTACAAATCTAGGAGGATACAACAAAGAGAGCGTCAAAGCACTGTCGCAATGCAAGTCTAGAATGAAAATGTAAACCTAAGCTAGATACAATCCCTAGGACTTGGTTGCTGGACCCATTAGATAGTTATCATCATAGAGTGTTTGGTATTGGACAGTCACAAGATGTCATACAACTCTCACTGATATGTCAATCATGAGAATATGAATATGACATTAGTCTTTAGATTTTTTAGAATGAGGTGTAAGCATGAAGGCACAAGAAGCTAGAATGACTTGAACACCTATTCCTTTTGATTTAGCAAGTTAACATAAGCATCAAAGCACAATTGCTAGGATGACCTGAATGTTTCTTGTGTACAAACACACCAGACATGCGAGAGTGCTGACTTTTGCTAAGTGATTGATAAGTATATTAAGAATACTCGTAGTGACCCTTACATTCACTTCACAGGACAAGCATCTGAAATTTCACTTGTAGCAGAAAGAAGTCACTCAAACAGAGAAGGAGAAGAACCAACCTCACCAAAGTTTCCATATAAAAGGAGTCAAGGTACACATGGCCATCTAACATGAGATAGAGGCTCTTACAGTGGACACCTATTTTAGATGGATTCATTGGATCATTGGAACTAAACCAACAAACAAAAAGAAAAGAAAAGATCATGCCCCTAGTCTTCACATCTCTCGATCAGGATAGACGTCCTGGAGTTTCTTGGAGAGGAATGACAAAGTGAAAAGACAAGCACACAAAAGGAAAGCTTAGCATGCTTCAGAAAGTTTACACATCAAGTTTAAATTTTAGCGGATCAATGTCGGATCGGAAGTATACAACGTTCTTGAGGAATCTCATTAGGACGGTGACAGTAGACAAATGCAATGAGAACCACTGGTGACTGACGCAAGAGAGAACCTCAAGGAGATATCATAGTGCTAACTAAGTATCAGTAGGTAGATGTAGTGAGAACCACTAGTGACTGATACAAGGAAGATCCTCAAAGAGAGAGATCTTAGGAGTAGCTAGGCATCATTAGGTAGATGTAGTGAGAACCACTGGTGACTGATGCAAGGAAGATCCTATAACTAAGCATCAGTAGGCAGATGTAGTGAGAACCATTGGTGACTGATGTGAGGAAGATCCTATAGCTAAGCATCAGTAGGCAGATGCAGTGATAACCACTGGTGACTGATGCGAGGAAGATCCTCCGAAAAGATAGGAGAATGGCACATTTTTTTGTTTTTCAATTTTTTGTATTTTTCAATTTTTTTAAATTATAAAGGCACCTGTTTACCATGTTTTCACCAGGATAATAGATTTTTTTAGGACATTTTGTAATTTTTAGGATTTTTTCATAATAGAGTATGTACATGGAGCATTCTGATGATGTCTCAGCTATAGAATCACTTCAAATGCAGAGCATTGATCGACTCTTTGAGCTGTTCTCCTTTAGTAGTAGAGAGTTGATAGGTACCAGACCCAAATGCGATAGTAACAATATATGGACCAAGACAATTTGGTTCAAACTTTCCTTTCTATATTTTTTGTTGCTGATTCTTAGGGTTCTCTCTCAGGACGAGATCACCCACTTGGAAGTCCCTTGGTCTAACTTTCTTGTTGTAGCTCTTAGACATCCATTTCTGATATGCTTGGAGATGATCTAACGCCACTTGTTGATGTTCATCCAATAGTTCTAGCTCTTGTAGCTGAGATATTCTAATGTCTTCATCAGTTATGAGGCCTTTCATAGAGACTCAAAAAGTAGGGATCTCAACCTCAATAGGTAGCACAACATCAATTATTGGTGTAGTAGTAGCCAACTGATAAATGTTAGAAGAAGAATGAGATGTTGTAGTAGTGATCAGGGGATCCAGCCAATAGTGTCCAACTGTCAAGAGATCCATAGTCAAGGAAAGATCACTTAGGTGAGACCCACAAATATACTCATGGATGTGTCTTAACTCTTTTTCAGATTTCCCATGCTCTAAATGTTGAAGGAGAGTATGTTCTAGATTTCTCTTAGTCATGCCATTAGAAATGAGGAGATACCGATATGCACTTTTGGGAAAGGCAAGATGGAGTGAAGATTAGTTATGAGAGGCAAGGATGGTGAAATGGAGGTAGATGTGAGAATTTAGAAGCTTGAATAGAAACTTTGATTTTCTCTTGATATCGAAGCCTTTATTTTGCTTAGGAATCCACATAGCTTTTGATCTTTCTTTTGCTTTGAGATGTTTTTTATTGCAATTCTCATAAGATGGATTTCGAGATCCATTTTTACTTTGATTTTATTTTCTCTTTGAAGACCTTTGTGGTCTATTGAATACTGCTTCTTTTCTTTGTAGTCACATGTCGATTAGACGGGACATGGTGACCTTGAGATATAAGTGGATTTTGATTTTGTTATGTTACAAATCCAAGTTACTTCCAAAGACTTGGGAATTATGGATGAATGAGGCTGATACGACTGGTTTAGGTGGAAAGATGGAGTGAGAATTGGGTGAGCCACTTATCTTAGGGAGGAAGGTGGAAGAGAATTCAATGGGATAGGCTCAAGTGCAAAGATATCATCCTCATCCTCATTGTTCATGAATGAATCAAATAGATCAAGAAAGTTATATTCCATACAACATTGTTGATTATGAGTCATCCTAGAAGGGTTAGATACATTTAGAGGAATATTATGTGAGCCTAACCAAGATGGTCGATTCCGAGAGCTAGGTCCCTCTTTAGGCGGAAATAGTGCATGAATAGGAACTATTTCAATTCTGGATCTGCCAATGTTCCATGAAGCTGTAATAGGATGGGGTCTTATGTACCCATTATTTACTAGAGCAGCTGAAGTGTAGCTTGAAGTAGATGGCATAGGATCGATAGGGATGATTTCCACATAAGGTTGGAAAGGATCATCATCAATTTCTTGAACTTGAGATTTAGAGCTTTCTCCTCTTTCAAAGCTAGTAGGAGGAGCATATTTTTGTATAACATCAACTTGTATTGTAACAGTAGCACCAAATAAGGAATCGTGTTCATTTTCATTTGAGTCTATCTTAACATTGTGATACTACCTTATGTAGTCAGATAGAGACATTGTAGGAGGTAGATCTTCTTCATCACTGTCATCTATTATAGGAGGGGTATCCTTAGTAGCAGGATCTTTTTCAGTAGCAACAGTAGTAGAGTAGGTGAGAATAGGCATGCCCCAAGGCATATTCAGGATGTGGGAGATATCAACTAATGGCCCCCAATAAAGATTAGTAGTATATTTAGTAGCTTGGATGGGAGTAACCTGGGTAAGACTGGAGTCTGCCATTTGGCTAGCGAACAAGTGTGCAAGATGTATAGTCATGATCAAAGGTTGTGAGGTCTACCTCTACCTCATCTAGCAATGTGTACAGGGAATACGTGGCTACTTCGAGTCCCAACAATCATAGACAAGGATTGAGTAACAAGAGAGAACTAGGAATATGCTTGGAACTCTATCTCTAGAAAAGAAAAGAGTGATAAAAGTGAAATGTACCTGGCACGAGTCATCAAGAGTATGGTTAGAACAACCGAGAGATGACTATTGTGTCGCAAGGTACAAGAACATAGTAGAACAAGTAGATAAAAGAGAGATAAAATGAGTTCAAGCGGTCATCATGTGATTCTCAAATTGAGACATCTAGTTTCAGACTGTGTACAAGTAGGAAAATAGATAGGCAGACCCTAAACATGAATAAGATCAGGCAGAAATTTGACCACAAGATGGGAAATAGCTCACTATTTTTGAAAATCTGGGGACAATCTCATGCAAGGAAATGTAGTCTCATGTGAGGAAATGCCAGCTGCGCGTGAAGGTAAACTATCTCACACAAGAAAGTGCACAGGGAGTTGAAATCTCGTGTGAGAAAAGAATAGAATTTGATAGTTTGGACCGGTTTTTGAGGTAGGAATAGATTTCAAGACACAATGCTATCTATTCTCTAATGGAATATCCAGTTTTCAGACTGGCTGAGGACAGTTTCAAATCAGAAAACTTAGTTTTGTTCATTTCTAAATGACCAACTATATGCATTAACATATTTCTATTGTGACCAGGCACACAAGACAATAATCAGGGAGTTCAAGGAAACAATGTCTTTAAACAATGAGCAAGGGACAAAGGAACCTTGTGCATGAATAAGAATATGTGACATAGTATTCTATTCCCTAAGAATTCTACTTGTGTATGTTCTCAAAATGTTTTGCAGTCACGCACATAGTCCTAGAAAATAAAAAAAGTTGGTTTCACTATGGTTTGTAGTAATGGTTAGCTTTGCAACTTTTGCAATCTCAAGAGGGCGAACTCCAATCCAGGCGCACCAAGGTTTTGACACATTCTGAGAATGATAAGTAGGAGATATTTTCCACAGCAAGTCTAATTGTGATATTGCTATTAGGATAAAAAGTTGGTTTCACTATGGTTCGTAGTAATGGTCAACTCTGCAACTTTTTCAATCTCAAGAGGGCGAACTCCAATCCAGGCGCACCAAGGTTTTGACACATTCTGAGAATGATAAGTAGGAGATATTTTCCATAGCAAGTCAAATTGTGATTTTACACAGTTAAATCCTAATAGCAATATCACATTCTGAGAATATAATCAATTGGAGATGCTGAGGAGATCTAACAGCCCAACAAGAAACTACACCCGTGGAGATTTCTTCCACAAGGACATTTATATAGTGGTTGTTGCTACCACGGAAGAAATGGCTATTACCACTTGAGGTTCCATCCACATGGTTTACCCAATAAAGGGAGTGTCTACTACGGTTAACCCTCTCTAATAAGGAAGACTCACAAAAAGGACCACATGGGGACTTAGCTCAGATTCAAGGGTTCTGAGTTTATGATGTGCCCAAAAGGGAATAGAGCATAATCCTCTAGCCTCTTCACCTGACCTAGACATAGCAAACAGATTGATTGACATGCTAAATTGAAACCACCTCACCAAGGTTTGTATGCCAACAACAATGACTACCGATCTCTCTAAGTGGGGCCAAGAGAGAATGTACCATCAAAGATTGAAGACTAAACCAATTAAGACCATGAGATGACAAAAAATCCTTCCCTACCTACAAGGGGATCTCTCTTCAAGAAGAGCTTCACATGTAAAATAAGAAAATGAAGCCCACTCTCTTAAGAACTCCACAAATAGTGTTCATAGGGCCTAATTACTATGTGAGATAGATATGCAAAAAGCAAATCTACATTCCTTTTAGAGCCAAAATGAATGTGTGATTTATGAAAGCAAGAAACACTCGAGCTAAACACGTGAGAGGTTTATTTTATTGTCCAAAATCAAAATGTTATAGAGATGTAGCAAATTACCTCAAGTCCAAAGCTCTACAATCCAATATTACGTTGTTTCCGAAAAGAAGAATCAAGAAAATCCACAGCAAATAGTAAGTGTCAGAAAACAAAAGTTGAAAGTACAAATCTGCAACTTTTAAGTCTTTGGTGTTAGAATTTCACGTGAGATGATATGCAGTCCCGTGCGAGAAAGTACTAAATTTGTGCAAGAAAATGCCTTTATCACGTGAGGAAGTGCTAATGCCAGTACAACTTTACGCGATACAGCAAGAAACTTCGGGCGATAATCCGTACTAGAGGTGTATAGTCGTACGGACAAAATGTGAAATTTTGACAAAAAATTAAAATACGATGAGGCTAGAAATTGATTTTCGAGCCCCACGGTGGGTGCCAGAAATGTGTAAGCTAAATATGGGCCTCTATTTCAGCCTCACACTTTAACATAGTCATTGTTCACTAGTTGCAGACAAGAATGACTATCAGATCATTCATCCTACCTAGCTAGATGATTCAACCTGTTGCCTTCTATCTAGGTAGGGTTTGAGATTTTGCTCTCAGAATCGAGAGTCCTGCAACCATAGACTACAACTAGAATGAAGGATTTGATTGAAAGAAAATGTAATTTAATCTAAAATGAGTATGCAATTAATCTAGAAATGATTAAATTAATCTAAGAACAATGAAAGAAAACTAGATTAAGAAATGAAATGCATGATTAAGCTAACATGATATATTAATTTAGAAATGAAGATTATGCTAAGAAATGAAAGCTTTGAATGCAAATGAGCTATGGTGATAATGCAACAACACTTCATTGCTCAAAAAGTTGTGGATCCTTTGAATGAGAAATGAGGGTTCTTTTATAGAATTCCAGGTTCAATCGACAGTTGAGATTGAATCAGATGAACAGTGGAGATTAGATGAGAATTCAGTTCAGAATAGAAAGTTTCTTGTAGAGAAGCAATCAACTACCTGTTTTTGTCTGTGTTAAAGTTGTTAATTTTTTTATTCCTTTTTTTTTATTTTCAATTAACTTAAAGTTTCCTTTTCTGAACTGAAGAGAAGATTTTGTGGAGAATATTTAATTAAATAAATTAAATATTACCTCATAAATGGATTTTCTCAATTATTTGAATAATTAAATTCAATTATTAAGATGAGGATATTTATTTAAAACCAAATATTTATTTAATTCCCTTTTTTTCATGTGTTTTAGCTAAAGAGGGTGGATTTAATTTAATTAAAATGTTAGGACTTTATAATTAAATTAATTGATCATAGGGTTTATTTAGCTAATTTATATTCGATATTTAGGAATTAAATATGTTATGTGATTGATACTGATTTAAGATTTTCTGCATTTGACATTATGTCAAGTAAAGTCAATTAGAAGATAGAATTGCCTACTATGATAGGACTTTGATGATTTAGAAATTTGATAGAATGAGACTAAAATGCAACAAAATTGGTTAGGATTGCAAGATGCCAATTTTGGGGTATTACAGGTAGGGTTTGGTCTTTCAAATAAGTATAGATGGATCTATACCTAGGAGAGTCATGCTCCACTAATAGGAAAATGATGTCGAAATTGGAAGGTTCAAATGCAAGTTGTTCCATTTCTTCTACCAATAATTCGTATATTGTGCTTTGGTCTTACATCTGTAAGAGTGAAGCCAATGTTGTCGTGGCATCTATTGCTTTATTCTTTTCCCTAGGCATTGCTCAAATGTGATAAAAAAAAGGTATTTCTTTAGATCATCTATCATCCTTTTATAAGGTATCAACTTGTCATCTTTTGTTTGGTACTCATCATTGATTTGGTTTATGACTAGTTGTAAATCTCCATATACTTGCAATTTTGTCACTTTCTTTTCTAAATCCAACTTGATGTCGATAACCAGAGCTTCACATTCAACTATATTATTTGTGCATGGAAATAGTAGCTTATATGACTTTGTAATTGTGTATCCTTGAGGTGTAATCAATAATATGCCCTCTTGTGAGCCATGTTGGGTATAGGAACCATCACAGTAAAGTTTCCATGTTTTTCCTTCAATGTTGATGATTTTTGCATTTGGAAATTCCACTTGAATAGGGTATTCATATTTTAAAGGTGCCTCTGTTATTTGATCCACTATGACTTGGAATTTTATTTCCTTTCTATTCACATACTCTATATCAAACTCATTTAGTACCATGGCCCATTTGGCCAACCTTCTTGTTAAGTCTATTTTGCTTAATAAATATTTCAAGGGATCAATCTTTGTTATGAGTTTGATTTTGTGAGATAGCCTATAATGTCATAGTTTTTGGGAAGCAAAAACTATGTCAAAACATGCTCTTTCTATAAAACTATAATTTAACGCATACTTCACCAAGGTTCTGCTTATGTAATAGATCGCCTTTTCTTTTCCATTCTCATCTTCTTGAGCCAAGAGTGCGCCTAAAGAATGTTTTGTCGCTGAAATATACAATATAAAAAGTTTTCCTGTTATTGGTGGCATCAATATTGAAAGATTCATGAGGTATGTTTTGAGAAGTGAAAAAGCTTCTTCACATTTGTCATCCCACTTAAATACTATGCCCTTATGAAGGAGTTTAGTAAAAGAGTGACATTTTTCTGCTGTGAAATGAACCTTCGTATGGATTGGAGTCTTCCTTGGAGAGAGCTCATTTGAATCATATTTATAGGTTCCCCCATATCCATTATTTCTTTGACTTTCACGTGGTGTACCTCTATTCCTTTTGCCAAGACTATATATCCTAGCAATTTTTTGGATTGTACCCCAAAGGAACACTTTTTTGGATTTAGTCTCACCTTGAATTGTTCAAGCCTTGTGAATATTTTCTTTAAGATTGGTAAATTTTATTTCCTTGAGTGAGATTTTTCAAGTATATTATCCACATAATCCTCTAAAAAAATATGCACCATATCATGGAATATCATGGTCATGGCTCTTTGGTAAGTTTCTCCTGTATTCTTAAGATAGAAGGGCATAACATTCCAACAAAATATCCCCCATGCACATGTAAAAGTTTTTTTGTCTTGGTCTTCGGGTGCAATTTTGATTTGATTGTACCCACTAAATCTATCCATAAGAGAGAACATTGAGTGACCCACTGTTAGATCCACTATTGTGTCTATGCTTGGTAAAGGAAAATCATCCTTTAGACATGCTAAATTAAGATCTCAGAAATCCATGCAAATTCTTATTGATTTATCTATTTTTGAAATAGGTACAATATTGGATATCCATTCAGCATAGTCAATAGCCCTAATGAAATCCACTTTTAATAACTTCTCCAATTCCACTTTGACAAGAAGTGCAATGTGTGGGTACAATTTCTGCAACTTTTGTTTGACTTGCTTGATTCCTAGTTTGATATTCAAATGATGCATAATCAAGTTTGGGTCCAACCCCAACATATTGTCATAAGGCCAAGCAAATTTTATTTTCCTTTCTTTGAAAAACTTCACAAATTTTTCCCTCTCTTCCTTTGATAATTGTAAGAAAAATACAAAAAATGAAAAGTGCTAAAGGAAAGAATCTAAGAGAGTGAAGAAAAATGAAGTATTTTACCATAAACTCAAAGAATGATAGATTTCTTCAAGATCAATCACCAAAACCATCAAGATGCTCCAAGATCAACACAATGAGACAAATATTTTGAAAGGGGAAAACAAATAAAACCCCTTGTGAATATAATATGAATGAGGCAAAAAGCCTAGAGAAGGAGAGAGAATGTGAGAAAACTTATCTCATTACAAAAATGTGAGAAGAAGTGAGAAAATTCCTTATTAAGTGGGTGTAAAAGCATCTCTTAAATAGAGATGAGTGATGGAGGTAGAATGTAACTTCCATGTTCTATGAATGCCACATTCACGTCAAGTGTGTGCCAAGTGTGAGAATCCTCATAAGGAGGAAAAGCTAATTTCCCTAATAAAGGAAACAAAAGAAATGAGTTGTCCTCCCACTTGGACTAGAGGAAAAATTACAATTTAGGATACCTTGGCTTATCCATATTTAAATAAAACACCAAGGAAAGATTATAAATTCTAACATCCCCCTTTATTCTTTACTTGGAGAAATTAGAGAAATAGGTATCAAACCCAAATGTTGAAATGATTTTGAGATTTCTCTTGAGAAAGAGTCTTTTTTAAGATATCGGAAGCTGGATCATTTTCTTTGCAATAGATGAAGTCTTGCATCTCTTCAACTTGTTCCTTTATGAAGTGATATGTTCTTGGATCTTGAATGGTACATATGACTCTTTGCTAAGGAAGTAACACTTTGATTATTACAATACAAAGGTGTAGGTGCTTTTTGAGGAGGGCCTAAATCTTCAAGTAATCTTTGATTCCTGAGAGCTTCTTTAGATATATGTGTACATTCTTCATATTCATATAGAGACAAAGATTGACCATATTTACTTCTCCAAGAAATAACACTTGATTTTGTAGTAAGGCAATAACCACTAGTAGATCTCCCATCATTGGGATCTCTTCCGAGATCTGAATCAACAACTTTTAAAGAAAAATTAGAGTGTGAATCATAAAATAAATCTATTATGTAATTAACTATGCAATCATCAGTTTTAGAGATTTTTTTTGTAATGTATCCATTATTATATGAAAAATCAAGAGGAGTGGAGCTATTATAATCAACATCATTATCACCAGTATTGTCATTAACATAGTAATCATTATTGTCATCCACAACAACAATATGATTAGTACTACATTCAGAATTTTGAACTTTGGAGAAATTATGAAGTTCATCTTGAGAAATACAGACATCTCTACTAGGAGAGTCAAAAGGAGGTAATGTTTAACATTGATAAAAGTAGAAATAATGTCCTCTTCTTGTTCTAAAATATCATCAAAAGGGGAATATTCATGGGAATAAGAAGAATTATCAAGCTTGAATGCATCATATGGAGAGAAAACAGTATCTCTTTGAATTAAGGTTGTTTCTTTAGGAAGATAGTAATCTAGGGGATTATCCCAAGAATAACCATCATCATATGATTTATCCCAAATAGGAGAATTATCGAAAAGATGAATATTATCATAGTGATGATTAGACATAATTAAATAAACAAAATGATAAGATTAAGCCAAACGGAGTGAAATACATTGAAGATAAAATGCTAACGGATGAGAAAAATAAATTTAACGCAAATGTTACCGGTTAATATGCAAGAAAATTAAAAATTAAAAATTATTTAAATTTTTTGTTGAAATGATAAAACAAATTTTCATTGCGTCTAAGTAGGAAATTAGTGATTGGAATATGTTTACATTGATAAAATAAATATAGGGTTAAAATGATATTAAAAAATATTAAACGAATTTTTTTTTTTTAAAGTTTAAACTTTTTTTTGTTAAACAGATTTGAATAATTTTATTAAATATAAACAAGGAATATAATCATTAATTAAAGCAACTAATATTAGAGTTGCAATAAGATAAGAAAAGAATGATAAAATAATGTAATGATGAAAACTAATATAATAACAAGAAGAATGTTATGATGAAAAATATGCAACAACAATTATGTTAGAAAGAAAAAATAAAACATAGGGAAAAACTGCCAATGACAGCCAAATAAGGAAGAATCACGCTAAGTTAAGGAAAATAGATACCAACTGCTGCGTTACCCTTGATTTGACCTACATTCTTTTTATTATACTAAACCAGTTAATTATTATGCTAAACCATTTTTTTTATTATACTACAAGTGAATTAAGAATACCCTCAAACTGGCATGCAAGTCCACATTGAAAAGACGCTAGAAACCTTTGTTTTGATACTTGTTCCAAACTGGAAATGGAGATGACCGCACAAGGCTTGAAAGACTTAAGAACGATGTGTGAATACAAGTCTTAAGATCTAATTGTAATGAGAGTAAGGTAGGTGAGATGCTACACAAGGAACAACTGCGAAAAAGGGTAGCATAAGGAGATAAAAGGTTGTGAGGAGGGTGAGGGAGCTACACATGGGAATGGAGGGAAGAAACAACCATATTCAATCAAATTGTTACATTCTTGGATGGATTTGAAGGGAGAGAACAATAAAGTAAGAACTATCTGCGCAAGGTAAGTAAGAATAGGTCAGCGCAAGGAGAGGAGGTGGGTAGTGAGGTGAAGCAAGGCTGCGTGGAGGGTGGGAGAATATATATATATATATATATATATATATATATATATATATATATATATATATATATATATATATATATATATATATATATATATATATATATATATATATATATATAGATATAGATATAGATATATAGATATAGATATAGATATAGATATAGATATAGATATAGATATATATATATATATATATATATATATATATATATATATATATATATATATATATATATATATATATATATATATATATATATATATATATATCTGTGTGTGTGTGTGTGTAACCAGAGATATATAAATAGATATAAACAAGAAAAAAACAACATGAAAGAGTTTCAGCAAGATAAATGTAATAATAAACAACAGAATAAATATATATATTAAACAATATAAACATCAAGATAAAGGGGGTTAGAACCAAAACAAGCAGTCAAAATTAGTGAAATTAATATAGATATAAAATGGAATAACAAAGATACGTGTGTGAGATAATAAACCTACATGCACAGAGAGATATTTAAAACTTGATAAACGTTAGAATAGAACAAATGAACAAAATGCAAACCCTTGCGGTCTCCTGACAGAGGGTGAAGTTAGATCTTAAAAAAAATTAAAATGGAGATTAATAGACTTAGACATGGCGATAAACCATCTAGAACTAATTGAACAAAATGTTAGATTTAGAGAAACAAATAATAAAAACTCGGTTTGGCGGTGAACCATTCAAACCAAACAAAAAAAATCAAATCCTTCTAAAGAGAGTTAGAAAATAATGTTAGATCTGAAAAACCTACAACAAAAGTTAATCAAATGAGATATCCTTCGAATGAAACCTTCATACAAGCACTCAAAATAAGGATTAGCTAGCTATGATACCATGTAAGAAAAATACAAAAACAAAGAGCTAAAGGAAAGAATCCAATAGAGTGAAGCAAAAGGAAGTATTTTACCATAAACTCAAAGAATGAGAGATTACTTCAAGATCAATCAACAAAACCATCAAGATGCTCCAAGATCAACACAATGAGACAAAGATTTTGAAAAGGGAAAATAAAGAAAACCCCTTGTGAATATAATATGAATGAGGCAAAAAGCCTAGAGAAGGAGAGAGAATGTGAGAAATTAGCTCATTAAAACAATGTGAGAAGAAGTGAGAAAATTCCTTATTAAGTGTGTGTAGAAGCATCTCTTAAATAGAGATGAGTGATGGAGTTAGAATGTAAATCCCATGTTCTATGAATTCCACATTCACATTAAGTGTATGCCAAGTGTAAGAATCCTCATAAGGAGGAAAAGCTAATTTCCTTAATAAAGGAAATAAAAGAAATGAGCTGTCCTCCCACTTGGACTAGAGGAAGAATTACAATTTAGAATACCTTGGATTATCCATAATTAAATAAAACACCAAGGAAAGATTATAAATTCTAACAATAATGAAGCTGTAAGATGTATGACTTTTGGGTCTGATTCGGTCGCAATGTTGATCTTTTCTATTAGCTCTATTAAGATAGGTGATCTTTATTCATAATGTTCGGGAAAAGTATCCAAACTCTTTCCTTGGGTTCCACAATTGGGTTTTCACCTTTGAAAATGTCTTTTATTTCTTTCTATTTTTGGTCTAATATTGTCACCTTGTGGTTTTCACCATTAGACTCTTTCATTTTCATTTTTATTTTTTTCTCTTTCATTTATTGACTAAGAGTTTGAATATTTTTCCTCATAATTTCTCTTCGATACAATTTGTTGGTAGAATAAGGTTCAACTTCATTTAGGTACAAGGCCAAATAATTATCATTTGGGAAAGTATGAATGTCATTTGGTTCTATGGAATCCCATTCAATGAGTTTTGGGTATACGAGAGATAATGTGTTATTGGCTAGGTTCGGCTTGGTAGGGTTTAGAGACATGACTTTGTTAGATGGTTCATACATTGTATCACTCAATTCTCTAACATGCGCTTGTTCTAAGTGTTCCATAGAACTTGGGTCAAAATATCCCTCACTAGAATCCTCTTTGGTTTCTTGTGGATAAAAATCTCATGGGTTAAAACTATTTCTAGATTCTTCCATTGTTGGTACCCATGAAGGTACATAGGGTTCTCCTACCTATTGATATTCTTTTGCTTCTTGATTTGGAGTATTCTCTTGAATTTATTTGTTAGAACTTGAATATTGGTTTGAACTTGATCCTGGATTCAATTCTTGTCTTTTACCTTGGTTAGACATAGGAGCATAAGTATGGATAACATCCACTTCTTTATCTTGACAAGATTCACTAGATAAGGAATCCCATTCCCATTCATTCAAGTCTTCATCACTTTGAGAGTTCAATTGTACGACTTGTTCATAAAATTTGGGATGGTTCTTTTGAGTATATCCTTGTTAGATGAAAGATATCCTAATCCTAACTTTTCCTTCCTATCCCTCCAAGCCATTTCTATGGGCTCAACCAACCCTTTATTTCTCTTTCCTAAAGGTCCTCTTCCCTTATAGCTCATCTTTTGCATGATTTCAAAACCTTTTCCATATTGATGCATGAGAATGCTAATATTTTGGATTCTTTTTTCATTAGCATTTGAATCATCTTCTTCCTTATAGAGCCATTTTAGAATTCCGTTGTCATCTTCTTCTATGGATGAAGAAGTGCTAGCTCTTACAAAATGGTTATTATATTTTTGAGGAGGGTTAGAGCTAGAGGTTCTACCATAAGACCTAGGGGATAGTGGCAAATACATCATTGACAAGGAATATTCCCCTACACCATTTTGCTTAATCTTGCATTATTTTTCAAAATTCTTCATCATGGTGTCCATATTTTGATAATGGATCTCTTTGACTTGTATTTGGGAAGATTTTTAATCATCTTCTTCTTCTTTTTCCTTGGTATGTTCCTCAAAAAATTTCTCTTTTCCTTTAGTTTAAGTAGCTAATTTAGTAGGATTTTGATTTTATTTCACAAGAGTGTCCTCTTCCTTCATCTTCTCTTTTCCTTTTTCTAAGAAAAGTTCCTTTGAACTTTGACCTTGTTCTATTTTCCTTGGTGTAGTGCCTTCAATATTGTGAGGAACCAATGAGTCATTTATGGGTTTTATATTATTACAATATTGAAATGGATTTAATTCTCCACTCATCATAATTTCTTGACCCATGTATGGAAACGTTAATCATTGATGGTACATTGAGGGAACCACTTGCATCTCATGTATCCATGGTCTTCCCAACAAAATGTTATAGGTTAGTTTCAAGTCGAGTACTTGGAAAATAGTCTCCTTTTGAATAGGTCCCACTCAGATAGGAAGCACTATCATCCCTTTTGAGGACATTTCTTCATTGTCATAAGCCTTTATAGTTATCTTCCTTTTAGGGTCAATAGCTTCTTTGAAATATCCTAGGGCTTTGACAAGATTCAAAGTGCAAATGTTTAGAGCAACTCCTCCATCAATGATGACTCTTTTGACACGATGTTTATGTATCAAAACTTCAATGTGTAATGGGAGATTTTGGGGATGGTTCAAATACATATCATCTTTCTTGGAAAAAGATAGGAAATTAGGTGCAATAAGGTGTCCTAGCATATTCCAAAATTTATCGACATCTAGATTTAGAGGAACATTGGTTTCAAGAAGAGCCTTCTCCAAGATTTCCTTGTGGGTAGGTGAAAGTTTTAACAACTCCAAGATTTAAATTTATGCGAGAGTCCTTTGGAGTTGATCCATAAGGTTGTATTTCTTTGATGATGTGGATGCTTGACTTGGTAGAATGATTCTAGGGGTGCCTCCTTGCAAGGTGATTTTGGACGCTTTCCCCCTAGTCACAACATTAGAGGTTTATTCTTGTTGCTTATCCTTCACCACTATGACATTGATGGCATTTTCATATCCCGTCAAGGAATTTATAGTGCTGTCATATGTGTGGATGAAATTAACTTTATCATTCCCTCTTCTTTTTTTTTTTTATTCAAATTGGAGGTTTCACCTTTCTCGTGATTCAAGAAAGGAGTCTTAAATGTCATATGATCTTCATTGTTTTGAGGACCCTCAAATTTAATCATGTCAACATCTATCAAATCTTGGACCAAATGTTTGAGTTTCATACATTTGTTGGTCTTATGCCCTTTATTTTGATGGTATTCGCAATGATGGGCATCGTTCCACCAAGATGGTTTAACTTGGGCTTCGTATGGTCTAGATTTTGGTAAGATGATGATTTTGTTGGCAACAAGGGTCCTTAAGTAATTTTCCAATGGTTCTCCCAAGAATGTGAACTTTCTCCTTTGGGTTGGATTAAAGAAAGGCCTTGGTTTATTCACACTTTGGTTATTAAAAGAGTTATTGTTATTATTTAAAGGGGTCTTGGGTGTTTGATTAACATTATTTGTTTGATTGGACCCAATCGATAAGTTAAAAGGGGTGGATTTTATATTTTTGGCTTCTACAACCCCATCATTTACAAGATTTTTATTAGTGTTGTTCAACTAAAATCTCAACTTATCATTGTTGTTGTTAGCACCCCTATTATTATTATTATTAAAATTATTGTTGGTGTTAGTATAGCCTTTATTCTCTTTGAAGATTTTGATTTCTCCTCTCTTTACTAACACCTCTTCAATCTTAATCCCATTTTTTCTATGATCTTTTCAAATGTTTGGGGATATTGAAGTTTTAATCTATAGCTCATTTCCATGTTCAAGTTGTTCATGAAAATTTCCATTTTCTCCTTTCCAGGTATGCTTCTTGGATATCTCACAAAAAATGTTCTCCATCTTTGGAGAAAGCATAGAAAAGGTTCACCATCTTTTTGAGTTTTATCACATAGGTTTAGCATGGTGATTTCATGCTCAATGTTATAAGAGTAGTGAGTCACAAAATTGGAGGCTAACTCTTCAAAAGTCTTTGTGGTTCTTCAAACGGGGTTTGGAATATGAAGTCTTCATATGGAACCTCTTGAATAATACAAGTGTTTTCTTCTTGAAGAGATATTTTCAATTGATGTCATCTAGTGAAAACCAACATTAACAAGGGTTGAATCAAGTGAAGTTTCTCTCTCTTGGTGATTGTTACTTTGGAAGATTTTAAAAATATAAATAGATTTTTAATGGATGCTTCTTCCTTATAACATGTATTTTCAAACGCAGCAATAAAAAAAACACTTTTCTTTTAAATGACCTCTAAACATAAAATGTTTGAATATTTGAGAACATTTTCACAGGTCTTTGACAAGAAATCACTTCAAGCAATCTACCTATAGTCAATTTTGGGTTGTAAACATGGCTCTATTAATGTAGGCTTGCTAATTAACAAGAAGCTAGTATGGATTATGTTCAAAAGAACATCAAGCTTCATCCCTCATTATAGGGGCCTCCCACCAACCGGTATGTTGGAGTTTTGCGTAATTCCAAAGGACTACTCGAGGAGGTTAGATTCTTGATCTTCCTTTGTCACCCACCCCATTAAGGATGAATACATTTTATTTTATAGTGGGTTGGATTATTGTGGAAAAAGAAATTATATCCCACTTTGGGTTGTCCCTCTCATCGGCCTCGTTAAGGCATGTTCTCGGGAGGCGACCCCACTAAATCTCTAACATGTTCATGAAAGAAATGAAATAAAATGAAAGAGTAGGTTTGGGAATTTGATACACCAAAGGTGAAGAGAATATCCCTACTACTTTCCACTTCAAAACACAATAAACATTGTTCAATTTCCAAGTTTCTTTTAATCTAAGGGGAATTGAGTACTTCTAGCTTTCTGATTCACCTAAAAGGTGAAGAGCATAATTACCTAATTATCTTTTCCACTAACAATAGGCTCAAATTTAGTGTTTGTTCATTTCCTTGACCTTTATTTTAATTGAAAGATTTGATAGGTTTGGAATTTTGATTCACTAAAATAAGTGAAGAGCATAGGCCTACTATCAAATCCAACAAACAATAATAGGTCTTCTAATTAGCTAGATTCAAATCAAATTGCCACAATTTAAGAAAATACATAAGGCTTTAGACATACCTTTTTCGTAGCTAGCAAAGGCTAGGGGCATTTTTTATATGATTTATGCATTTTGATACTCACCTAGTGGTGATAGTTCCATCTCCATAGTATCCTCTTCTCAAGATTGTTAGTCCAACACAAAATTCCAAACAAAGTTGAGAAATCCAAGAAAATTGAACTTTTACTCCTTTCTTTAAAAATAATTAAAATTGATAGCCTTAAAGGAACAAATATCCAATTGAGAGAAATAAATTTTGATTTATAAGCTTGAATTATATGAAAAAATCTCTCATAAGTTTCACCTTCATGCTTGGAATCCTCCAAGAAGTTGTTAAGGTGAAGTGTTTTCTCCCTTTTCAATCTTTTCTTTATTTTCTTGTCTTCACTGTTGACCCTGGCCTCTAGTTTTCGAACCTTTTTATGCTCTACCATCAGAAAAACACAGAGAATTCATTATTTTCTATCAGAAATTAAATTTTATTAAATCAGTAGTATGCGCTACAAAAAGTATTATACACACTATTCCAAACAGTAAACGTATTGCAGAAAGAATTATAGGCACTATTTAAAAGATTGCACATGTTATTCAATTATTTAAATGTTGATAAATGATTGTTAGAAAATGGCATTTAAAAATGAAAATAAAGCATTTGCACTAATACAAGACATGTACGGGCTACAAACTCAAGGTGTACGCACTGTGAAAAAGTTAGACAAAAGATAGAAGTTATTGTACGCGTTGAAAGGCTTCGTAAAGGCATCAAACTTTATCGTACACGCATCATTTCACTTCGTAAATGTGTCATACTTTGTCGTGTACGTGCTACTCCCGGATTGGTACATGTTATTTCACGTATTTGATAGAGAATTCAAACACAAATTTATGCAAATTTAGCAAATAAACATGAAATTTGGTTAGTAGAGGCAATATGCCCCATGATGGGTGCCATTTTTTATATAAGAAATACCTTCATGAGATTATTTTGCTAAGAATCAATTCAAATTGAGCTAATTTACTTTAAAACATGATGAATTGAAATCTTAAAACAAGAAAAATCTCATGGATCCCTATTTAAAGATGCTAATACAATGCTCTTAGCAAGCATCTATTAGAGCCAGCTCTAAAATGAGAATAAAATGCTAAAATGATGATGAATTATGCCTATCTTGTTCAAAACAATGCTAAATTATGTTTCTAGATCAATTTCACTATAATAATGATGCAATTCTAAATGCTCTTGGGATCCTTTTCTCCTAATTTTTACCTTCTATTTATAGATTTATCCAATTATAGGGGTGGAGTAAGTTTAATCATGATCAAGCTTGGGTTAAGTCCATGGTTTCGAATGTTGAGACAATTTAAATATTTTGTGCTCAAAGATTGGGACAATGAGACAAAATGAGTGGTCAAGATGCATTCTCGAAGTGAGTGATTGATATTCAATTTAGCTTTGATCCATGTGAGCTCAATTCTCAATTCCTATTGGTTGAGGTAATTCTCTACCATGTGGTAGGTGAGAAAAATTAGGAGTTAATTAATCGATTTTATTTAATTTATTTAGCCATGTGTACCCCTTGAATGGGTTGAATTTGATTTAATTCAACTATACAATTTATTTGATTAATTGCATAATTAAATGATTTATTTAATTTAATTAATCCTTTTTGGCTTTGATTTCAATTAATTCTTGATTTTGCCTTGATTACTCACTTGGATCAACTTGACAATTTTTAGGTGTCTACAACCACCTTGTATACTATTTTAGATTTATTATTTTAGTGTGAAGCTTTGGTGTCTACCTCCTTAACTCAGTGGGAGTGGTGTTAGGGGTCCCATGTGGTTGGGTGGTAAATGTTTTCTCATCAATTTTTAGTTGGTTCATGTTGCATGTATGGATCTTATACCAATGTCATCTTTATTTCTGCATTAAGTAATCTTTATTTTATATATGGTGTTATCATATGCTATGTTGTACTCCTATATGTGTATTGATGTAATTTGAACACTCCTTATGGGAGATGGTTTTGATTATGCTTATTATAATGTAATTGTAATGAAGTACTTTATGTAAGAAGTTTAGGATAGATGTTGTTATAAATGTATTTGATATGTAATTTGATCTTGTAAAGAGAACAAAAGAATGTAAAGTTAGAGTTGAATAGATTGTTAATTGAAATTAGCTAATTTATGTGTTTATGAGGATACATGTATATGTTGGTAATCAAAGTAATAGTAGGATTGATTTAATGATGTTGTTAGTTTATTCATGGATATGTAACAATGGAAACTATATATTAGGAGGAATGGTAGTGTATATATTTATTGATGTAAATCTAATTACAAAAATACAATAATGAGTTAGATGGATTGTTAATTAGAATTGATTACTTCATAGGATTGTGATAATGATTATGTAATGAAAAAAATATACTTATAGTATAAGAAAAATGATATGGATAGTTGTCATATGAATGATCATATAGTAAGGAATCAAAGATTATAGTTAGAGTTAGTAATCTAATTGGTTAATTAATGTTAATGATTGGAATTAAGAAAATTTCTAGGTTTAAGTAAGCCAAAATGGTTATTTTAAGTGATCATATACATATGGTTAATTGGGTGGAAGAAAGAGTTAGGAACACTTGGTTTGGTGCTCTAAAATGAATCTAGAGATAAGTAAGTATTGGTTAGAATTCATGTGATATATTTATTAATGCTTACAATTCTTAAAACATTGGTGAATTTAGATGATTAGTTATGTTGTTGAATATTGCTTAAGTAAAGATGTTAGAGAACCCTAAGAGGACCTAGGATTAAATAAAGGATTAATATTGCATTCATTGTTAATCAACATTTGGTAATGTGATAATGCATTGTTTCTTCCACTTTCATTTACGTACTTTACAAAAGATTAATGTAAATGATACAATTATTTATGGAATTTGTATTAGTTTTAAAAAAATATATTGTACCTATATTTAGGTTAGAATAGTGTTGTCCTCTCAGGTTCCTTAGTGGGCCATTACAAATGGTATCAAAGACCTATAACACTAGAAACTTCGGGACTTATTTTCCCATTATGCTCATGTTTAGTGTCTTAGAACTTTGTGTATTAATATTTTCCTTTATTATTATGGTAGTAACTCGAACTTATCCTTGTCAAGCCTTTTTTATTTATTATGGCCTTAGAACCCTTCACTTACCCTTATTTTTCTTTTCTTTTTGGGATGTCTCATGTTATCCAAGGTAGAGGTAGAGGTGGTACCAAAAAATCCCCTCTAAACTCCCATCATGAGAGCTCACAAGGTGAGCATGAGGAGGAACAACTTCAAGAGTAGATTAGAGAGGAGAAGACTGGGATCTAGAATGTTGAGTTTAAGGGCACCCATATACTTTAGATTTTATGGTAGATATTGTAGAGATTAGATGTTGGTTAGGATAGGGGTCATCAGGATGAGTCCCATCTCTCTCATCATGAGGAGAGGGAGAGGGATTGGATTCATAGCAGGAAGGAACCCATAGTAGAGAAGGATACATTACCTACTAGCTACATGAAGGACCTCCTTATATCTCATCCTCCTACTTTTGATGGATCCAAAAGTGGGTATGTTATAGAGACACAACTTATTAATCTAGATAGATTCTTTTCCATGCATCTGTATGGTAGCAATAATAAGGAAAGGTACGTGATTATGCATCTTAGGGGGTTTGTCTCCACCTGGTGGCACATGGAGGAGAAAATACACATTGATATTTCTTGAGTTTCATAGGATCTATTTCTAGAGATGTTTTGAGCTTGATTCCTATCAGATTACTAGAGACAAAGAAGAGCCAAATAATTGCATAATTTGAGGCAGTTGACTATGATAGTTGATGAAAATGAGTGTCACTTTTATGATCTCAAGCCATATTTAGAATGTAAGGATGATGAGACCATGCTGGTACAATATTTACTTAGGGGTCTCAATGGTCATATAGCGGGATGAGTGAGGGTTATGAAACCCAAGAAAATTAAGGAGGTAGTTGATAAGGCCACCCTAAGTGAGAAAATCTTGGCCATGGGTCTGGGTGGTTATGTAGGTATTCAAGTTGGCAGTACTCCACATGTTGGATTAGGATACAAAGGGAATCAATATCAGGGATTAGTAAGCTCCAAGAACTACCCTACTTCTTCAAAGGGTGGTAATAACTAGTAGAAGTTCTTTCATGGATGTAGAAGAGGTTATTAATCGGGGAACTCTCATGATTGGGTGCACGATAGACAATTATAATTCTCAACTAGCATAGAGAACTCAACAAAATATTAGGAGGGGCATATTTTAGAAGTCCAGTGCACCCCCTTAAAGGAAGGTTTATTATAGAGGAGGATGTTTTTCATGTGGTATGCATGACCACATTGCAGTGAATTATTCACAACATTCAGTTTAGGCCTCCAGTCAAAGACATGCCACTTCAGAGCCCACAATGAGATATGTTGGTAGGTCTCACAAAGTATTTGTAAGACTAGATTAGTGTGAGTTCAAGCACCAGTAGACAATCATTGAGAGATCATGTCTATTAGAGGGTATTTCCACTTCCATTCTTTTTTATTTAGGAATCACATATTCATTAATATCTCATTCCTTAGTAGAGAAATGTTAGTTGGTGGTAGTAAAGTAGGGAGATAGGTGGCAGGTTGAGTTAGGCTCTGTACAATCCTAAAAAGTAAGCACCCTTATTAGGTGATCATTTTTAGCCCCATTTTATTATATATGGGCTCCCACATTGATTTCACATCTTTCTAGCCCTTTCGACATCCTTCAAATCAATATTATTTGTTCAAAACTTGAAAATGGCTCTAACTTCTATGCATGATTTCTCATTTTTCATTCAATCACATAATTTATCTTTTATCTAGGTCATTTACATGCATTTTTGGACCTTGGTATTTACCCTAATCTCCTAGTAGGTTGTGACTTCCAATACCCCTTTTAGCACATAACCCTAAGACCACTTTGAAATTAGCCTCTTCGAGACTAGGCAGAAGTTGACCTTGTCTTGGGGGATTAGGCTAAATTTGGCCTTGTCCTTAGGGGTTTGATTCTTAGTGGGCTTAGGGCCCGATGTAGGGTTATTTCTCCTAGGTTCTTAATTGGGGTTGACCTTACAAAATATAGGCCCTAACATTTGTATAAAAGGAGGCAATCTTCCTCTCATTTTTACACCTACAATTCATGATCAAGATACATATTCATGCAAGCATTATCAATCATACTATTGTGCATTCAATACAAGTAAGCATTCAAGCCCATCAATAATTCAAGTGCAAGGAAGACATAAAGTATTTCAAGTCTTCTCCTCTTTCTTCTTCCATCCAACATTGTGGAAAAATAAAACATTCATCATTCAAGGGTTTGGTTTCACAATTTCCTATTGGGTTTTTGTGGATTCCAAGCTATTGCATCAACACTTGTGATCATCTCCCAAGAAGCATTGCATCATTGAGGTATAAGGTAATTTATGTTTTAGATCTAGATTACATTTTCTCATAAAATTTAAATTAAATTTCAAGGTTAATTCCTATATTGGGGCTTGACTAAGGCAAGCGCCTCCCCACAACAATTTCCCCTTCTTTCTTGTGTGAAGGAACATGTGACGAAGTTGTAGATTCAGATTTTTAGATCCATGGATTGATCCTTCATAAAATTCAACATTTTTTATGGTTCCTAGACTAGGCCAAATTGAGTCCCAAGTCCACATCATCCTCAGGGTTTGCAAATCTCATAGTCGGGAATTAGAGGCTTCAGGATTCTAGATCTAGAACTATTTTTTATTCCGACAGGTTTTCAACAGTCAATTCCAGATTTGAAGTTCACTTGTCCTCTCATAGTCCTCAAGATGAGTTAATTCTTATTCTTTTTATTTAGAATTTTATTTGATACATTAGATCTAATATCATATATTGCTAGTTATTATTGTTAGATAACTGAGAGGGGGGTGAATCAGTTAAATCAGTTATCCTACAGTCCCAAACTCTCAGATGTACTTTTTCAATAATTCAAACAACTCGGTAAGATAAGATAATTGTCTTTCTATTCATTTACCAAATACCAGTCATTTCCAAAACTGTCTTTACCGATTAATCAAATATGCAACTTGTAAAGTATGATAGCAAAACAATCATAACAAATAACACATAACACAAATATTTAATGTGGAAACCCTGCTAAGGGAAAAACCACCTGGGACTGGTAACCCAAAATAATTCACTCTTTTGAAGTGAGCTCGGTTAGGAGCCAACCCTATTAAAGGTTACAATGCACATTGTAAGGTGTGACCTGGTTAGAGGATTTATGACTAACAATTAACTTTTGACCAGCATTCACTATGGGGTCAACAAGAAAACATTAACATTCCTTGAATGTCATATGGAAATACAAAAAGATTGTTAAGTCCACTCGATTAAGAGATTTTGTTGTAAAAATGGTTAAATTGATATAGTAGTGATCTAATTCAAATACAACTCAATTTTTAAGTATTCAAATCTATGCTAATCTCAAAATAACTCATCTGATCAATAATCAATTCACTTCATCATATCCTCCAACTTACTTCACTCGGTGTATATATCTCTGACGCTTGGTTATGCCTATAGTTTAGCTTGATTCTATCTATAACCAATTTGATCAAGTATGCATGAAAAATGTCTTCACATGAAATATCTTGTAGTCTCTATTCATCTGGCATAGTTAAACAATGAATCTCATGTCTCTTAAATATACATGTAAACCATTTTCATATCATCCATTAGATTTTTCCTCTTAATCTCCATCATCCATTTTTCCACTTCAACCTTCCTTGGCAAATGTGTCAATAACACGTTTCATTCTCTTCCCTTTGATCATCTCTTAATTTTGTCAATCATGGATCTTATAACAAACTTCATCTCTTACCTTGAAATCATAAGTAATTTCAAGCTCATCAATTTCAGTCGACTATTATAACATTTAATGTTTTCATCCATACTCGGTTAATATTGAATGAATCGGTGATAACTAACTTGGTTGTTATTGTCACTCGGTATACACAAGACTGACTCGGTGTATACAAAAATCTTCAATTACCAACCACACTAACTTGTTCAATTCTGATCTCTTCTTCATAACAGAATAATGCAACATGATCAAATCAACAACATAATGACACAGACTCATCAATAAGTTACCCAATGTATACCTTATCCTTATCTGTCATATCCATCTTGTCCTTATGTAGATATCTCATTTCTTCACCATTTCTTCCTTCTACAGATGTTCAGATGTTTGTAACTATCATGATAAGTATAGTTGAAACTAGTTGACATCAATGATAATATATTAACTGATTTAATCATCTTACATATCACTTTAACAGCTCAGTGATCTCTAATCACTGTATCTTTAGTTTATCAAGTTATTCAATCAGTTGTAGGTCATCAATTATTTTCTTTATCATTGCATAAGTGTTTTTCATATCTTATACATACATTTCTATCTATATAGGGAATACCCAAATCCCCATTTTTCTAGGTCATGCATTAGCGTCCCTTCATATATTTGAGTTGTGCTAATCAAATTTGGTTTAAGGAAGGGTTTAGTATTGCAATGTATATATAAAGTGGGAGTCTATCATTGATCACCATTTTCTATATCACATTTTGGTGAATTTGACTTATAACATTTCCATTCTAATTTTGGTATTAGATGATATCTAGACCTACCTTGTATGCATTCACATGATATTGCTATAATTTATGCATTTTCATGGTTTAATCCTCCTTGTTTATATAAACATACATTAATTTCATTATTTCTTTTCATGTTTACATGTTAAAAAATACAAAAATATTTCACACAGTTATCATTGCAATTCACATAGATCATTTCATTTCTTCTTGATGTATTTTTATATGCCATCATGAATATTTAATATAGGTTAATCTCATTTTTTTCTCCTAAGGACCATCCTTCTCATGAGGACATATTAAGCCAAGACAATAATCCTTTTCTTAATGATCTCCCTATTTGGGATGATCCATTACAAGATAATGTTAATTATTCTCTTAATATGAATCTTACCCATGAGGATACCATTCATCCCCTTAAGGACACTTTTACTTCTATTAATTTCAATCATTCCCCCTCTACCAATGAAACCTTAATGAGTAATGATCCTTCTCCTATGATAGGCCCCATTTATGAGGATATCTTAGCACAAGAGGACATCATAAATACTTTTCTTAATATCACCTTGCCTTCATTTGGTACTCCTTATAGAGATTAAGTATTAAATAAAATACCTAATCCTTATTTTAATGACAGCTTGGAAGAAGATGATACTATCATTACTACTTTCCTTAATTCTCTCCCTTTTAGTGAAAAACCCATGAAGAATCAAGTGCTTAATCAAGTTAATGTTGTCAATATTCATGCTTGACCTACGGTAGTCAACAAGCTTGTGATAACTGTCAAAGGATGCACTCAATCAACTTATTCTCAAAATCCTTACCGACCTATCATCATTTTTAAGGGTTATCCTCAACAATATTTCACTACTCCTATGATTATGGTTAAAGGAAATAATCAACAAATTTATTTTCAAATCCTGAACAAGCCTATTATAACTGTAAAAGGAAAACCTAAAAGTCCTTTGGAGTGTATTCAAGATTATCATGTAGTGGCTCACACCTATCATACAAGAAACAATCCTCAACCTACTAATCCAATTTATCCTACTTCTCTCCCACCTTCTCAACCTGTTCTTCCTCCTTGACCCCATCTTCCTCAAAATCATGGAAGGGAATAAGACTTAATACAACTCCATAATACCCTTACCAAGATTTCCCTTTGGGAGCTTCTTCAAACTTCTCCTACATATCACGAAGCCTTGCAAAAATATTTAACCACTCTTCCAACTCCACCACCTAATCAAGACAACATCAATTCCTTTTTGTAATGCATGCATTCTACTCCTGTCCCACCTCAAACTGTGTTTACTCAAGATGATTTACCTTCTAAAGAATTCCAAGATCGATGCCCTTATGGTAGCTATTCTTATCAATGGTACTCTCATTTGTCGGACCTTAGTTGATAATAGATATGAACTTAATTTTTGTAGTATGGACATGTTGAAAGAAATCAAAGTTGATGTTTCAACTATTAAACTTGATTACATTCCTATTCATGGTTTTGACAATATTTCTAATAAGACATTAAGCATTATCACATTACCTATTAAAGTAGGTCTATTTATTCTAGGCACTCCCATTCATGTGATGCATGGACCTCTTAATTACAACCTTCTTTTGGGTAGACCTTGGTTACATGCTATGCATGTTGTTCCTTCTAGTCTTCATAAAAAAGTCAAGTTAATCTACAACAATTTGATGTACAGTCCTATCATAGACAATCACCCAAACAATTGTTTTCATACTGAATCAAGAAATAAACCTACATCTATTGAAGAAAAACAAGATCAAGAATCAAAATATGATCCTCCTTCTACTAGTGTTCTATCAGATGACACTTGGGGATCCTTAGATTTCACACCCACTTACATTGGAGAATACATAGTCTCAATACTGAACATTAAATAATATATACTTGACAAAGAATCCAACACAACTCCTCTTTTTGATGAGATTAGTAACAATTTTGTCCATGTTGCCACTCCTAATGAATTTTTAGAAACTATCAAACCTGATTGTGATGACAAAGTGACTAATGAGAATCCATTAAATCTTTTTGATATGGCTTCTCGTTATGGCCTTGGTTATCATTTATTAGTGAAACATGGATTCAATGGGAATGGATGTGGAAAACATAAACAAGGAATTCAATTCCCTTAGGAAAAGAGGGACATGCACATTCTTATGGATTAGGATTCAATCCTTACAAGAAGCCACAAATACTTACTATTAACAACATCATGAATCACAATCCCAACCATGGTTCAGGATGTGCACAAAATTGTGTTTGGAATAGTAAGAAACCTATTGACGCATGTGGTTTAGAGTCTCCTTTTTACACATCCTCTCATTCATCATCTAACATTTATTCTACATCTACCTTTAATCAAGAGATGATTTTTCCTAACTTTTTTGTGGTAAGATAATTACTAGGCCTCAATGAAAAAAGAAACATAGTCAACATCTTATGAATTTTCCTTTCTGCATGTATCATTGATATCATGATCACTCTACTAATGAATTTCAAGTTTTACATTGCGAAATTAAACAACTCATTGATATTGATGTTATTCACATATCATGTCACAATGAGTTATATTTCAATCCTAATTTCTCTAAATAACATCTCAGTCCCTATGATGTTGTAACATTATTAGCCTATTTTGGGGGGGCTAATTGTCATGCATGGTATAGCATCCTTTGTAAGTAATATAATAGGTCCTCTTTATCCATGTATCCATACTTGGGGGGAAAGGGTATTCTATCAATATCTCTCATCTTCTTCAAGGATCCACTTTTCCCTTGGTTAAGCAATATTTTTCTATCACGTGACATCTAATAATAAATAGAAATGTTGGTTTACATTAAGGATATGCATCCTTGATCTTAACCTTTTTTCATTTGTTTCTATTGGGTTTCCATGATAAATAATTCCTTTAACTTGGAGACTAAACAATGTCATCCTTCACAAGGACCCCTTTTACATTTCTTACATCTCTTTGCATTCATCCCGTCCATGACCTCATTGTTGGAAATCTAATATGGGAAAGTGAGATACTAAGAGGGGGGTAAATTAGATATCTCCTATTAACTCCATTTCGACATAAATTCACTTGCATAACATAAACATCAAATTCAATACTGAAATAGATCTAATATTATAATCTTCATCCATGAAATTGAAACATAACACAAAGATTTTGGTTACCCAAAAACCCTTGAAAGGTAAAACTAGGGTGGGAATGACACCCACAAATCTTCACTACTATAGTATTAAATTTTGCTTGTTAGGGCTACAAATTTTGATCATAAACTAATGATCTAATCTGTGAGGGGTTTGCCCTATTAAGAGCTTATAGACTTATTCAATCTACCTTGGTAAAATTATTTAAACTTATAACAAAGTAAGCACTTGGTTAAGAGATTTACTTAGGCCTGTGAGGACCACTCTGTTAAGAGATTTACTTTGATTCACCTGCTAAAATGACTCAGTACCTGATCCTTCAGTTTGCATTGTGATGCTGATAATAGATCTTCTCCTTCCAATACTAGTTTGATCTCCTTAATCAAATATATATGTGTTATGTCCTTCACTGCCTTTCTCCATCACTTTTAATGATCTCTCCTTATATCAAAATGCTTCTTTGTTCTATATATGAGATCATTCATACTCTTCTCATACTCTCTTACATCATTTTAGGGTTCAGATCTCATCTTATATAGACAACAAAATTTCCTCCTAGATCAAGATCAATGATCTAGATTCTCTACTTATGTCACTTAAGCATTGTTAGAATAATTGAGAGGGGGGTGAATCAGTTAGATTAGTTATCCTATAGTCCCAAATACAAAGATGTAACTTATAAAACAATTCCAATAAATTATGCAACTAGGTAACACAAAATATCAATCTGTCTATTCAGTTTACCGATTACTAGTAATCATCTAACTGTGATTACCGACTAAATAAACTATGCAGTATGTAAAGTATGATAGAAAAACAATCATAACAAATAACACATAACACAATGATTTAACATGGAAACCCTGCTAAGGGAAAAACCACCTGGGACTGGTAACCCAAAATAATTCACTCTTCTGAAGTGAACTCAGTGAAGAACCAACCCTGTTAAAGGTTACAATACACATTGTTAGGTGTAACCTAGTTAGAGGATTTATCACTAATAGTTAAATTTTGACTAGCATTCACTATGGGGTCAACAAGATAACACTTTACATTCAATGAATGTCATAGGGTAGATCATAAGACTGTTAAGTCCACTCAGTTAAGAGATTTTATAAATCAATGGTTAAACTGATACAATACTAATCTGATTAAAATACAACTCAATTGCAAATATTCAGATCTATGCTAAGCCCATACAAATCCTCAGATCATTAATCAATTTCACTTCCTCAATATTTCTCAACTTACTTTTACTCGGTAAATAGTTCTTTGACACTCGGTAATGTTTGAAGCTTGGTTCTTTCACTAACCAGTTTGATCAAGCATGCATGAATATAATCTTCACATGAAATCTTTGCAGTCTTCTTCTTTCCAACATGTTTCAATAATGAAACTCATATCTCTTATATAGACAAGTAAACCATTTTCATATTAGCCATTAGATTTTGCCACTTAATCTCCTTCATCCATTTTATCGCTTAAACCTTCCTCGATAGATGTGTCATTAACACATTTCAATCTCATCCTTTAGATCTTCTCTAAATTTTGTCAATCGTAGATCTCATAACAAACTTCATCCTTAACCTCTAAATCATAACAATTTCTAGCTCATCAAATTCAGTCGGTTGTTCTTAGCATTTAATGTTTTCATCCATACTCAGTTGATATAGAAATGTGTCGGTGATAACTAGTTAAACTAGCTCGATTAATACTATCACTCGGTATACACTGCACTGGCTCAGTGTATACAAAAATCTTTAATTACCGACCACATTGACATGTTCAATTTCAAATCTCTTCTTCATAGTAGATTAATGTAACATGCTCAAGTCAATAATATAAAGCCATAGACTCATCAATAAGTTACCCAATGTTTTCCTTATCCTTATTTGTCATAACCATCTTTTCCTCATGTAGATATCTCAATTCTTCATCTTTTCTTCCTTCAACAAATGTTCAGATGTTTGTAACTAACATGATAAGTACTGTCAAAACTAGTTGACATCAATCACAACATATTGACTGATTTAATCATCTTACATATCATTTTAGTATCTCGGTGATCTCTAATCATTATTCCTTCAGTTCATCAGATATTCAATTAGTTGTAGTTCATCAATCTCTCCCTTTGGCATTGATGAAAACACAAGCAATATGAAAATATGCCATACACATACCAAATATGTATTTTATAACTATGTAAGTAAATGTTGTAGCTCGGTAAGGTTATATTTAATATGTTTAATCACTACAGAACATAACAACATTACAAGTGCAGACTCTCCATGTAGATTTGATCTTTTCAGTTCTCAGATTCCCTTTGTTTCCAACAACAAATATTAAAGTCTCTCCCTTTCTATAATCTCTCTCGGTTTGTGTTCTCACTAACTGATTTTTCATATTCATGCTCTCTGATTTTCTCTCCCTTTGACAACAATGCCAAAAAATATACAAACAGCTCTGCAACATCCAAGTAATTCTCTTTCGTTCGGTTCATAACAGGTACCTTTAGTGTACAGATAAACAAATTTATGTTCCAGATGTTAGGAATAGTCCCAAGAGATAACTGAGAGAGGGGGTGAATCAGTTATCTACAATTTGCAATTCTTTATCCAATTAAGTATACTTAAACATAAAGCATAAATACAATGAAAGAACACTTGAACACAACACCAATGTTTTGGTTACAGGGAAACCCAAATAGGTAAAAACCCCGGTGGGAATTGACACCCACTAATAATCTGCACTAGTGTATTATGATCCTTGTTAGAAGATCCTTAACCATGTTAGGAGTTGTCTTTACAATGCATTTAGTACAGTGACCTGGTCAAGGGTCGAACCCTATTAGGAGTCTTTTACAATTAACCCTGTTAGGGGTGAGGATGCAGTATCTGAGAGCACACTGCTCAAAGAGGTGAAGGCTACAACCTTCTAGATAACAAATACACACTATATCTGGATCTTGATGAACTGCACTTAGCCCTATTGTCTGGATCAGTTACAATGACTAGCATATACTCTTTACTTGGTCACATAGACCTTCTACTGATGGCTCAACACTTCACACTCTCTGCTCTGCTCTTCACATTCAACTATGAACCACAACTTAACAATCACAAATGAATGCCTATAAATATCTTCTCTTTAAATGATATAATCAAGTTTTCCTATTAGAACCACCTTGAAATCACAATAGAGAAACAATAACACTCTTCAATAATATTTCTGTCAGCTCTACTAAGCACGCAACACAATCTAGGACCTGTCCAATATTAATAAATGTAGATGCATGCTACACACTGTCAGCTCTACCAATTTAACTGATACTTTATCCTCAAGATGAATTACATCCTGTTCTCTTAACAAAACATTTTTAACTCTTCTCTAATCACTAATCCAAGTGCACATACTGAAATGATAGGTGCAACTCCTGTACCAATAAAATCTTTGTCGACTCTTTTGAATAAACACAGGAAACTACAACTGGTGAATGGCGACTGCATAACTTCAATTCTACTACATATCAGACTCTACATCCATGAATTTAACATCACTATCATGTCTTCATCACATATCCAAAGGCACAAGGCTCAATGATGACTGTATAGACAATCACTCACAGAATACTGCATGTAACTCTGTCAAGAACACTGCTGACACAAGTTGCTATATAACTGTCTATACTAACAATTAACCTTTGCATCCATGATATCATGTTGATAACATGTCCATGCTTTATATACTCAAAGATTACTACATAATTCTTCCACACATGCTACTTACCATATGTTGTCATCAATGAAAAATATACAGTCAACATTGGCTTGCTGGAAAATCTCCAACACCAGCTTCTACAATCTTTCACAACCTTAGACAAAATCCAAAGTGTGAGCTATGTGCATCAACATAAATGATCTTCTGATAAGTATAGGTTGATGCAACCTCCAAATCACCTCAATGACCAGTAGATAGGGGACGGACCCCAAGTCTAGTCCTCAAATATTCAAATGTGTCCTTCGGTAATGGTTTAGTAAAGATATCAGCAAGTTGTTCCTTAGATGTTACAAATTCTAGTTTCACCTACTTCTCTTGAAATTTTTCCCTCAAGTAATGATATTTAATAGATATATGCTTTGTCTTCGAATGCATCACATGATTCTTATAAATATTTATAGCACTAGTGTTGTCATAATATATAATCACCGGGTCAGTGATTACCTCATTCATTCCTTCCAACACTTGTCTAATCTAAGCAATATTTGAACAATTTGTAGTAGCATCAACATACTCTGCTTTAGTAGTAGACTGAGAAATGCATGCTTGTTTCTTGCTAATCCAAGTCACAAGCCTTTCCCCTAAAAAGAATGCTCCACCGATTGTGCTCTTTCGGTCATCTATGTTTCTAGCCCAATCTGGATCGATGTAAACTCTAAGTTGAAATTTTCCTTCAAATGTATACCATAATCCATAGTCCTCTATTTTCTTCAAGTATCTCAAAATTATTTTCACTGCAACCATATGTGAATCTTTAGGATTGGCAAAAAATCTAGCCACAATCCCCACTGCATGTGCAATATCAGGCCTATTGTGTACAACATACATCAGTTTACCAATCATAGATCAGTACAGAGTATGATTTACTTCTCTAGATTCATCATCCTTTGTCAATTTATAGCCATTTACCATCGGTGTTCCCACTGGTTTAGCATCTTCCATGCCAAAAGTTTTCAATACTTCTTTAAGTATTTTGATTGAGTGATGAAAATCCAGCTTTCTATTGTATAACCTGCAAACCTAGAAAGAATTTAATCTCTCCAAACATAGACATCTCAAAATCCTTTCTCGTATCATTGGAAAAAGATTTGTAAATTAGATCTTGTCCTCCAAAGATTATATCATCAACAAATATCTCAGCAATCAAAATGTTATCATCAGATCCTCCTTTCATGTACAAATTATTGTTTTCACTAGTTCTTACAAAACCAATACTTATAAGATAAGCATGTAGTCTTTCATATTATGCCCTTGGTGCTTGCTTCAATCCATACAAGGCTTTTTGCAGTCTACATACCATGTCTTTTTTATTCTGATCAACAAACCCTTCTGGTTGGTCTATGTAGACCTCCTCCTCAAGAATTCCATTCAGAAAAGCTGATTTCACATCCATTTGATATACTTTAAATCCCTTATCTGCAACATATGCAAGTAATATGAGGACTCCTTCTAGTCTAGCAACAGGTGCAAAGGTTTCACCATAATCAATACCTTCTTCTTGTGCATATCCCTTGCAAACAAGTCTTGCCTTATTCCTAGTGACCTCTCCATTTTCATTCAACTTATTCCTGAAAATCCACTTAGTACCAATAAGTTTTTTATCTTTCGGTCTAGGCACTAAATTCCATGTCTTATTCTTTTCAATTTGTTCAATTTCCTCATTCATAGCATTGAACCATTCCTCATTTTCAAGTGCATCCCTAACATTCTTAGGTTCAAACTCACAAATTAAGCATGTGTTTTGTCTTAACTTACTTCGGGTCAGCATGCCAACTTGCTTATCTCCAATGATTTGATTCTTTGGATGGTGTCTTCTAACAAATCTTGCTAGCACTTGATCTCTTCTCTACTCATCATTCGATTCAAGTGCATTTTCCTGCTTGGTAGCTTCTTCCTAATTGTCGATTTCCATTTGCTGATGCTCGATAGCATTTTCCTGATGCTCAGTAGACTTAGCCTATGGCTTCAGTAGATAGTCTAGATCTTCAACATAAGTAAAACTACCATAGTTTTTTGGTTCCTTCATGCTTTCTTCATTATTCTTATCAACAAATTCATCAACTCTAACATTAGCACTTTCTATCATCTTATTAGTAACCTTATTCAAACATTTATAAGCTTTACTCTTAGTAGAATATCCTAAGAATATTCTGTTAGAAATAGGGAATACTGAGAGGGGGGGGTGAATCATTATTCTACAAACTTTATCTTTTTCCCAATTATGGATATAACAGATTATCTTTATACATGCATAACATAAGAAACTAAACAATATGCATAACAATAAAGAACTCATAACACATGATATGTTCTCGAGGAAACCTGGCCAAGGGAAAACCCTGGTGGGGATGGTACCCACAAAGATCCACTAATCAAAAAGTATCCTATTAAGGATGTTGACCATGTTAGGAGTCTATTACATATGTATAGTGTATCAATCCTGGTTAAGGGACTATAGGCCTTGTTAGAAGCCTCAACCCTGTTAGGAGTTGTAGATACAAAATCTGATTACAAGATGAGCCCACTGCCCAAACAAGTAATATACAATGTATACTGATTAAAAAAATGGATTAAGGTACATAACCTTATACTGCTTGCATCAATTTCTTCTTCACTACTCTTACATTCGCATCATATCATATCATCACCATATTACACTACTCATTCATTTCTTCTTCTTGCAATTACAATTACATATATACAAGTTATTAAGGCTAATAACTTTACATGGTCGGCTTCCATATATTTTTATCTAAGGATAAACATATAGGATTCCATCCCTTTATATTTTTAATTCATTATTTTGGTAAACAAAATAATCCCTTAACTCTTTACCAATTCTGTCTTCTTATTCTGACCTGTCGGCTTAACATTGTCTTCGGTAAAACTGCCATAACTAATTCTGTACATTCCGTACTGACTTGCACTCTAAGATGGGTCATTAGTAGCCATTATAGCATCTATGTTCAAGTTCACAAGCACTGAACTTGCTCCAGTCAATTTCACAAACCAAAACTGTATCCTGGTACACTGTGAAAACATTGTCTCACACTTAGACAAATTTGCATTGTGATCTGCCATACTTGATCTCTGACCTGTGAGCTCTTAATGTGGATCATATGTTTCCATAATGATAACATATATGTACTCACTTTAGCCAAATTACCAACAATCTCCCCCTTTATCGTTGGTGGCAACATATGAGAAAATTGGCTAAGTGTACAAGTCAAAATCTCAAAATGTATAACAAAATTCTAGCCATAGTATAGATTATGTATAGTATCCTTATAACTCCTCAAAATATACTTTCTGATACAAAAATTCATACAATACTCCCCCTAAGATTATCAATCCTCATATACATAACAATTTTCTGCTCTACTACAATCACTCCCCCTTTGACAACAATGACAAAATAAAGTAGGGAGGATTACAAAATTGTAACCCCAAAAAAAATTATACCTCCATTTACTTATTGCAAAGTCGGTAGGCTTGCAACACAATCTACAAAATTTACTTTCATGACTTCAAACTCTTTCTACCATGACTTTCTGATAGAATCTGCCACATTCAGAAGTGTGCTTAATCCATAAGCTGCTATCTGACAAGCTTGAAGGTACTCAAAATTAAATTTTTGAAATGATGTCTTAGCAGTAAGACATTCTTCTAACTATTCCTCAATAATGCTCAACTTCATAGATGTGTGCTCTCTCAGAAGTTCAAATCTTCTCAATTTCCTATTCTTTTCATCTTGCAATGATCTTATTTCATCATAACACTTCCTAACTTTCTTCTCAACATCACTTACTTTTACATTGGGTCCAGAAAGAAGATTAGATTCATTCTGAATCTCAGCTTCCTTCACCTTGATTTTCTGCTCCTCTGCTACTGTCAAAATGTCAGATTTTGTACACTATATGTACAAAGCTTTTCCAGTCTCTAAATGTTTCCTCAAGTTCTTGATACAAACATCAAGACTAATAATATCATTTATGATATTCTGACTCATACTTAAAAGCATTTCAGCTTCATAAGCTACTTGAGCTCTTACTTTAGCAATGTCTGATAAGTTGGTAAACTCATCATCAAAAGTACTTAGTACCTTTTTGGCTCTCTCCAAAGGATCTACTTCTAAAATATGTGTAGTTACAATACTTTGCAACTTCTCTGTCAGTTCCTTCAAACTTCCTTCTAGATTCTTTACTTTCTTATTCTTTCCAATAATCTTATTCAAAGAACTAATCAACTCTAGCTGATCATCATCATCAATTTCTTTACCTAAGTCTTCAAACAAAGTTCCAATTTCTTTCTTCTTTGCCTCAAGAGTGGGTGCATGAATTTCTGTCTCTTTAGGTTCATCACTTACCAATTCAGTCTGCACTTCTTCTTCAGTCCTATCCGGTTCATCAAGAGCCAAATTGTCAACAATGTTATCTAAATTCTTAAATACATTATCTTCAGTGTCCAAGGTCACCTTAGTACCTTCAATGTCCATTGTATCATCTTCAATGTTAATAGCTGAAAGAGAGGGAATATCCTCTTGTTTGGCATCAACTGCATGTCCTGCTGCAACTGAAGTTTCTCCAAAAATTTATGTCATTACTTTAATTATTGTTTGCTCTGTTTTTGTTCTCACTTGCTCATACTATCCTACCATGATCTGAATTGTTCTCCTCTTAGTCCTTAAAAGAGTGTCAAGGGGCTTCAAAATCTACTTCAAATGATCATCATCTTTCACTTCACAAAGGTTTCTCACAAGATTCTCTCTTATAGTTTTGTCTTCCTCAGATGCTCTCTATTTTCTATTAATAAGTTTTATTTGACCTTGAATAGAGTCAAATTTCTTATCTGCCAAAATCATATGCTTCATAATAACATTCTCCAAATTAAGTTTATCAATATAATCATAAAGATCATAATATTTATTCATTCTTACAAAATCTCCATTCTCAATAATCTACTCATTTAGCTTTTCAACTTTTGGTTTCCAAGCTTTCTTCTTAGTATCATCTTTAACTTCTGCAAACTTTCTTGGTACTGGTTGAACTATAGTCTTCTGTCTCTTTCCTGGTCCAGTAGCAATTTCTTTCTTTCTCTTGCTCGGTGTTACTTGTTCCTTTTCTGGTTCTTCTACTTTCACTTTAACTGGTGTAGGCTCTCTCTGTACTACACTAGATAAAGGTGGTACACTCAAGACTTCTCCCTATCCAACATCTCTCAATGTTGTTGTTGTCTATTTAGCTACCAAAAATTCTCTTTCTATCGTCCCTGTGTCTTTCAATATTCTCTTTATGGTACTGTCAACTCTTTTCTTAAACTGTTTCTCTTCAATTTTAGCTTTAACAAAATTAAAGTTGTCTTCATAAGTTCCAAACCTGCTGCATTGGGTGTCCAATTTACTTTTCAGCAATCTTCCAACATACTCTTCTGTCTCAATCTCATAAATCTCCTTGATACTTTAATTCTCTTTGACAATCAAATAACATCAATCATAACCTTTTATGACTTCAATCATACTTAATTCTGACATCACATTCAATTATTTTGTCGCTTCTTTTCAAAAGTTATTCCTGTTATCCTGCAAAACTCAAAACTTCTTGCAATCTTGAAAAACACAATATTTTCTTTTGTGCTCTTAACCATAGCATTAATACATCATAATATACCTTCTATTAACTGCGCAAGACTTAGTTCATCATAAATCTACTTCTACACTAAATCTAAGTTCCTAATCTACTGTAATTTACATAAATTAAGTGCTTAAAGATAGGTCAAGTAAGGATTCATTCTTACCACTTAATACTTCACCTGTCTGATTACCTTCCATGTTGATTATGCCTTCTTGATCTATTCCTTTAACATACTTCACTTCATCTATATTGCTACAGCAATCTTTCTGTCTGTTACTTGTATCTTCATTCCTTCTTGCATTGTTTCTAGGGTTAGGGTTCGGATGATAAGTTCCATTGTTCATTCTGCAAAACCTTGTTGTATGTCCAATCCTGTTACATATCTGACAAACAATCCCATTGTTCCCATATCTTTGTCCTTGCTGATTAATCTGTGACCTGCAATTTCTAGCAATGTGTCCAACTTTGTTGCATCTATAACACACTACTTCATTTCTTCTATTCATGTCTTCAATAGGTCTCTTATCTACATTGTTAGTATTCCTAAACATTCTATTACCATAATTATTCTCAATAACTTTAGGTCTTCTACATTTAATAGCTATATGTCCAAAACCATGACAATTATAACAATAACCATTAAGAGGTTTAAACTATTTACCTGTGCAATCTCTTTTCATATGACCAATAGTATTAAAAGCAAAACATCTACCTTTGAATTCTCTTTGCATACCTTTGGGTGATTCCTCTTGCTTTGATGATTCTCCTTCTTCTTTAGGTGCATCTTCAGATTTGTTGATCTCATCAGGCTTCTTCTCATCTATGCTTTCAGATGTCTTCAGAGTTGGTTTCGTGCTTTCATCATTTGTTTTGAATATATTAAATCCAAGTCTAGTCTTATCATAGGATGGTTTCCCAAAAGAAAATTGTTCATCGATCTTCTCACTATTTGAATATAGCCTTTCAAGTTGTTGTTTGGATTGAGTCAGTTCACCTTTCACAATCTTATTGTACTTCTCAAGGTCTGCATACTACACATTTACTTTCTCAAATTCGAATGTCACTTTTTCAAGTTTAGATTTCAGTTCTTCATTTTCAGTCTTTAGACTTTCATTCTCAGATTTTAGATTTACTTCATTTTTGCTATTTCCATCTTTCAAACTAAGCTTCAAATTTACTATCTTCAATTCATGCTTAAGGATCTCATTTTCTTTTTCCAAGTTTCTATCACAATCTTCAATAAGAATTTTGGATTCCTTTTCAGATCTCAGATCTTCTATCTTGTTTTTCAATTTCTCAATAAGGTTCTTTGCATCATCATATTTCCTTTTCAGAGTGTTTCTTTCATTAGTAAGCATATCAATCTTCTCAAGAGCTTCATCAAGATTCTTTTGTAGTTGATCCATATCCATAGAGATCTTACTCAAGCTGCTAGGCTTTCCTTGAATGATTATTTTCCAAGTAACTAAGCTCTGATACCAATTGTTAGAAATAGGGAATACTAAGAGTGGGGGGTGAATCAGTATTCTACAAACTTTATCTTTTTCCCAATTATGGATATAATAGATTATCTTTATACATGCATAACATAAGAAACTAAACAATATAAATAACAATAAAGAACTCATAACACATGATATGTTCTCGAGGAAACCCTGGCCAAGGGAAAACCCCGGTGGGGATGGTACCCACAAAGATCCACTAATCAAAAAGTATCCTATTAAGGATGTTGACCCTGTTAGGAGTCTATTACATATGTATAGTGTATCAGTCCTAGTTAAGGGACTATAGGCCTTGTTAGAAGCCTCAACCCTATTAGGAGTTGTAGATACAAAATATGATTACAAGATGAGCCCACTGCCCAAACAAGTAATATACAATGTATACTAATTAAAAAAATGGATTAAGGTACATAACCTTATACTACTTGCATCAATGTCTTCTTCGCTGCTCTTACATTCGCATCATATCATATCATCACCATATTACACTACTCATTCATTTCTTCTTCTTGCAATTACAATTACATATATACAAGTTATTAAGGCTAATAACTTTACATGGTCGGCTTCCATATATTTTTATCTAAGGGTAAACATTTTCTATGTCATCCCTTTATATTTTTAATTCATTATTTTGGTAAACAAAATAATCCCTTAACCCTTTACCAATTCTGTCTTCTTATTCTGACCTGTCGGCTTAACACTGTCTTCGGTAAAACTGCCATAACTAATTCTGTACATTCCATACTAACTTGCACTCTGAGATGGGTCATCAATAGCCATCATAGCATCTATGTTCAAGTGCACAAGTACTGAACTTGCTCCAGTCAATGTCACAAACCAAAACTATATCCTGGTACACTGTGAAAACACTGTCTCACACTTAGACAAATTTGCATTATGATCTGCCATACTTGCTCTCTAACCTGTGTGCTCTTAACGTGGATCATATGTTTCCATAATGACAACATCTATGTACTCACTTCAGCCAAATTTCCAACATATTCCTTCATCACCTTTAGAGTCAAATTTACCATTCCTATCATCTTTCAGAATATAACACTTGCTACCAAAGATTCTGAAATAAATTACACTCGGTGAGTATCCAAACCATAACTCATAAGGTGTCTTGTTTATGTCTTTCTTCAGTTGAACTCAGTTCAGAACATATACTTCTATGCTAACTGCCTCTCTCCAGTACATTTGTGCAACATTTTTCTCAATCATCAATGTTCTAGCACAATCAATAATAGATCAGTTTCTGCTTTCAACAATTCCATTTTGTTGTGGTGTTCTAGGTGTAGAAACCTTCCTTTTGATACCATGCTCATTACAAAAGTTAGTGAATTCATCAGAAACAAACTCACCTCCTCTATCAGACCTTAAGCATTTCAATTCTTTTTTGGTTTCTTTTTCAGCTTTATCCTTATACCATTTAAACAGTTTGAATGCCTCAAATTTTTCTTTCAAGAACATAATTATCATCAATCTAGTATAGTCATCAACAAAAAAAATAAAGTATCTATCACCATAGTAGCTTTGAGTTCTCATAGGACCACATAATTCGATGTGAACCAGCTCCAAAATTCCTTTAGATGAATAGTCCTTACTTTCAAAACTAGATTTGGTCATCTTTCCTTTATGACATTGATGGCACATAACATGATCAGGTTTGGTTAGACTAGGAAATCATCTAAATTTTCTCTTTCTACTAATCTTAATCATGTTATCAAAATTTACATGACATAACCTCTTATGCCATAACCATGCATCTTCATTTTTTACCAGTAAACAAGAAGTTTCAGCATTGTCAAGATAAAATAAATTACCTTTTGATTGTCCTCCTATTTCGACAAGCTTTCCATTTTCATCATAGAATTTCACCTTCTTGCTTTCAAATACAACTTGGTGACCTGAGTTATTCAATTGTGCTACACTCAAAAAATTGTAATTAAGTCCTTTTACCTAGTATGTATTATCACATCTAATTTTATCATTCAATAGAATAGATCCTTTTCCTTTAACCATGCAAGGTGTGTCATTTCTCATTTTCACTGATCCTCCATTATAATGCTCAAGATGATCAAACTTATCTTCATCACTAGTCATGTGATGTGTACAACCACTATCAATGATCCAAGTATCATTCTTACTAACTTTAGAAATAAGTGGTGTTTCTACATACCTTTCCTCCTCGTTTGAATCATCTTTCATTGCAACAAACACTACCTCAATATCATCATCAGTGTTAGTGTCAGTGTCATCTTCTCCAACAAGGTAACATGCCTTTTTGCCCTTATCTTTGTGATTTTGATTGTCTCTATTGTAGTGTCGGTAGCCTCTATTATTTCTTATGCCATACTTCCCATCACCAGATCAATCTCTATCTTTATCTTCCTCTTTCCTGTTAGGACATCTAGCAGCAATATGGCCAACCTCTTTACAGTTAAAACAAGCTAAAGGTAACTTTCCCTTATATCTACCTTTGCCTTTTTGTAGTCTCTGGGCCATAAGTGCTTCAAGCTCATCATTAGTATTACTATCACTTTCATTCCTTATATTATGCTTACTGCTAGATTTACCAATATTAAGAGATGACATAAAAGCAGACTCAACAATCAGTACAACACTATTGTCAAAATTATTCATCTCAAAAGTTGTTAACTTTCCAATCAGACTATCAAGAGTAAGAGTGATATTAGGTGCAAACCTCATTTCATGAATAATAGATATTTTGATTGCATAGATAGGCAACAAGGTTCTCAATATCTTACTTACCACTGTATCTTCAAAAATGATACCACCATCTCCTCGGATAGCATTAACTACCTCTTTAATTCAGTTTATGTACTGTGTAATATTCTCTCCTTCCTTCATCTTCATGTTATCAAATATGTCTCTCAAGCTTTTAGCTCTGGCTCTCATCACATTCGCATCACCACCATAAACTAGAGCAAGTGTATCCCACATTTTCTTCATTGTAGTGCAATCCTTGACATCCTCAAATTTAGCATCAGATAAAGCAACAACAATCTCTATCATAGTAATATTGTGTTCATGTCAGTCTCTCAGCTGATCAAGAGTCAAAGGTCCAACAGTCGGTTGTATGTAGCTATTGTCAAGTAAAGGTATAGTAGATTCTCTAATTCCATTTATGTAAAGTCTCATTTGAGTTTTCCATGTAGTAAAGTTGTCTTTGTTCAGCTTCAACACTTCCCTCTTATACATCTTGTAATCTTTCTGCTCAAGTCCTTAAAGCTTTCTTCCAAGTAACTAATACGCTTTGATATCAATTGTTAAAATAAATGAGAGGGGGGGTGAATCAGTTAGATCAGTTATCCTACAGTCCTAGATACAAATATGTAACTTATAAAACAATTCCAACAAATTATGCAGCTCGGTAACATAAAATATCAATCTGTCTGTTCAGTTTACCGATTACCAGTAATTATCCAACTATGATTATCAACTAAATCAACTATGTAGTATGAAAAGTATGATAGAAAAACAATCATAACAAATAACACATAACACAATGATTTAACGTGGAAACCCTGCTAAGGGAAACACCACTTGGGACCGGTAACCCAAAATAATTCACTCTTCTGAAGTGAGCTCAATGAATTGCCAACCCTGTTAAAGGTTACAATACACACTGTTAGGTGTGACCTGGTTAGAGGATTTATCACTAACAGTTAACTTTTGACTAGCATTCACTATGGGGTCAACAAGATAACACTTTACATTCAACAAATATCATAGGGTAGATCATAAGACTGTTAAGTCCACTCGATTAAGAGATTTTCTGAATCAATGGTTAAACTGATATAGTAGTGATCTGATTCAAATACAAATCAATTGCAAATATTCATATCTATGCTAAGCCCATACAAATCTTCTGATCATTAATCAATTTCACTTCCTCAATATTTCTCAACTTACTTTCACTCGGTAAATAGTTCTCTGATGCTCGGTAATGTCTGTAGCTCAGTTCTTTCACTAACTAGTTTGATCAGACATGCATGGATATAATCTTCACGTGAAATCTCTACAATCTTCTTCTTTTTGGCATGTTTCAATAATGAAACTCATATCTCTTATATAGACAAGTAAACCATTTTCATATTAGCCATTAGATTTTGCCACTTAATCTCCTTTGTCCATTTTATCACTTAAACCTTCCTCGGTAGATGTGTCATTAACATGTTTCAATATCATCCTTTAGATATTCTCCAAACTTTGTCAGTCGTAGATCTCATAACAAACTTCATCCTTAACCTCTAAATCATAACAATTTCCAGCTCATCAAATTTAGTCAGTTGTTCTTAGCATTTAATGTTTTCATCCATACTCAGTTGATATAGAAATGCATCGGTGATAACTAATTAAACTAGCTCAGTTAATATTGTCACTCGCTATACACTGCACTGGCTCAATGTATACAAAAATCTTTAATTACCGACCACATTGACATGTTCAATTTCAAATCTCTTCTTCATAGTAGATTAATGTAACATGCTCAAGTCAACAATATAAAGCCATAGACTCATCAATAAGTTACTCAATGTTTTCCTTATCCTTATCTGTCATAACCATCTTTTCCTCATGTAGATATCTCGGTTCTTCACCTTTTCTTCCTTTAAAAGATGTTCAGATGTTTGTAACTAACATGATAGGTACTGTCAAAACTAGTTGACATCAATGACAACATATTGACTGATTTAATCACCTTACATATCATTTCAGTGTCTTGGTGATCTCTAATCATTGTTCCTTTAGTTCATCAGATATTCAATCAATTGTAGTTCATCAAGCATTCCCTAAATATGATTGGCTACATATATTACATAGGGATTAATGATTAAAAATATAAAGCATAATCACCTCTATGATTTTGTAAAAAAAATATAAAAAATTATGTAGATGTCGCCCAAAATAGTTTACCTAAGTTTTTGTTCCATTACAAACACATATGTCAAATCTGGCTTGCTCGGCATATGAAGTCTCTAACACTTGGCATTAGTTGTTCTTCATATATTGGTGCTCAGCACTGACACTTCTATACAACTCAACATAAACTACTTGGCTATTACTAAAGTACTTAGTGACCTCTGACTTACTCGGCAGTAACTATTGCTTGGTAATTGTACAAGATACAAGTCTAGACATAACTCAGCCTTTACTAGATGGCTCGGTCGCAGTGATGACCGACCAACATTTCCTAGAAAATGACTAAGTGTAAGACACTAGTAGACAATAAAAATTAGGGATCAACTATCTCCCCCTTTGACATTAGTGTAAAAAATACTTTGTCATGACATTTACATTACAACAAGAGTACTTAGTAATATGAAAAATTCCTCCTAAGACTTTGACTCGGTCTTCAAAAGATTCTACACATATATATACATAAGACTCTTTTGGCATACAACTGAATATATACACATTACAAAATAGTATGTCATACCATGATATACATTCCTTCTTGTATTCCTATGTATGTATAATTTTAGTTCACTTATTCTTTTCTGTCATTTCCTTGTGTCATTTCCCCTGTTTCTGCTTTGAAATCTGTTATGGCATATCATTTCCCCCTTATTTTTGTCACTTGAAGCTGCTGGGGTGTAGGGGTTTTGAAATATTTATCCAAAAATGGTTTATGGAGCTACATTATCATACCTAATTCATTTTCCCATCCAGACCTTACAGACTCCAAAACCTATATTTTTATTTCTAACTGGGTAGCTAGATCTACTGGGCTTTCAACAATAAAGAGATGAGGGTCTCTCTGTACTAACTCCTTTATCATTGCTAATTCCTTCTACATAACTTGCAGATGAGGTGTTAACATCATTTGTATGGAAATTAGCCTTGCCCTTATTCGTCCATCATTAGCCATCAACTCCGCTAATCTTCCTTGTGCATGTAGCAATCTAGTGAAGTGGATAGAGATGGAACTTTCATCTATGCTCAGTGAATGACTAATAGACTTTACGTCTAATTACAGTTTATCAATCAAATATTGATTTTCCTTAGTGAACTCTTCAACATTACATAACTTCTTGTATAGAGAGTGAGCATTCTACACAACTTCCTCTAAGTTTTTCACTAAGGTAGAAAGTTCTACCTATTTTACTGCAATGTCAATGGAAACCTTTTCCAGTTTCTTGGTCTCAAACTTTCTCTCAGACCACTGCATAAGTTTATCATTTGACTCAATGTCATCACTATTCACCTTCTTAAGAATTTTTACTAGTTGATCCAAGATAGATGTTGACTCATTCACATCATCAATTTCAAAAGCTTCAATAAATATCCCTTTAATCTCATGTAAGACTTACTTTTACTATGCTCTCTTTTTATCTCTTCTTCTTCAAGAGATATAACAATATCTATATTTGCTCATAATTTAAGTTATCAATGTCCCACTTAGGAATCATTATAACTTCATCGAGTGTAACTTGTGTTCCAGGAGATTTCTCCTTCTTCTTCTGTGATTTCTTCCTCGGTGTATTCCCACTCAACAATTGTATAAGAGCTTTTATGGCTTCTTGTTCCTTAGGCTTTGGTTTTTCCTTTCCTATCTCTTCTTCAATCTTCTTATTTTCCTCCACATGAGGACTTGTTATAACTAATGCAAACTTATCTACTTTCTCTTTAAGATTCTCCTCAGCTTGTTCTTTCTTTTTCTCCTCAGCAGGTGTATTCTCAGGTGTGATTACCGACTTGTCTTGTTTCTCGGCACTGGTACTCTATGAGGCTTGATGTTCAACAGTGACAGTATGAGGGATTATTGGTGTAGTGTCCACAATCGATGTACTCTCAATCCTTCGATAATCTTTTACTTGAATTAGTACTGGATTGGTGCTCGGTAGAAACTTATCTAAGGCTGCCTTGAAAAGTATTTATTTCTAAACTTCCTCCTCAGTTAATATATTTGTTTTTATTGGGGTATCCTTGGTGATATCCACAATTGTGATCACATCATGTGATTCACTCACTTTCTCCTTTTGTCCTACTTCTTCCTTTACATTATGTGGTTCATCAATATCTTCCTTATTATCCAACACCACTCTATTGGATGTACCTTCAGTCGGTTGTGAGCTCTTGTCAATTATTAGTCCAAAAATGATCTTCCACAACCTTGTGCTCTATTACACAATATCTTCAACTTTATGTTGTAGAATAGATTATGCTCGGAGCTTGGGTACAAACCTATTTCTATACTAATCCATATATTTATTTATGTACTCAAGGGATAGATTTGGCATTACTTGAGCTAGAGTATTTTCTCTTATTTGTTTCTCAGTCATCATGGCATACTGCCATTTCTGATCTATTCTTTTGTATAGTTCTTCAGGGATAAGATTCCCCATCTTTAGAGGTGTCATTTTAAATGTGCACAACATTTATAACATAGCCTCTTCTACTTTCTCTTTATCCTCATTGTTCAATTTTTCAAACTTTTGTTTAAAGCCTGCTAATCTAATAGTGATCTTGATATTGTGGCATATCTCATCCAAAGTCAATTTTCTTCTTTGTGATGGTGCCTTAACCTTTGTATTTTCATCAATATCTATTTCCTCATCATCATCTTTCTCCAAGATTAGCTTCCTTCTTGGTTTCTTCCTTATGTTGCTCGACACAACCTTAGTTTGAACTAGTTTCCTCTTTCCTGATGTCGGGGTCTTTTTCGGTGGCTCAAAGCTGTGATAGTAGAAGATGCCCTTGTTCTTGGTCTAAGTACTACAAGAGGAGTAGGCTTTGGTTTCTATATTTTTTTCTTGCCAAGCTTGACAACTGATGCCTTCTTACCTTTCTTTATGATTTCAGTCTCCTCCTCTTCACTTCCTTCTGATTCACTAGATTTATCTTCTCCTAACCCTTGTGTGAGCTCAAGAGGTGCACTTTCCTCTTCACCTTCTCCTAGCATCTTCTCTATGTTCTTAACTAACTTCTTCCTTTTTCTCTCCATGGTTGCAGTTTTCAACCCCATGGTTATCTTAGACTTAGCCTCCTCATAAGTCCCAAAAGTTTTAGCTTTTCTATCAATTTCTTTAGCTAATAAGGCAGTTATGGATGTCATTATCTCATCTACATTGACCTCATAAGTTAGTGGCCTAAGCCATGATGCCCTCGGTATAACAATCTGAGCATATGTATAATTGGTATCCACTAGGAAACATATATCATTATAGTACTTCACCACTAAGGATACAGGAATCCTGATTCACTTCCTCATTTTCTTTTTGAACTCTACAAAATAACTATCCATCACACTCTCAAAATTATCTCCTAATTGATCAATAAACTCATTTATCTATTGGGTGATTGGTCGGTCCTTATTCCATACAACATCACCAATCGTAGGAAAACTATTCTGAACATAGAAGAATAGACAAGTGAGCAGAGAACCAAAATTACACATTGAATTCTTTACCTTCCTGATAAAAGTGAGGTTCTCAGCAAGCTGGGTCAATTGTAGCTTAGTAAGATCATAAGTATGATCTTTCTTTACCATCTTCCATGCTTGGTCAACCATTATACAAGGAACATTATCTAGCCTACTAGATTGGTATAATTTGTGAGCAATCACTCTCACTACAAAATCTATTTCAGGATCAGTGATTGTAGAGATAGTCATCCCTCTTTTGTTCCATACCACCTGAGTGTTTGCTTGTATAATTTCCTTACTCTAGCATCTCATTGTCTTTTTCCCTGTAAGATTAGGGTAACTAGTGACTCAGTGTATCATCTCCTTTATAATCTTGACCGGTCCACCCTCCAACCATATCTTGATGTCATGTATTCGGCTCAACACAATCTTTATCTATTCAACCTTAAAGTTTTGTGGGAAAGCAAGGGCATGCACTAACCCTTTCTCAGCAATATTCTAATGTTCATCCTTCAACAATCCGTTATTACATAGATTTTCATATGCTTCCCTTAACTCATAATCTCCTATTTCCTCGATCTTACACATGTAGCATGTGCGTACATCATTAATCATCAAGACCTTAGGAGGGATTGATGACAGGTCACCCGTGAGATCTCCCTTCACCGCACTTTCAGGAATGGCTTGAAATTTCTGCGGTTTGCATGCATTGTTCCTTACAATTTGAACATTTGATACTTCCTTTCATTGCTTCATGGCTCCAGGAGATGATGTAGGTGCCATATCTCCAAAACTTAGGGTTCAAATTATGAATTCAAGTTACTCAGTAAATACCTTGTTAAACAGTCCTTAGATGTTTTTCGGTGACATGCTGTAAAGATCTTTGCAAATTACACTTAGCACAAATAGGTTTGGTTGATCACTTTGAAATCGCTCTACAAGTTCTCAAAACGCTAGTGAAATAAGAATAAACAGTAACATTATGCTTTATAGACACTAAACGGTTTGATTAGGGCTTCATTAAATGATCTATATATTGGGTAGGTGTATATAGTTGTCTCGACCTTCTTATTAGACTTGGTTGACATGAGATCAGTCAATACTACCATTCAGTTTTATCTCGGTACATATTACATCTTGACTATTACAAGAGCTCGGCATACACTAAGTGACTCAGTCCCTATCAACTTAAATACTGATGCTCGACATCAAATATGCAATATGACTTCTTTCTCAAATCTGTCCTAATGCATCTCAATTTATGTAGATATGGACTTTAGCATATCAAATGTTAGGAACTGATGTAAAATAAAGCATTATAAGATTCAGTTCCTTACATATCTTCTTTGCTTAGTTAGAAGTAGTGTGATCACCTGATCCATTGGATTGGGTGACCTCAGGTTCACTGGCTCCACTACTGATTGCTTCCTCTTTCTTTCTCCATGTCTTATTCATCTGGTTCCTTATCTGTTCAATAGTCTCTTCATTCTTGACTTGTTCATTTCTCGGTATATGTGCTCTACAATCTCTTTTTATGTGACTAGTTTTATTGCATTTGTAAAAGACTAGACTTCCACTCACCCAACTCTTGGATTTGCCTCTAAAATGTGTCTTCAAAATTTTTACTCCAATATGACCATATTCTCCACAATAATGACAACTATACCATGTATTGTAGTCCCAATTGTATGTGTTGCCTTTCCTAGGTGCTTTAGTCTACTTATTGGATGTCCATTTAGCTTTGGATCTACACTCTTGTGCTTTATGACCATATTTATGATAGTTAAAACAATGTCCTTGAAATCTAGGTGAAGCAGGTGGATTACTGGCCTTTGACTTGCATCCATGTGCTTGATGTCCATGTTTCTTTTAAATAAAACAATTTCCATTGAAATTTTGTTTAAGATTGGACTTACCATTTTTGCTTTTGCAAATATTTGTTGTGTGTCCTCACTTTCCACAATTATGGCATGTAGGTTTCTTGTTCTTTGACTTTGCATTCCTATGTTCTCCACTCTTTGATGATTCTCCTTCTTTAGTGGATGTCAGGTGCTTATCATGTCCAAGTCCAGAAGAATCACTAGATCTTCTAGGTGACCTTAACAGTTCTTCAAAGTATTTCATAACTTCATTAGGCTTGTTTAGCCTTTCATTGAGTTCTTTTTCAGATCTTAGTTCATTCTTTAGTTGGCTATTCTTTGATCTCAGATTTGTGATTTCCACACCTTTCCTGCTCAACTCTTGATTAGCAAGTAACAATTGATTCACCATGTTTAATTGATTATTTATCATCCTTTTCATGTCACATGTCCTTTCATCAAGTCTTATAGACATTTTTATTTTGTCTTCTTCAACCATTGTCTTGTCTTCTTCATCTTTATTTTTCTGTTCAGTTACTTCACAAAATCTTACTGATTGTATTTCTTGTTCTCTCTTCAAATTTATGATGTCTTCACTCAGTATGTTTTTTTTCTCCAACATATCTATTATAGCTTTGTCACTTTCAATAGAATTACCATTGTCAAATAGACCTCTGATATCCTCTTCTTGATATTGTGTTTCAGTTTGTTGAATTGCCAATTCTCTCCTTCTGCTTAAGGATTTCTTCAATTCACCTATGGCTGCTCCAAGCTGATGTAGTGCAAGATGAATGCCAATCTTCTAATTCTCTATGATCTTTCCCAACTTATAAACCTCCATTTCCAAGACCTTAACTCACAAGTGATTAGACTTCTTTAAGAGACTTATCTCTAACACCAATTGTTGGAAATCTAATATGGAAAAGTGAGATACTGAGAGGGGGGTGAATTAGACATCTCTTATTAACTCCATTTTGACATAAATTCACTTGCATAACATAAACATCAAATTCAATACTAAAATAGATCTAACATTGTAATCTTCATCCATGAAATTGAAACATAACACAAATATTTTGGCTACCTAGAAACCCTTGAAAGGTAAAACTGGGGTGGGGATGACACCCACAAATCTTCACTACTGCAGTATTAAATTTTGCCTATTAGGGCTACAAAGTTTGATCATAAACTAATGATCTACCTTATGAGGGGTCTTCCCTAATAAGAGCTTACAAACTTATTCAATCTACCTTGGTAAAAGGATTTAAACTTACAACAAAGTAAGCACTCGGTTAAGAGATTTACTTAGGCCTTTGAGGACCACTCTGTTAAGAGATTTACTCTAATTCACCTGCTAAAATGAATTAGTACTTGATCCTTTGGTTTGCACTATGATGTTGATAACAGATATTCTCATTCCAATACTAGTTTGATCTCCTTAATCAAATATATCTCAGTTCTGTCCTTCACTGCCTTGCTCGGTCACTTTTATTGATCTCTGCTTATATCAAAATGCTTCTCTTTTATGTATATGAGATCCTTCATACTCTTCTCATACTTGCTTACATCATTTTAGGGTTCATATCTCATCTTATATAGACAACAAAATATCCTCCTAGATCAAGATCAATGATCTAGATTCTCTACTTATGTCACTTAAGCATTCCCTAAATCTGATTGGCTACATAGATTACATAGGGATTAATGATTACAAATATAAAGCATAAACACCTCTGTGATTTCCTCAAAAACCATAAAATATTATGTAGATGTCAGCCAAATTTTTTACCTAAGTGTTTGTGCCATTACAAACACATATGTCAAATTTGGCTTGCTCGGCATATGAAGTCTCTGATACTTGACATTAGATGTTCTCAATATACTGGTGCTCGGCACTAAAACTTCTATACAACTCGGCATAAATTGCTCGGCTATTACTAAAGTACTTGGTGACCTCTAACTTGCTCAGCAGTAACTACTACTCGGTAATTGTGCAAGATACAAGTCCAGACATAACTCGACCTTTACTAGATGGCTCAGTCGCAGTGATGACTGACCAACATTGACTAGAAAATGACTAAGTGTAAGACACTAATAGACAAAAAAACTTAGGGATCAACACTCATAGGAGGTGTGACCTCTTTAGTTTGGACTGGGTGTTGCTTATAGATATTGTCCTAGTGTTTAAAGTTTTATATCCTTGTTCTTCTATTCCTTAAGATGACAAAATAGTACTTATTTTTCCATCTTAGGGGGGGTGCATACATAGCCTCCTTATTGCATACATTTTGTTCACTTTAATCATGGTAGGAAGAGTACACTAGAATAATACAATTTTCTAAGGCCAAGTTACTCTCCTTTTTCACAATTTTAGGACTGGTTGACAAGCATAACACTTTTTTCTAAGTCATTTGACCATTCCTTTTCAGGAAGAGTGCACTAGCATAATGCAATTTGCTAGGGCCAGATCACTCTCCTTCACATATTTTTAGCATATTTCCTTGGATACATTATTTTCCTTGGATATCTATGGGATTGGTTGAACTAGCATAACATAAATTTTCTAGACCATTTGACCTATCCTGACAAACACAAAGCTGCTAGTAGGCACAAAATTATCAAAGATAGAGTTCACTAGCATAACACAATTTTCTAGATTATCAATTTTCCTTATTCTCTCTTTTCTTTCTCATGGATCACCTAGTGCCACATAAATTGCCTAGCTGGTGTCATCCATGATTGTCTTTATCTCTCCTTCATGGTTCCATAGAATAACACACTTTTCTATTAGATTGGATCATGGAGTCTTATCTTATCCTTGATGTGTGCTCTTGATCTTTTTAGGTGACCACTTTTTCTCTTGTAATATCTTTCTAAGTATGATATTAGTGGTTGAGAAATTTTCTCTAGCAAGGTCTCTTCATCTAGTTGACTTGGAATCTTAGTAAGCTCTAGGAATTTGTTATTATTTTCTGTATCCTTGCATATGGATGTACAAGTTAAGATACTTAGTTTGGGGGCTTGTGTCCTTAAAATCAGTGATGTCTTATCTCCTTGCAGTTTTCCCATGATCTTCATCTTTCTCTTTCTCTCTCTTTCTACTACTTTACTGTGAGCATGAGGTGGACTCATACTCTTGTTAAAGTGGGGGATAAATTTACCATCCTCAAAAGTAAGCTCCCTTATTAAGTGTTCATTCAATGCCCCATTTTAGCATATATGGATTCCCACATCGATTTCACCTCTTTATAGCCCTTTTTCCATCCTTCAAATCAATATTATTTATTCAAAACTTGAGAATGGATTTAACTTCTACACATGATTTCCCATTTTTCATCCAATTGCATAATTCATCTTTTATCTAGGTCCTTTACTTGCATTTTTGGATCTTGGGATTTACCCTAATCTCCTAGAAGGTTGTGACTTCAAATACCCCTTTTTGCACATAATCCCAATACCCACTTTGAAATCAGCTTCTTTGGGACTAGGCTGAAGTTGGCCTTGTCCTCAGGAGTTTGATTTTTAGTGGGCTTTGGGCCCAATGTGGGGTTATTTCTCCCAGGTTCTTAATTGGGGCTGACCTTGCAAAATATGGGCCCCAACATGTGTATAAAAGGAGGCCTCTTCCTTTCATTTTTGCACCTACAATTTGTGATTAGGAGACATATTCATGCAATAATTATCAAGTATACTATTGTCCATTCAAGACAAGTAAGCATTCAACCCCATCAAGCATTCAAGTGTAAGGAAGCCATCAAGTTTTTCAAGTCTTCTTCTCCTCTTTCTTCCTCCATCCAACATTGTGGCAAGCTACAAAATTCATCATTCAAGGGTTTGGTTTCATTATTTCCTATTGGGGTTTTGTGGAGTCCAAGCTATTGCATCAACACTTATGATCATCTCCCAAGAAGGATTGCATCAATGAGGTATAAGGTAATTTATGTTTCAAATCTAGATTACATTTCCTCATGGAATTTCAATTAAATTTCAAGTCTAATTACTATATCAGGGATTGACCAAGGAAATCCCCTTCCCACAACAATTTCTCCTTCTTTCTTGTGTGCAAGAATAGGTGACGAAGTTGTAGATTCATATTTTTATATTTTTGGAACCAAGGATTGATCCTTCACAGAATTTAACATTTTTTATGCTTCCAAGACTAGGGAGAATTGAGTCTCAAGTCTCCATTTTCCTGATGGTTTGTAAATTTCACATTTGGGAATTATAGGTCTTAAGGTTCTAGATCTAGAACTGTTTCTAATTTCGACAGGTTTTTTACAGTGAATTCCAGATTTAAAGTTCACTTGTCCTCTCCTAGTCCTCAAGGTGAGTTCATTCTTCCTATTTTTCTTTAGCATTTGCTTTGATACATTAGATATGATATCATATCTTTCTGGTTATGATTTCCTTTATCATTGCATAAGTGTTTTACATACCATATACATACATTTCTATCCATATAGGGAATACACAAATCCCCCTTTTTCTAGGTCATGCATTAGCACCCCTTCATCTATTTGGGTTGTGCTAATCAAATTTAGTTTAAGGGTGGGTTTAGTATTCCAATATATATGTAAAGTGAGAGTCTACCATTGATCTCCATTTTCTATATCATAGCCTCTAAGGCTAAAGTGACCACAGATTCTCTTATCCATAGTTGTAAGTTGCATTTAGGATCTTTTGCAACTATTATTGGTTTTTGTGTTATTCCCTTGGGATCCTATGGTTTGGTTCTAGGCATGGACTGGTTAGATGCTCATGGATCCAAGATGAATTGTAGGAGTAAGACCATTCAATGCTATGATAATTTTGGTAGGGTGAGAAATATTGTTTGGATATGTGTAGGTTATAAAATGTCAAGTCTGCAAATCTTACAACAAGATTAATTAATCCAACCACAAAAGATTCAATTTGTTACACAAATTAAACATCTACTCAAGGGAGGTGAATAAAATCAAATGAATTGTAAAATAAACAATTCAAATCAAATGCAAATATGAAAACAAAATTGTCCCTTGTTTCTATCCTTCTTATGCAACATTGGCTCTTAGATTTGCTCAAAATAGGACAATACAAGAACTCAAGAATTGTGGTTGCAAAATAATGAAGAAACACCTTCATTTTATATATTTCTAGACTTCAATGAACGGTTCAGATTAAGGGGTTTTGAATAATAATTAATGGCTAGGATTAATTCAAACTATAGTAATTAGACAAATTATTGAGATAAATTGACAGTTGACTGGCTACTACAAAGTTGATTAGAAAAGTTAACCTGATTGATTGGGAGTGGATTGGATAGATTGATCAGCGAACTGATTGCATAACTGAGAAGGCTAAATTGATTAGTTAGTCTAACTGAATTGATTGAAAAGAATTGTTAGCTAGTGACAATTAAATGGGATGGAATTGGAGGAATAATTAGCATTAAATAATTATAAAAATTATTTAATTGTGCATGCGAGGCAATAAATAAATAAAATAATTTATTTATTTTTAGAAGAATAAGTTTGTATTGGGGAAATGGAAAATTAAATAAATTAAATAATTTATTTAATTTGAGAAGAAATATTTAGTCACTGAAATTGTCAATTATTTATGGTGACAATCACGAGGAAGAATATTTTTAATTAAATAATATAATTATTTAATTAAACTTAGAGAAAGAGATTAATTAAATAATAAAAAGTATTTTATTAATTTTTAGAAGAATAGTTAGAGAATCTTGACATAATATTAAATAAAAGTTAAATAATTTGTTAGAGTAAAGTATTGATTATGTTAATTAACTTTACTCCCTTCTTAAGATGTCAACTCTTTTTCTTTAGTTGTTTATATTTAAAAACACATGCACTAGTTGTTCTAAACTCATGCACTAGTTGTTTTAAATATAAACTTGCATGCATTAGTCTTGTAATAATTTAACTAATTATTACATGCACTAGGGTTTGCCTTTCAAGGCTTTCGATCTCCTTTATAAGGATGATCCATTGTATATTTTATTCATTCATTATTTGAGGATATTTTCTTCTTCATATTTTTGAGTCAAACCCTTGCCCTCTTCTTGTCTCTACTTCCTTGTAATAGGTTTTTGTATGCAGGTGATCTTTGGGTTTTGTGGATTTGTAATGCTCAAATCCTACATGGTATTAGAGCCTAATCTACTACAGCATGTTCACATTTGAAGGATTCAACTTAGGGATTTTTCAACTAATTTAAGAGGTTTTGGTTATAGTTTTTAGATCTAGTATTCTTTGTAGGACGTTGTTTTAAAATTTAGAAAATTGCTAGCCCAAACGGACCTCATGATTACATCCGGAAGGCCTGAGATAGTCAAAATCCATATAAAACTTGTTGATTTTGGACAAGTTAGCCTTAGAGGCAAAAAAAAATTTGCATCCTAGAACCGTACGGCCCTTACACACAATTTGAGGCATGTACGGATTTCAAATTATTTTTTTAAAAAGTGTAGTGAATGCGCGGCCAGCACGCCGCCTGCGCTCAACCCGAGCACCACCACCGCCAACCCACCGCTGCAAGCCTCAAATTGCCAACGATAGGCCTTGACCGCCAGCGGCTAGCCCAAAACCACCAGCGATGGCCCAAATCGCCAACGGCAGGCCCTTTAGCACTAATGCCCAAAGCCTCATGTGACCAGGGGCTAGCACCTAGAGAAAATTCTTTTTTGGGATTTTTTTTTTCTCTTTTGGAGCATCTTTCACTGAAATCAACGTAATAGGAGCTCCAAGCATCATTTTTCAACAAACGAGATATCGTCAAAAATCTGGTTCCGAGCCCAACACTCTCATCGAGGTTAATCTGGTACTTTTTGTCACCTAGCTTTCTATTTTTTCTATTGACGCTAGATTATCCTTTTTGCATTCCAAGGGGGGCTAATTTGCTCAAATTAGCTCTGTTTTTCAATCCGAAAGAAGTGCCAAAAAGCTCTTCTCGAGCACCATCCAGATTTTTGCCTATTTTCATCAAAAAAATTTCAAGGTACACAAGATTCAAATCTGAAGCTTTTTTGCTCTTCTCTTGATAAAGCATATCATTCTAGGCTTAGGGGTTCAATATCTAGCTTGTGGGGGGGTGTTATTTTCTTGTTTCTATCAGTTAAACCAGATATTTATCAAAACAAAACCCCTTCTAAAAAATATGGCTGAGACCTCTTCTTGTCTAGAACTTTTGACCCCACATAATTATCACACATGGAAAACCTTGATGACACAACTTCGTTCAAAAGGGCTCTGATCTTGTCTAGATGCAGTGCAGCCAGTATTACAGAGGCCCTTTGAGATCATGTAACATCGAAACAAGATGGATGAGGCTATGGGGTTGATTTCTTTATAGGTATCAGATAACTTGCAGTTTCATCTTGATGGGTGCAATACCCCTCTAGCTATGTGGACCAAGCTTAACACCTTGTTTGGTACAGTGAATGAGTTCAGAGCACTTCAGATTGAGGCAGAGCTTACCTCTCTTGTACCTAATTCTTTTCCCTCTATTGAGGACTTTATGATGAAGTTCAAATAGCAGAGATCTTTGTTACATGGATGTGAAAAGTAAAAGACTGATAAAGAGTGCATTTATCTGATTCTATCTAAGCTTAGGGGAAACTTTCAGATCTTCTCTTCTACCTTTTATTCTACCATGGACGCTTTGGGACCTACATTCACCATGCCCACTTTTGAGGTGTTCTATGATTGTTTGACTAGAGAGCAGGCCAAGCTTACTCAGTTGGACTCTCTAATAGGATCAAAGAACCAAGCATTAGTTTCCCAGCCATCCAAAGGAAAGCATAAGTAGAAGCCGAAGCAAATATCAAATTCCTCTTCTCAGCACTCTAGTGGCCCACCATCTTATTCTAAGAAGGAGAAACAGAAGACTAAGAGACCTACATGTTCCTATTTTCAAAAGGGACCTCATGATGAGTCACATTGTTTTCATAAGAGATTTGATGGCTATGAGAAATAGATTGTAGATTTGCAAGCTCTTCTTCAGAAGAGCATTGTTTCCTCTCCATCCTCTTCTACCTCATAGGGGTCTACTTTTCAATCTTCTTACACATCTTCGACATCTGGACATGATTTTGGATAGGGTCATGCATTATGGGCATCCATTGCATCCCCTTCACAAGTCCCTTGGATACTAGATTCAAGTGCTTCTCACCATATGGAATCTTCTCAAGGGGTCTTCTCTACTGTTGAGGCTTCTCCCATTCCTTATTCTCATGGGGAATAACATTGTCCTAACAGTCTGTGAGAAAGGTTTAGTAGGCATTCAGGATGGCACATTCAATGATGTATTATATGTTCCATCTCTATTTGTAAACCTTCTCTTGATTTATCAGATTACACATAGTGGATCAGGGAAGACAGTTGAGTTCACTGCAAATTCAATCTTCATTCGGGATAGTGCGATAGGAGGCATTGTTGCTAAAGGGACAATTGATCATTCCACCCATCTCTACACCTTCTCACACTTTGGTCCTCCATCTCCATTGTCAGAGCACAACTCTCCTCTTTCGCGAGAGCATCATGTGGTGCAGTCAGGTCGCTTAAACCTTTGTATTGTTCCTGAGATCACTGCTATGACTACCACACCACATCCTATTAAGGTTTTTTCTCTTTCACAAGATTCTTCTTTAGCACTGATTAACCCTCCAGCTCCATTCATTGAGCCACCAGGTGCACTTGTTGAGGATTCTACAAAGGACATTCATCTCCTCTTTCATGACAATGTCAACACACCTGTCACAACACCTACATTGGGGACTCCCTTTTAGGATCCTCGTGTTTTCTCCTTTGAGCATCAGTTAGGCCTTCTAGTTTCACCTCTCATTCAGGGGTTTCCTTGTTCTGTGCCTTTATTTATTCCCCATTGGAGTTCCATTGATTCGATCATTTCCACAGGGTTTCCATCATTCTGGGCGGGATTTGGTGTCTCATCCCTTTCTCATGGGGGGACTAGTTGTACTTATGGTTTTGAGAGAGTCTCTTGAGCCATTTCTTTTTCTAAATTTTTCTATCTCTTTTTGGAGTAGGGTTTTTTCCCACTGGGTTTTCTCTATTTCTTCATTTTACATAGATTTGGTTGTGTTGGGTACCTCATCAGACCATGTTGTCATGACCCATTTTTATGTTTTCAGCACTGTAGTTTCCTTTTCTTTCTTCTTGCATTATTTGTAGCTGCATTGTTGCTCATCTTAAGGGGGGGGTGTTAGAGTAAAGTATTAATTATGTTAATTAACTTTACTCCCTTCTTAAGATGTCAAATCTTTTGCTTTAGTTGTTTATATTTAAACACACATGCACTAATTGTTCTAAAATCATGCACTAGTTGTTTTAAATATAAACTTGCATGCATTAGTCTTGTAATAATTTAACTAATTATTACATGCACTAGGGTTTGCCTTTCAAGGCTTTCGATCTCCTTTATAAGGATGATCCATTGTACATTTTATTCATTCATTCTTTGAGGATATTTTCTTCTTCATATTTTTGAGTCAAACCCTTGCCCTCTTCTTGTCTCTACTTCCTTGTAACAGGTTTTTGTATGCAGGTGATCTTCGGGTTTTGTAGATTTGTATTACTCAAATCCTACATAATTAATTAATCAACTAAATTTGTTTAATTATTGGAATTGGAGGGTGTTGCATGTATCACAAAACAATGCCTTTTAAATTTTAAGCCTAAGAAAAATTTAAGCAAAGAGCCTTTGCAATATTGAACCTCGAACTTGAACCTTAGAGATTTTTGGTTCAAAGTTCAAGATCCTTTCGGTCTCAAAACATAAGTTGTCAGTGTTTTATCTTCCCAGTGTAAAGTGTGTTCTATATGTTGAACCTTGAACCTCATTTTTTTGGTTCAAATTTTAAATTTCATTTTGTTTTCCTTGGGCCATCGCAAGTTGCATTAATATTTTCCCGCATCATGAAGGTTGCCTTGTTGAACCTTGAACTTGAACTTCTATTTTTCTTGGTTCAAAGTTCAAAGTTTCTCATTTTCCATGCCAATAGTGGGTCTCAGTCTTGTTGGTCTTTTCTAAGTTTTTGCATCATAAATTTTAAAGTTTGAACCTCATTTTTCATGGTTCAAAGTTCAAGGTTTGAGCATGTGATATGACAAATCAGATTGACTCGTGCCAAAAAAAATTCTCACTTTATGGGAAATGATTGAAAGGATAGGTAATAAATGTCAATTGATTGAGTGACATGTAATAAAAATAAGTATGCGTGAATGGTTATTCACATTAAAAATTGGTGGGTGCCATAATTACAAAGCAAGTTTCCATAAATAAGTATCTAGCTATTGAAATATACACGCATTAATCTTTCCCTATCCTTCATTTTGCATATGCAAGTGTATGTTTTCTGCAATAAGTGCTAAGTGGAAGTGAGGTAAATTGCTCCTTTCAGAAGTTGTGTACATGAGCAACGATGAGTCCCAAGAAAGCCTCTTCTAGCATTTTCTTAATTTGAAGTTTGCCTGTTATAAGAAATTAAGTTTTTCAATGAATTTTCGCTTATTCTCTACTCTATTAGAAGTTTCCTTGATTCTAGTCATGTCTTCTTCCAAACTAAAAATTTCTAGAGAGAATTAGCCTACTCTTATAGTTTGATGTCTTCCCAACATGGGAGACACGACCCTGGTAGGAGAAAGTATAGAAGAAATAATGGGTAGTTTTAGGGCAGTAGAGGCAAGAACAATGACAACCAAAATTTCAAAAGGTGGGTTGCTAGAAGTCGCAAGTTTCCGTGAAGTCACTCCTTGTCTAGAGTTGGTGATGGAATGCTGAAACAGGTATAACAAAGTGGATAGATGCATCTGTAATTCATTCGGTGAAGCAGTGGTATATATAAACAGGAAAGTGATCTTAGTCACCTTGAGAATTTATGTTGCTAAAACTTATGGAGATTGGACTATTAGTAAAGTACTGGCCAAGTTCAACTAGAACAAGAAAGATTACAATAGCATAATATCTCATAACTGGTTAAGGAAGCCAGAGAAAGGAGGCTCTTGCCTACCTAGGCCACTTAAGAAAGATCATCTAATCAAGGATGTAGGAAATATGGTTATCTTGTTGAATAGGGTTAAAGGTAATCCACTGTATATTCTTTGGGAGGATTGGATGTATAGCTTCATCCAAGCTATCCTTGATGATGAAACATATGTTGACTGGGTCAAAGTTATAGCTAAAAGACTTCATGAAGAATTGTCTCAATCTATAGAAATTGCTAGCTTTCACATGTTGTCATACCTCTTTTATATTTGGTCTTGTTGCATAGATTGGGAGGGTTTGCCTCACGGGCCATGGACTGAAGACGTGAAGATTTTTGAATATTACCCTATGTTACAAAAGAAGAGAAACTTTGAAAACTTCAGAAGAGTCCAAGAAGTATTCCTGGCCAAGCTTGTCTTTGAATTAAAAGGGAAGGAGAACCACAGAATGTCTAAGGAGGCTATGGAGCTAATTAAAGTTTATGGAATTTTCTATATCCAATTTCCAAGGTTCACTTACTTAAGAATTGGAGGTTTTAGTGGGGAGCCGTTGAAACTACCTAGGTATTACTTGGACAAATACATTTTGGTCGAGGTGTGTAGACAGTTGGTTCAAGTTGAAAGAAAGTATATGCTTAGAAGAGGAGATGGTTATTTGTTTCCTATTGAACTTGGCCATTACAAATGTAAATTCATGCATGACACTTCAGCTTTGGAAATAGAATTAAAATTAATGAATCTCAAGCCTTATAGATCCATAAATTATTTTGATGATAAGAGCTTTGTTGTACATCATTTCAGGGTGGATGCTACTTTTCTTCATCAACCTCACCTAGAGGATTACTAGGCGGATTGTGCTGATGATTTTGAAGTTAGGAAAAGGCTATGGTCCAGATTTACTCTAATCCAAATTATCACTCTTAAAGTACCTATTGATATTAGAGGGGTTGAGAATGATGAAAATGAAGATGTTGTGGATCCTCAATATGTTGAATTGGTTGAATGTGTACCCATTCCAGAAATTGATTGGAGTAAAAGAGAAGAAGAGGATGTTAGGCTCAGAACACATAATGTGATTAAAAGAAAAGAGCATTGGCTGGCCGAGAGAAAGAAGGAGAAAATAGACAAATTGAACCTGAAGCTGAAGAGAAAGCTTCAATAGCTCTATAAACTCATTGCTCATCCATTTTCATTAATGAAATTGAAACATTGTCTGTTGTAGGTAAACTAGAACTAGAGGCAAAAGTTCTTCCTAAGGAACAAAAGCCAGTTTTTACTCAACCAACTATAAGAGTTACCCATTCCAGGAGCAAGAAGAAAACCAAGCCCACTAAATTACCTTGCATTGTGATAGATTTGGAACTGACTGAGAAGGAAAAGGTACAAAAAACTAATCCAGTCATGGATACTTATGAGAAGGCTCCAACAGTTGAAGAAAAATGAGCAGAAGCAAAGGCAGCTGTGCAAGGATCCCTGGCATTGGGTAATCCTTTGGATTTTCAAACCCCCCCAACCAAGAATAGTACAAAGGCACCAAATTGGCTTGAATTATCTGTAAAAAAAATGAAGTATCATTTAAGTGTCAACCCCAATCAATGACATGGTTAGAAAATACCTTGGCAAGACACCTAAAAGCAAGAAACTAAAAGTTGAAGCACTTTTGGATTTAGATGAAGATACAATACATTGGATAGCTAACGTCTTCACCCTAACTACAGACAAGTCTAATGAAGAGGTAATTCTGCAAGATTTTAAAGTTGAAAATGACCTTGGATAAGCAATAAGAGTTGTAGATGTAAAGGTATTTGAGTCGAGTAGTAACAAAATTACTTGCCGAATTTGGAAGGATGCTAAAGATAAAAGAGAGCTTAAGTAGTCCTTGAAGAAACTATCATAATACATACAAGCCATTCAAAATCTGACTCTACAATCCTTGAATGAAATGCCCTTGAGCATTGATATAAAATCTTCTTAGAAATTATAGGATCAAATCTAGAGGGATAGGTCTGTATCCAAGAAAATTGGTGAATGGATCGATGTTGTCACCAAGGAGGGTGTTGACTATCTCTCAAATTTAGGTAAAGCTTATCAGGTTGAACTTGAAACTACCAAAGAATTGGAAAGTGAAATTACTACCTGGGAAAAAAAAAAGCAAGGTTGGGAAAATATAGTCTTTAGAATGGATGAAATCTTGATAGGTTTTTGGGAGAAAACCAGTGTCGAGATTAAATGAAAACACATTACTTTTATTAAAAGTGAGATTTTCGAGGAAGGTATTGAAGTATCCATAGAATTCCTAAAGGAATTAAAGCATATACATAAATTTATGGACAATGATCTCAAAGCCATTGACTTGTAGATAACAGAGGATGTATCTAGCCTATTTTGGAAAGCGGAGCAAATTAGTACTTTCCTGAAAGAAAACATGAGCGATCAAAAAAATGCTAAAGATGTTGCGATCAAAGACTTCATCAAGATTGGGAGGATTGATTCTTTACTAATCATGGGGAATGATCATCTAAGGATGCACAGACAAAAGTCAGAGGAAGTACAAAGGGGAAAAGACATATGGATTGAGAAGATCAAAACCATTGGTTTGCCTAGTCAGCATCTCTTGACTAATTTCGCGGCGGCTTTCTAGGAGTGGAGCATAATGCAGCTAGTCAAGAAGACTCCAGAGCACCCAACTATTTCCTCTATGAACTGAATCATTCTAAAGATAGTTTATATGGTTAAATAGTCTAAGGGTTTAGTTAATTATAGTTTCTAACGGGGTAGTTTCTTTTTAACTTTGGTACTTTGAACTGGTCAGGTTTTTAGTATGTTGCTTTAATTTCAAATACTATTAAGACTTTATAGTATTGAAATATAATATCAGTTAATTTACATCAGATTGTGTGACTTCTCTGATCAGTTGATTAGATTAGACATGTATGTTTGATTTTAGTTGGAATTGGATTATATGTAACATGATTTGTGAATGTATTGTTTCCAGATTATAGAATAATTTTATATGATGTTCAATATGGTAGTCGATCACAGTAGTAGTTTTATTAATCTTTAAGTTAGTTGGCTTATAAATTGAATCAATTTATATCAATATGTAATATTCCTTTCTAAGATTATAATGGAATATTATATTTCCTTTAGTACTTTCTAGTAAAAAGTATCCCATGCAATCATTCTTTTGAAATAAAGGAGCTTAAAGATTAACTATTTCAGAAGGTAGTCGCACCTTTGATGCAGAGAGGATAGTCATGAGTGACTACGTCAAATTGATAGTGATAGATGTACACACTAAAATGGTGCACTTCTATGAACCATTACATGCAAGGTTGCTCAAGAATGAGGCCTCACAAAGCGGCTCATAGCTCTCTATGCATGGAGTTGCAAGGGACTATGATGTGTTTGCTCTCAGCTAGAGCTACAAGCTTGTGACCTTGCTAGTCAACCACACAATGAGAGATTCAAGTGAAGACAAGGGCAAAAATGCCAATATCTCCAAGAATCACTATGAAGATGCAATGCAATGCAACTACAATAAGGATGCTATCTAAGCTATGAAAGGAAAGTACAAACTATTCTATGAAAGGAAAGAACAAGTATTACCAAGCCTTCCTATTTAGACTATGTGAGATTAATCTATTGCATAAAATAAAATCTACACTAAGAATGCCATTATCATGCAACTAAGAAAGCAAATATGCAACTAAATGATGAGAGCAACAAGTCTTCAATATCCTCAAAAGCTCCAAATGCACCTAAAACCTGCAACATAACATTAGCATAAAAACATGGTATATGCAAATGAGGGAGAGAGCTCTCCTTTTATAAGAAATGAGGTGAAATGGACCATGGAGATTAAGAGGCAAAAGATCTTAATCAGCGGTGGAGCTTGAAATAGAAGCAATTCATGTGCACAAGTATCCTCCAATAAAAAAATAAGAGTTGACTTTATGTCCATATGAGACAAAAAGTGTTTTTCTCCTTTTTATAAAATAAGAATAATGCTTTATTTGTGCAACTTAGGATAAGAGGAAAAGTGGGGGCTTTTTATTTAATTAAAAAGGGAGGAAATATTCCTTTTAATCAAATAAAGACTTAGGATAAATGGTTAGCCCAAGGATAAAAATCCAATATATGATCAAAATTAAGACTTGATCAAGAAATTGATATTGTTGAAAATATTGATTATTGATAAAAATGATTCAGGATTGATAAATCAAATAAATAGGGCCCAAAGTCTAGGCGACCATTTTAGGGTGCATACATTTGCCCCTCTTTGACTAATGTGTGATCGATTTGGGAACACATGTAGTCAAAGAATAAAGTTGCAATGTGAGATCGATTTGGGATCACAAAACAACTCATATGTGAGGTCGATTCGGGATCACATCCAGACAAACATAGATAAAGGCTTTTGAACATGAGGTCGATTCGGGATCACATTCAAAGTAGGAGATAAGAATCTCAAATTTGAGCGACAGCTCACAAAAGAAATGTCTGAATCAAGAGCATCAAGATGATCAGGGATGAGAATCCCATAGGTACTGCCCCCTCGGAATCGAAATCGAAATCAGGTAGAGAGGAGAACAGTGAATTGATAAAGATTTGATCAAATCAGAATGAAATCACAATCAAATGTAAGGGTCAAATAGGTTAACCATTTAGGCAATAAAACATGCCCCAGCCTGACTGAAAAGATGTAGTCAAACGTGAGAAATGAGGGAATGGAATGAATATGAATGAAAGACTGGAAGTTTGGAAGACATGGAAATGAAGAAATGACGATGCCCCGACAAAGATCGAAAGATTAAGCCTCAAAAGATTAGCCAACTGCGCAGAAGGGGGGAAGATTTTGAAATGCAATTTTGACTATCAAGATGACCTCAGATTTTGATTTCGAGTCCGAAAATGGATCCAGGACGTCGAAATTAGCTAGGGGTGCAATTTTCGCGCAACTCCGAGGTGTTTTGAAAATGAGGTCAAAAAGTCAAAAGACTATAAAAGGGATCAAAATGTCATTTTCAAAAATCATTTATCTTCTAGTGATTTGAGAATTTTCAGAGCTTAGAGAGAGAAAATGGCCCAGCAAGCAGGAGTTCCCATCCACAGGCATCGATTCGAGCGTGCCCGGTTGCACAACCGGCCACCACAGTATCCTGCCCCGGTATGTTTTCAAAAAACTCGAGCTTGTTGAGTCATTTTTCGCATTTAATAGCTTTTTTTAGCACGTTTTTCAAATTTTTAAATTTCAAAATTTTTGACTAGGCGAACTATTGCGCGATACTTTAGAAGTATCGCGCGCTTTGGGGAGAAGTATCGCGCGATACTTCGCGGGTCCCTAAAGTATCGCGCAACCTAAGGCACCAGTATCGCATGATACTGGGTGAAAGATCGCACGCTACTGGGCGAAGTATCGCGCAGTATAAGGTTTATCGCCCCGCTATAGGGAGAAGTATCGTGCGATACTTCTCCAAAAAAGAATATCGCCCAGCTTGAAAATTTGATATTTAACGCATTTTTGAGCAAAAATGACATGGGTCTAGACAATGTTACACTTTAGAGATATTTTATACTGAGTTTTTAGACATCCATTATGATATGTGCTAACAACTGGCTTGATTTTTTGGCTTGCGGGATGTCTTTCCGGCGCTGATTATCAGAGCACCGAAGGTGACAGGATTGCGATGTGTCTGGGATCTAGACGATCCGGGCAATGCCAACCTCAGAGCGATGGGATTTCAGTATCTGTTGAGATACCCATATATCCGAGCGGACCATGGGTTGTTGACTACTCTTGCCGAGAGATGGCATAGTGAGCACAACACCTTCCATCTGCCTACTGGAGAGGCATCGATCACTCTAGAGGACGTATACAGGATCTTACGAGTGCCATGTCATGGCGAGCCAGTGAGTATAATCATGTTTTAAGATCTAATCATAAATATAATGTTTTCATATGATGAAAATTGACATGATTCATTTGTTGGCACAGGTGTACTATGATCAGGATGCCACTGAGGGGCATCGATTGATTCAGGAGATGTTCCAGGATGTCACTATTCTGGATAGGCATATCAGCTGGGAGATGCTGATAGATGATTTTGGCCGAGACTATCTAGTGCCATGTATAGTGGCTTCCATCATTTCATAGATCCTAATGACTGATCACAGTTAGAAGGGATTTCCGCTCGGATGGGCTCGGCTATTGGTGGACTTGATTGGCAGGCCGCGACGGATGGCATGGGGTCCTGTCATATTGGCAGAGATGTATCATGAGCTGCATGAGATCGTCTACAAAGATGGTCGGACATGGGCATGCGGTGCCATCCTGGCACAGGTATGGGCGTGGGAGCACATCGCTGTGGTGCGTCCTAGGGTTCAGCCGAGGGAGAGGAGGTACCCCTACATCTACAGGTACCTTGGGTTCATATCACATGCCCATTCTGGGGATGTGACATACTACAGGCGCATTCTAGATGAGATAGCCTCATTCACATGGAGGCCCTACAGGGAGGTTGAGATTTGGGGAGATGCAGCGGATGAGCTGAGCTACATGTTGTGCAGTCGACCACTGGTAGGTTGGTATGCAGAGATTATAGAGAGATTCTGCATCACTCGGGTATGGCGGCAGTTCAGGCGGCAGCAGCGAGTCTCGACAGAGACCACCACATATGCCAGGGCCAGAGACGAGGAGGGTCATGGGTGGCTACCCATGCTGGATTATCAGCAGGCTATCGTAAAGACAGTAGCTATCAGGAGTGAGCCCTGGGATTATTTCCCAGATGTGGCAGATGCAGGGGCTGATGGAGCCTACAGAGCAGAGGGTACCATTCCCTCGGTTTACAGTACCAGATGTACAGGTGCCAGCGCCAGGAGGAGACGGAGGAGGGGATGGGGGAGACGGAGGAGACGGAGGAGACGGAGAGGAGGGAGGAGAGGGAGGAGGAGAGGGAGGGGATGGAGGAGATGGCAGGAGGGGGAGAGGGAGGAGGATGGAGAGGGGAGAGGGGTCGAGATTAGGTGACCGAAAACGGTCACGGGGATAGCGATCAGCGACACCTGAGGAGGAGGTGAGACCAGCTCGCCGACAGGCAGAGGTACAGCAGGAGCAGCCTGCGGGGGGAGAGGATCTGAGAGCCCAGATACAGGCTCAGGAGGCGGAGATACAGCAGCTCCGGACTACTATAGCTGTGAGAGATCAGCAGCTACTAGATCTGAGGGCAGAGTGAGATCAGCAGATATCTTATCTTAGGGCAGAGATAGCACGCCGTGAGGCGATGGCACAGGCTGAGGCACTGGAGCTCCGACGAGCGTCGGCGAGAGCAGCTTATTATCACGGGTTATATCTGCAGGCCGTCCCAGAGGGTGAAAGAGCACCATCATACTCTCAACGGGCAGGGGTATCAGACGTGGTACTCGATAGGAGAGCTATGCCTCCTCCACCACCACGAGCTCCTCACGAGGGTGGTAGCGAGTCTTAGGGTTAGGTCTTAGATGTTTTGGACATATCTTGAGACTTTTGATCCAGATTTTGGGATCTCATATTGTATTGCATATCATGACATTGTATATAGATTTATGAGATTATTGGATGTTCGATGTATCATGTGTATTTGTCTCACTTGTGATGGATGTATCAGTTTATGTATATTGTCTTGTCATTTTGCTCAAAATGCTTATGTATGTGCTTATGTATGTTCTCTCTCATAGATGTATGTTTAATTCTCATGTGTATGATATAGACTCATGTTTCTTGAAAATGACAGTTTTGATATAGATATGATGATATGATTAACCCCTTGTGATGAACAGGAACAGGTTCGAGATGAAAAAGACAAGGAGCGAAAGACATGATCAAGAAGAAGAAAAGGTGAGCGCAGTCGACTGACAGGTCCAAAAAGGAGAGCTCTCTCCATATGCAAAATGCAGAAACTAAACTAACATGAACCTAGAAATGCAAGCTACTATGAAAGTGGTTGTCTTGCAAGGTCACAACGCTTATAGACATCTAATTATCATCATCGAGCTTTATTGGTAGCGTCGTAAGATCATACAATGCACACTAGCGTAACTATGTGGATATGAATATGATCTTTATCAGATAGAAATGTGGGAATCCCACCTAGGCATCAAAGACATATAGGTCAAGATGACTAATGCAGTGAGATCACCTAAGTTTGATATGGTGAGATTATGCTTGTATCAAGACACATGAAAGTCAGGATAGCTAAAAGCATGCACTCGCAAAATAGTCAAGGATAATACCTTGTCAACCCATAGTGTCAAGTAGGACCAGCAGAAATGCTCATGACAGTTAGGATCAACAAAATATACCCACAAGCAGATAAAGAAAGAAAACATGTTCTCATATCCTCAGTCTTCTAGGTATGCATCATCAAAAACTTCTCAGGGAGAGACCACTCATCAAAGGAATCCTCATAGACAGCACACAAAGAAAAAAAAAGTCATCATATCGTCAGCGAGTTGATTGTTTAAGTGTGTGTGTGTTGGTCATAGAGTCAGTCTCTGAGTATCGCATCTGCAAATAAGCACTATCGCATCATACTTAGACTATAGGCAAGACATCTGATAAGTGTTAAGAAACACTCGACGCAAGGGTAGTGTTAAAAAACACTATTATGGGATGGTGTTGAAAACACCTATTGTGAAATGCCTCAAGAGACAAACGCACCTAAAAGACCAATGCTAACAGTTATGCCCCCTAGACAAAGACAAAGACCAATTCCAGAGTAAGCCAAATAAGGTCAAGGCATGAGGGAAAGTGACTTGTTCTTTCATCCGAAGAGAGCATGATCAAGAGGCTCAGCTTTAGCATCTAGCCTATGGCTAAGGGGACCATATCCAGGATACCCCATATTCTTAACCATTGTGTACCCTTTTCCATAAGTTTCAGGTGGAGGAGCAAAATTCTCGTTATGTTTGTATTTCTCCTCATGATAGATCCAGTCCCTTACAGCAACTTCCTCTTTCTCTTCTTGAATGGGGACCGAAGACTCAACAAATTTCCCAAATAATGTCATTGCTGATGATGAAGGCTTCGCATTTGGGGATGGTCTCCCATAAGACCTAGGAGAGATTGGCATGTTTGTAAAAGAATCCATTTTATAATCTCCCATCCCAAGATCTATGGTCTTGAACTTCTGCTTGCATTGTTCAAGTGAACTATTAGGACTGTCAGCTTCCCTATTCAAAGGTACATGTGATCCTGTAGAAATGTTATTAACTGATAAAGCACTATCTCCAGGGATGCAAATTTCTACACCGTTATGGGGAAACTTGACACACTGGTGATATGTTGATGGGACTACTTGCATTTTGTGAATCCATGGCCTACCTAGCAGAATGTTGTAGGCTAAGGGTCCAACATCAACAATTTGAAATAAGATATCTTTCTCTACTAGACCAATGCGAATAGGTAAAACGGCCAATCCCTTAGAACTTCTTTCTGCTTCGTCATATGCTTTGATTGTGATCTTTTTTCTTGTGTCAATGACGTTCTTAGAATATCCTAAAGCCAGCAACAAACTTAGGGTACAAATATTGAGCCCCGCACCCCCATCTATCAGCACACGTCTAACATAGGTTTTATGAATCATGACTTCAATGTGTAAGGCCAAGTTATGTGGGTGACTGATGGATTTGTCATCTTCTTCTGAGAAGGTGAGGTAATGAGGGCTAGCCAAATGGTTGACCATGTTCTGGAACTGATCAATATCTAAGTTGTTAGGGACGTTGGCTGCTCGCAAAGCATCCTTAAGGACGCGCTTGTGCTTAGGAGACAATTCTAAAAGCTCAAAAATGGAAATTTGCGCGGGTGTTCGTTGTAGCTGGTCAATGAGATTATAACTGGAATCAAGACCAACGGTAGATTTGGGAGGAGCACCTTTAGACATGGGTTGCTTAGACTTGCTAGTGCTAGGGCCTTTAATGATAATGGGCGCTTGGGCCTGACCCCTAGTGACAGCATTGAGGGACTGGGGCATCCTTTGGGAGTAAGGACCTCTTATCACCACAGTGGGTCTTTCATCAGTCATAGGGGTTGAGTCCACATTATGTCCATAGGGATCTTTCCCTCTCATCATGTTGACACTATCATCCACCACTTCAAGCATGTTAATAACGTTCTCCGCGTTTGTGTAGGTGTAGTTGATAGCCGCCTTGCCATTCTTATTGTTAGAATTCTCTCCTTTCTCATATTTAGGCAAGGGCTCTTTAAAGGCTTTATGATCTGCATTAGTGGTTAACCCATCCACTTGTAATTGTCCTTTCTCAATAAGGTCTTGGACAAGATGCTTGAGTTTAAAACAATTTTTTATGTCATGGCCAATCCCATTATGAAAAACGCAGAAGGCCTTTGCATCCCACCAATGAGGTAAAGGATCCGGTATGCGATGTTTTGTAGGATCCTGTGGGTGTGCCAAATTATGAGCAACTAATGTCTTAAAAACATCTGCATAAGATTCTCCCAATTTGGTAAATTGTCTTTTCTCCGTTTTAGATCTTTTTTGATACTTAGGTTTGTCTTGTTGTGTTGAAGACGTTTGCAGCTTCATAGCTTGAACTGCATGAGAGAGGTTAAGAACTCCTTCATTTTTTACCTGAGATGAGTCAATGACTCCGTCGTTGACCACTTGCTTGTTTTTGTTCCAATAGGAGTTCTTTTTGTCCTTGTTACCATTAGTATTGTTATTTTGGCTATTGTTGTTATTTGATGGTTTAGCCAAAATTCTTTGTTCTTTCAAGACATCCTCAATGCGACATGCCACCTCTACCATAGTATCAAAGGAATTAAATGAGATTTTCTTGACTTCATATCTTAGTTCAGGTATCAGATTGCTCACAATGATATCAATTCTTTCCTCTTCAGGGATTGTCCTTGGGTATTTCGAACACAATCGCCTCCATCGTTGTAAAAATGTGACAAAAGATTCCCCTTGATTTTGCTTGAGTTTGCACAAATCAAGCATTGTGACCGACCTTGATAGGTTGTAAGCAAAATGCTGAACAAACCTTTGGACAAGTTCTTTAAATGTCTTCACTGGAGGAGAAAGATTAGTGAACCACTCCATGGCTTGACCTTTTAAACTCCTTGGGAATAATCTCATTAAGTAGGAGTCTTCATGGTGAAAGGAAAAGCTCATTATGTAGAACTGTCGAACATGGTCATGAGGGTCACCAGTGCCATCATATTTGTCGTATGTTGGGAACTCAACTTTCTTAGGGAATTCTACCATCACCACACTTTTGTCAATGGGGTTAGGACATATGGAGTCCAAATGAAACATGCTCTTGGGAGCCTTCATCCTGTCTATATCCTTTTGCATTTGTAAGATCACCTCATCAGTTGAAGGGCTCTGTTTCTTGATCTTTTGGTGAACATCAAAATTATATGGAACTTTAGCACCTTTGTTGATAAGACTTTCCAAGAATTGGTCTTTGTTTTGTTCCACATATTGCTCCACATATGCTTGAAAGGATGGTTCTTGTTGCATAGTCATGAAGTCCATATGATAAAATTTAGCATAACTTCCTCCATGTTGTGAGCCATGATGTGCTCGTTGGGAGGGTTGCTTCAAATGTCTATGAGACGACTGTCTCCTATGATGGTCATATCTTGAAGCCCTTTTTCCTCTAGGACTCGGGGATCGTGAGGGTGTCCTTGATCTTCTTCTAGGGCTAGGGGAAGGGGTAGATGGGGGTGAGTTGGTCCCACTATTGGCTCCCCTCCCGTTAAATCAGCTTTGGAGTTGTTGTGCATAGAGTCTATCTTCTTCTTCTTGGGTGACTCTTTTCTGTATATCCAACAATGCACGTTCCTCTTCCTCTAGTTGTCTGAATTTTTCTTTTTTAGCAGCCTGTTCATCTAAGTAGGCTTGCTTCTCTCTCTCAATGCTTCTCAATCTTGTATTTGCATATCGAGAGGTGTCTTTAAGTGGAGAGGTTTGTCTTGAATGCCTTATTACATTGGCTGCGTTGATGTGGTGATCACTAGATTCATTGTTTTGGTCTTCGTGTTGTGACCCTGAATCTGAGTGAGCTTGCTTATGATGTCTTTCAGCTTGTTGATGAGCATCAAAATACCTCACGTTGTTGGGAGGTGACCCAGGTGGACTAGCATGAGAAGAACCACCATACTCTCTTCTGTGTCGTTGAAAGATATCCTCGAGAGTTTGATTCATGGCTTCTCTTTGTTGTCGGGTAAAAGTGTAACTCATGTCCATGCTTGATGAAAGTGGTATGAAAGAGGTGCTCACTTCACTAGGATTAGCTCCCGGATTAAAATAGACCTCAGATTCACTCTTAGGAGATTGATCAAAAAGGGGTCCCTTTCCCTTAGGTTGTCGACGAGTCTTGACAGGTGGTAACTGGCTAAAGGCAACAGGGGGTCGCTTCCCTTGATTAACTTGGTACCTTGTCGTAACTGACATGAAAGAAGGATACTCTTAATGAGAAGGTGACCTCTCAAAGTGTCAACGCCAAACTAGGATAATTAAAGTCCTCTATTGTCCAAAGAGAAATGAAAAGAAAAAAAAGGGGCTTTACCAACACTGTCAAAAAGGTGCTTCAAATCAAAGGGTGACTACCCTTGCAATTTTGAATCAGGAGGTTGGACTAGGCCAAAAGATAATTGAGATTTAAATGAAAGCGATTTGGACAATAAGAGTACAAAAATTTTCCAAGAATGTAGCTAACAATCTTAAAGATGAACCTTGGCACCAAGAATGGCCTTCTAACTTGACAATTATTCCAAAGTGATTTCGTAAATCGAAGGATGCTATCCCGGAGGGCTAAAAACCAGAAATTTGGAGTCAAGAAAGGTCTCAAACGTCAGGGTGAGAAGCCTACTCTAAGACCTAGCCTGATTGACAGCAACTGAAACTGACCAAAATTTAAGCACGGCAGAAATAAACCAGGCGATATACTCCAGGCTACTGGGGTGATAAACCTATAACTGCGCGATACTTCGCCCGAAGCTAGGCGATACTTCTTAGTACTGGTGGGCGATATACTCCAGGCAGGTCGAGCGATAGTCCGTCAGGGGTGAACTATCGCGCGATATTTCTCTCCAAAGCAGGCGATATTTCTAGCAAGCGCGAAGTATCGCGTGGTACTTCGCTTTACAGTGTGCGATACTATTGCAGATTTGTTTAACTCTTGACCAGAATTGTGTAAAATTTGCATTTTTGGGTCTGTTCGGTCAAAATTTCCAGTCTAAGGATTGATATTTTTTATTTCAGTCACAATGTCAGCAGAATTTCGGCAGGTTTGCAAACAGTAAGGGATCAAAACATGGTCTCAAACACTTGAAACAAGGGCAAAAACAACCTTGCCAAGACAAACACTTGTGATATCAGAATTGAAATAACACCCTATGAATGCTACCGATTGTTTGTATGTAAGAACGTTTGCACTGGTATCACACAATCGAAGACACTTCAAGCAAATCTATCCTAGAAAGTCAAGGCTCAATACTTACCAACTTAGCCCACAACTTGATGCCCCCTCACCTCACACCAAGTGGTTACCCACAAGAGATGTTGGCTTTGTCATGGAAATGTCAAATGACACAACCAAAGGGACACATATGGTGAGTATCTTAAGGTGATCTGGGTAAACCACTTGGATCAATCCTTGCACTAAGAAGATAAGCGGCTAAAAGAAGGTGGCTTCTATCTAATGGTTCTTAATAAAGATTTCCGTTCACAACACCCCTCTTGCTCCTCATAAAGGACTAGGACCTCACGGCCTCAAGAGTACCTTAAGCATTCTTGTTCAATGTTTTCCCCATGGTCGCAATCCCATGAGCTACTCACATCAAACTAAGACAAGTGTTATGTCTACCAAGGTTTTTGGTGTCCTTGATAGCCTTGAGATTATAGTAAGTTGGAATCACTTGCCATCAAAGAAAATGATGACAAGGTTGTCCCCACTTGAGTCGTTCCTCTTGATTGCTCAAGAGCAGGCCCGCTAAAGGATCCTAAACTAAACAAAAATGGATTAATTCTTGAGGTTCAAGGTTTTTGATTCACCACAAGGGTGAAGAGCATACTCCCCTATCTCAAAAATCTCTCCTAAACGCACCAAGCAAAGAGATTCAATTACTCCCTTGCTTCCAAAACCTTAAGATGGGTCAAGATTTTCTGATTCACCTAAAGGTGAAGAGCATACTTCTCCTACCATCTCAAGATCCCTTTCACAAGGTATTAAGATTCCTAATACAATTAGTGAATGTCACACTTGAAAGGAAAGCAAAATAGACAAGCAAGATTTTTCTTTTGTTTTTATGCTTGGGTAGCCTTGCAAAAACTGTTAGTAGCCCTCTTTGACATGCATTTTTAGCAATTTTCAAGCAAAGGAGAGCACCTACAAACACAACTTGTTAGACCCACAAGGTTAGCAAAATCTAAATCCAAGTGTAAACATGCAATAAACTGATAGATTTAAGCTAAAAGATGCAGGTTAGACCTATGTAAACACAGCAAAACAAAACAACAAGCTAAAATAATCAAATTCGGATGAGAAAATTGGAAATGCAAGTCTCTGTCAGACCAGGCGATATTTCTCAGACTTCACCAGTATCGCGCGATACAGTTTCCTATAGTCGGGCGATACTTCTCAGTCGCGTGATATTTCTCAATCACGCGATACTTCTCACTATGGGCGGGCGATACTTCGCCCGATAACAGGCGATATTTCCCAGTACTGGCGGGCGATTCTTCTCTCACGCGAAGTGTCGCACCGCTATACAAAGGTATATCGCGCAATATTTCTGAGAAGTATCGCGCGATACTCTGAGACTGAAAACCAGAGACTGAAAACCAAGCCGAAAATTGACAAAAATTTTGACAGAAAATGCAGAATTAAAGGGACAAAGCTAATCTACTCAGCCCCACGGTGGGTGCCAGAAATGTACACACTAAAATGGTGCACTTCTATGAACCATTACATGCAAGGTTGCTCAAGAATGAGGCCTCACAAAGCGGCTCATAGCTCTCTATGCATGGAGTTGCAAGGGACTATGATGTGTTTGCTCTCAGCTAGAGTTACAAGCTTGTGACCTTGCTAGTCAACCACACAATGAGAGATTCAAGTGAAGACAAGGGCAACAATGCCAATATCTCCAAGAATCACTATGAAGATGCAATGCAATGCAACTACAATAAGGATGCTATCTAAGCTATGAAAGGAAAGTACAAACTATGCTATGAAAGGAAAGAACAAGTATTACCAAGCCTTCCTATTTAGACTATGTGAGATTAATCTATTGCATAAAACAAAATCTACACTAAGAATGCCATTATCATGCAACTAAGAAAGCAAATATGCAACTAAATGATGAGAGCAACAAGTCTTCAATATCCTCAAAAGCTCCAAATGCACCTAAAACCTGCAGCATAACATTAGCATAAAAACATGGTATATGCAAATGAGGGAGAGAGCTCTCCTTTTATAAGAAATGAGGTGAAATGGACCATGGAGATTAAGAGGCAAAAGATCTTAATCAGCGGTGGAGCTTGAAAGAGAAGCAATCCATGTGCACAAGTATCCTCCAATAGGAAAATAAGAGTTGACTTTATGTCCATATGAGACAAAAAGTGCTTTTCTCCTTTTTATAAAATAAGAATAATGCTTTATTTGTGCAACTTAGGATAAGAGGAAAAGTGGGGGCTTTTTATTTAATTAAAAAGGGAGGAAATATTTCTTTTAATCAAATAAAGACTTAGGATAAATGGTTAGCCCAAGGATAAAAATCCAATATATGATCGAAATTAAGACTTGATCAAGAAATTGATATTGTTGAAAATATTGATTATTGATAAAAATGATTCAGGATTGATAAATCAAATAAATGGGGCCCAAAGTCTAGGCGACCATTTTAGGGTGCATACAATAGATTTTTCTCTAGATTGGGTTAGGAGTCAAGCAGTCATTAAATCTTTGAAGAAGGAAAAATCTATTCCATCCAACGGTTGTTGACAGTTGATGACGAATACTAAGGGTCCCACTTACTTTTTCTTTTTCGTTCATGTACATCACAATCAAGTGACTTTGACCATGCAATTATAGCTAGTCAAAAAAAGAAGGCATGAGATGTGAATTATGTATGCCGAAATTGCGAAGGAGAAAGGAAAACACTTTTCCATCAGTGAGGGGATGATAGGTCAGGTTTCACATCGGGCGATGACAAAATCTAAAGTTTGGGAAAGAGGATCAGAAGGTGTGGGGTTTTCAAAAAGGGAGGTAGAGTAGTGCTCTTTTTGAAATCCTAAAGAAGTCACTTAGGAAGTTTAAAACTTCCAATATTCAATGGGTTTAAGAGTGCAGAATTCAAAAAGGGAAGCTAGTTTCTCGATTTTCCAAAGGAACCACTTAAGGGTCTAAGTCTTCACAAAGGTTTGACTATGGTTAGAAATTTAGCCAATGAGGTACTAATCTTTAGGAGTAGAGGCTGAGTAGTGCCTTTCCTAGGATTCTGAAGGAAGAAACAATATTATGTTTAACACTACATTCTCTACTTGGCAATATAAAAGGCCACAATATTAATTTTAATTTTATTTATTTATTCAATTAGATTTAATTATTATTAAGTCATAGCCCAACATACAACTATCACTTGGCTTACCAATGGAGTCTTTAGAAGTTGGAAACTCTAGCCACCATCTGAAATCCATCTTAGAAGGACAAGGGTATTGGCAAAAAATGGTTAGGACACTAACAATTTAGATCAGAAATAAAAAAAATATAAAACATGCCATGCGTCATCATTCTGTCACACATTCCTAAAGGTGAAAGTGTTTTCCCAAATTTGGACTGAAATGCATTGTGGACCGTAGATCTCATGTTTCATCTTGTGATAGTTATTACTTGGTACAAATACTGAGGGCCCCACTCCAAACACACGTCCTTCTTCCAAAGAACTTTTCCAAAAGGAGGAGGTCCTTTCTCAATTCGGCCAGAAATACATTGTGGGTCTTTGATCTAACATTCATCCAACAACTCAAAAATAATATAAATTTAAGGGCGGGGTATTCCAAAGGTTATCAAAGCTAGAAAAGATGGGTGGAAGGGATGTATCCGATATTCTAACCACCCTCGAAAGGAAACGTAAAGTTACGTTCTAAGGTTGGAACTAAAGAGAAGCTAAATCTGGGGCCAGTGCCCGTGGCTTAAGTAAATTCCTAAGAATCACTCAAGGAAGATTTATGACATAAAAAGAAACTAAAAATTAATTGAAGTGCATAAATTATATCTTTAAGAATAGAGAACTACAATTTTCAAAGGCAAGAACAATTTCCATTAAGTGAACACATTAAATCTAGAATTATGTCCTCTTTGATTAAAACCAGGAATATTTGCAAATGCAAGACTATTATGTTCTACTAACTCAAATATGCATATAATTCTTTTCTTTCCTTACAACCAAAAATTTCAATGATGTAAGACTATTCCAGAGATGTTTTAGACACAACCATTTCTTACTAATGCTTACTACATCATTGCTTAAGAAAAAGGCAGTAATTAGAAAGTATCATTTTATTCTTCAACTAGCGTACCCATATTAATTCATCATGCAAGAATACATATGATCTTCAAATAAAAAAGATATGCATAGTACACCTTTCTTTTCATTAACTAATCAAATATTACAAAACTAAATTTTGATTCTCACAATAAAAAACATCATGTAACACTATCAACTTAATATATTTTTGTTCAATCAATTACCTTTAGATTTCAAAATACAGAGATACAACATGGATAAGCAATTTCAACAAAATATATACATGATACAGTTTAAGATTACAACAATAAGGCTACATAGGATCTTTCCACATACATGGTGCTCGACAACAACTATAACAACAATAGTTAATAATCACCACTATCACATAACAAGTTCTAGAAGTCTTATGCATGTTAGTTGCTTTTATTGGGCTTGAACAATACATAAGGTTCAGAAATACAACTACACAATTTCTAGCCCTTTTACTCCATGAAATACTTTATTTCATGTATCATCTTGTAGCAAGGACCTGTAATAAAAACAAGGTTGACCATGGAGGCTCACCTCCCAACCTAGGCCTTTACAAGGCCACCCCCAAACTAGGACAACTAGAACCAAACAGGTAACAGACAAGCATGGAGCACATGAAACATTTAACATAGATAAAAAAAGAACACATAAGAGTTTCCCAACCCAAGGCTTAACACAAAGTCATTTAACTAACTTAATATAGGGTGAAGGTGGACCAAGTATCCATGAGGAGAAAGCTGTGAAAATAATAACAATGCCTTCACAAGGCAACACATAACTTACTTTTCAGCATCTTGTTGAACCCCTATCAACCCTTATGCCCCCCAAATTGTCTTAGGCCCATAAATCCCCTCATGCCCCCTATTTTTCAATAAGAAAATAGCTACATGGACCCCATATTGCATGCTTCTTCCTTCTCTTTCTAGAAGATAGACTTTGCACTCGATGGATTGTCTAGAGACCCTTCACCCAAAAAATTACACAAAGTTAATAAACTTTACTAAACTCAACGATGAAGGTGGACCAAGTATCCATGATGCTTAACTCTTTTTTTCTCCTCTGGAGAGAGGCTAAGCAATCAAATGGACTATATGGAGACCCTTCATCCCAAGGCTTACACTTTCCTCCCTAGAGTAAGTTATGTCCTTACACTCTCATGAACAAATAACACAAAAGAGAGATCACAAAAATGTAAACAAAACATTAGAATCTTCCCCAAAGTTTCTCACACATGTGTGAGAAACCTTGAGCCACTCAAACCTTAAATGCCCATCTTGTCTCAACTTGACCTTTCAAATTTGCCATCCCCTCTAGCCTATGTGTCTCCTATGTGGCTCCTATGTGGATGCCACATAGGTACCACCTCACCCAAGCCCCCTCTCTCCCTCCAAAAATCTATTAATAGAGGCCTCTCCATGAGAAATTCACCAATTCCTTTCATGCATTGTTATCATGTTAGTTTAGCTCTAGAATTTTAGGATGTTAGCTTCCTTTCTTGTTCTCAATTCTTAGATCACATAGCACGATCTTAATGGATAATTAATCTTAGTTTCTTTATGAATTTCTCTTCCTTTTCAATCTAAATCACAAATATCATCTTTAAGATTAATTAATCTTATTTTTATGGCATATCATTTGTAGTTTAAATCTTCATTTTCAGCCTTTGCATCTCTTGGAATCCTTGTGGCAAAAATAGTTCTTCATATTATTTTTTGTGAAATTTTGGGGTCTCCTTAGCTTGAATTTTGATCCAATCATCTTAGCATTTCATTGGGGGATACTCTCATTGTTTTTGGAGAGCACGTCCACATTCTCCTAAAAAGAGCAAATCAAACGGGGCTTGCAGGGTGCTCCTGTTTTGGCTCAATCAGAGGTGGTGTGTATTGAATTTCTTGTTATATGTTGTATGCATATTTTTGACTAATTTTGGAGTGTCTACGCATGCTCTTGATAGGTTAGGTTCAATACATCTACATTTTGGCACGCCCGGTGGGACACCCACCACACAAATTTGCTCTTTTTCTAAGGGTTTTCATCATCCATTCCCAAAACTCCAGTAAACCTTGTACTAACCTATGAGAATCCTAGTATGAGTAAACTCAGTTTAGCCCATTTTACTTGTACTAGACACATGTGTAACTTGTACTGTGCATGGTACTAACTCGTATTGGCCTTCTTTGCATTCTATTTGCTTTTTGACTGCATTCTTTCTGGCCATGTTTGCTCATACTACAACCCCTATATACTCGTATTGAACATGGTATAATCTTGTACTGGAACTTTGTTTTAGGTGTTTTCTCATAATTTTCTTATGTTTTCTTGTACGAGTCTGCACACAAAAGTCTCCTACTCTTTTTTCTTGTATCAGAAATAGAGAGCAAGTTTAGGGCCTCAAATCTTAATGTTTTTGGATTTTGGTGATTATTATGGTTTTATATTGTCCTTGACCATATTCTTTGTAGGTTCTAACATGTTTTTGTAGGTCATTGCACAAAATAATGCTTGTCAAATATATCAACATATCAAACTACTAACATCTTTTTGGTTGTAGGACGCTTGCCAAAGAATCACTTGAAAAACTACTAAATCTATCTATCTTTTTCTAGGAATCTTAACAAAAGTTCACTTGTAGTGTTTTGTCAAGTGGTAGGGGACTATTCTCTTGTCTCTTTGAGACAATAAAAAACCTAGACCCATTTGGCACTATACTTTAATAGGGACTTTGGAAATGAACATGTGTGCTTGATGTGTTTGGGATAAATAACATTGGATAAAGAGTATGATCTTTTCGCCTTGAGGTAAAATCATAAATCTAGACTCCTCTCATTTTCAATCCATGATTTTCAATTTCATCCTTTAGATGGGCCTACCAGTGAGGTAAAAATCTCCCAGGAATGACTCACATGAGAATGAGGTGTTAGCCCACCACTCTAACTCACGTTAATCAACTTTTATTTTTGGGGTCAAAGCCTCGGAAGCTGGATGACATTTGAGATTATGCTCAGCTCTCACCTAACACTTTAGTAGGGCCTCACGGTCTAAATCATGTTTATGTGACTACTTGTGCCAAGGTGTTTTGTGGGGCTATATGCCTAAATCATGCTTTCACGAACACAAAGAGTGAGTTCAAATGGAGGCCTTTACTAAAAGCCATTAAATAGAAGCTACCCCATTCACCCTTAAAATTTTGATAATCCAAGTGCAAGGAGGATAGTAACCTCCCTAAGACACTCACCATATCATACCTTCCTAAGCGTTTGGAGTCAGATAATACGACATCATGATTGGAGCCATTGTGTGCTTGGTTATGACCATATTTTGATTAGCTCTTGAAGTGTACCTAAGTTTGCGAGTGAGGATTTTCATTCTCAACCAAATCCTTAGGGTAGAAAGTGTGCTTGACTATTTGCAACATCAAATCTTTCCCAAAAACATATGCACTTCAAAACATTATTAATGTCATTATCACAATTGCTTGTATCCCGCAAGGTTGCTTTGTCCCTTGCCAGATTGCGTTCAGACATGTGCCTATTGTCTTAGATTTGAATGGTTTAAAAGTGATTCCATTGTCATTGAAGAGATCAACCCAAACAAGAACATCTAAAATTTGATTCCCCAAATCTCTCAAGATCATTTGTCCCAATCACCATCCTTTCAAGATATGATTGATTTTGTGAAACACGAGAAAGAAAAGCTACCAATTGCCTGTGTTTATCAAGAGAATAAAGTTACCAAACACAAACTTGAGGATCATCAACCTACCCTAACTTCAATCAAATAAGAGATCAAGTATCAAGACAAACTCGATAGAGTAACCTACAATGCAAAGATCATGCATTTTGGAGTACGTTTCCAAATTAATCATCATTTTGTTACTCTTGAAAGTGAAGACTAATTGGCTCATCGCACACCACATCCTTTTAGATCCCATGAAAATGTCTCAACATCCTTGCATCATAGATCATCCTTTAGAATTATTTGCATCATCTCCTTAAAATAGCCTCATTTAAATCGAATCCATCATCCTTAATCTAAAAATCCATATAAAATTAAAAATCTAAAAAATCCAAATCCTAAAATCAACCAACCATCCAAATCTCCACCTATTACCTTACCCTTTTGAGTTGTTTGCATCCTTATCCTAAATCAAACCCATCTTATAGCTCCTCCCTTTGGCTAAGCATTTTCTAGGGTAGCTCGTACTTGTCTTTGTAGGCCTCATCATCTTGATCCAAAGATTGGACATCATTGACAAGGATCCCATCTTCCAAATATCATAAGTCTATATAAGGTTGAAAATTCCATCCAATTTGATCTCACACTAGGAGAAAGGAAACTCACTTCCCATTTGGCACTAGGTAATCCTTAGCTCTTAGGAAATCCCCATCATCTTGATCAATCCTAATCAAAACATCATTAGCTCATCCAAATTCATCCCATTCTTGCATTTATCCTTAGCTCATCCTTAGGACTATCCTATCCACATCCTTAGATCTCTTTAGGAACATCTTGTGTTCATCCTCTACTGCATCTTCATCCTAGGACTTGCATTTCATGCCTGTTGAGACATGATCAAAGAAGAGAAAGAATATGGACCCTAATCTCACCACTAGCTCATATGATTCCAACGATCCTAACAATGCAATGGTAACATATGATCCACAAACACCACAAGTTGAGAATGTGTGGGAAGATCCAACCAAGACACCTACCACATTTTCCATGGAAGCATTTATGAGTCATCTTGGCCACATGCAGATGGTCAATGAAATCATATCCAAGAATCATCTTTTCTTTTTGGCTAACTACACACAAGAGGGTACTTTCATTCCACCAAAACTCCAACTGTTCAACCCCAACAAATCCCTACACATCCCCACTAACACATACTCGGCCATTGTCTAGAAAATCATCGACCCCAACCAAAAAGTATCCTAGATGGTCTCACCTATCCCCCATCTCTTTCAATCTATCTCCACAAACCCCACAGTGCAAACAATAACACAATCCACTCCCTTCTCCATCATGGGGGCACCACCTCCACCAACAACATCTCAAGTCACCACTCAGGCACAAAGCTCTATACAAGTGCCACCTCTGCCTCCCATGCAAATGCAAATCTCCACATAAGAAATACCTCCACCATTCATGAGACAATCTTCCACATTAGCACCATTCTTCCAGGGGCAGCACATGCACCTCCTTCTACCACTCAACAAATCTTCAAACAAACACCCCTTCTGCCCATCACCCAGATAACCTCCACACAATTTTCCCTCCTGCATTTCATCACCAACACACAAGCTCAACAACCTAATTTCACAATAGGAATGTCATTTATGGGACCTCAAAACCTATGAAAACCTGGAGCGTATGAAAACCTAATTTCACTATCAAAGCCTATGAAAACCTAGAGCGTACCTTGGAAGGTACCATTTTGTTACCCATGAAGCTGGGCCCAACAATTCAAGAGACTGTCTGCCACGTTGTTGATCTTGACCTCCCATACAACATCCTCCTCAACTGACCATAGATTCATTCCATCAAGGCCGCCCCATCCACATATCATTAGTGCATCAAATTCCCATATCAAGGCACCGAAATCACCATCCACGCTAATCCCCAACCCTTCACATACTTTCATGTGTTGGAAACATCCTTTCTCCACTACACCCATTGTCTTGGAATTGATATTGGTACTTTTGTTTCCAGTTCATCCCAATCCCACTGCGATCCAGAGATAATCCTAGCCTCCATGCTTTCCACCGTCAAGATTAACAATAGGGGTTACGATGAGTATAGCTTGATTGATGCTTTCATAGTAGGGGCCCTATTGCTTGATCCACACATCCAAGGGTGCCCTTTCCATCAGAAAAAAAACTCCCTCAAGAAGACCCCAAAGTAAAGAAAATGGGGCCATCAACATTTATCTCACATGATATCCAGAATAATCAAGAGATGGACCCCGATATTAACAGATGGTTGTACAAAGATCCTCCACCTCCCAATACTGAGCTCCTTGGGTATTTCAAGGATAAATACCCCACATCACATAAATGGGCTACAAAATAATGGAACTATCAGGGTGGTGGTCTAGGAACTAAAGAAGGTGGTGTGAAAGATTCAATGGAAGCCTCACAAAATCTTCCATATCGAGGCCTTGGATTCAATACCCCTCACTTGCATATACGAGGACCCAATACCGCAACTAGGGGCACTAATTTTCCCAACGTGACCCTCTTGAATATCTAGGATGAACTTGTGGAAATCAAAGACATCCCTAAAGAGGAAGAAAAGAAATCCTACGATGATATTTTCAATGACAAAACCTTCCTGGGAAATTTTGTCCACCACCAACTCGCCATTAATCTTATCATCCTCCCCCTCATCCATCCCGAACTCATAGATTGGGACCAACCAAGCGTCACACACATCGATGAGTTCCAAAGTGAAGAAGCACTCCTGAGATTCATGGGAGTATCTGATCAATAGTCAGAATGGGGGCAGGAATCAACATATGTCTACAAGCTTGACCCCAAGGGATACTTTGGGGAAGAGGAAGTCTTTAGCTACACAATGAAAAATAAAAAATAAAAGAATGAGTCCTTTTCTGAAAACCCCTTCGAGGCACATTCTAACTCCAAAAGAGTAAAAATAAAGGGCGTATCTTCTAGTAAAAATATCTCTGAGGCACTAGAAGATGAAGACTTGCCTCTTCCTCCCATCCAGGACTATAGACCAAATCAGTCTTCCATACTCATAGAAGATACTAAACCCATCAACTTGGGAACCAAAGAGTGTCTGAGGATAACATACATCACAACATCCCTAACTAAGGGTGAAGAAGCAGCTTTCACAACAATCCTCCAGGAAGCAACTATAAATTTTGCATCATTATATGCTCACATGCCTGGGCTGTATCCAAATCTAGTTGTTCATCACCTTGCAGTAGATCCAAATGCAAAACTATTCAAGAAAAAGCTTCGCAAGATGCACCCCAAAGTGGGTCTCTTGGATAAAGTAGAACTTGAAAAGCTCCTGCAAGCAAAAATCATTCAAGCCATTGATTATTCAAAATGGATATCTAACATGGTGCCAGTGACTAAGCCATTAGGGGAAATCCAAATATTAGAGACCTGAACAAAGCATGCCCAAAAGATAATTTCCCCTTGCCAAACATTGATATGATCATTGGTCTCATAGTTAGTCATGAGATGTTGTCACTTATGGGTGGCTTCTTAAGATACAATCAGATCTGTATAGCAGAAGAAGACCAACACAAGACAACATTCACAACACCATGGGGCACCTTCTATTACAATATGATGTCATTCAAGTTAAAGAATGCAGAAGCTACTTATAAAGAGCCATGACAACCATATTACATGATATGATACATAAGATACTTGAAGATTATGAGGATGACATCTTAGCAAAATCAAAGACACGATTGGAACACCTTGACATCCTCGAGTGTGTGTTCGATCACCTACATCACTATGGCTTAAAACTCAACCTGAAGAAGTGTGTCTTTAGTGTGACATCAGGTAAGCTATTGGGGTTCATTGTATCACAATGAGGCATCAAGATTGATCCCAAGAAAGTCAAGGCCATAATGGACGTGCCTCCATCCCACACACTCAAGTAGCTAAGGATCCTCCAAGGTAAACTATAATCAGTCTAAAGATTCATATCATAGCTGGATGATAAATGTCAACCATTCACACATCTGCTTCACACAGACATTAGCTTCAAGTGGGATCCAAATTGTCAATTAAGTTCAGAGAAGCTCAAAGAATACCTAGATAAATCTCCCATTCTTGTGCTACTAGTATCAAGATGCCCTCTCATCCTATACATCTTAGAAAACACAATGTTGGGGGCACTCTCAGCACAACTTGATGATAATGGTAAAAAAAGAGTAATCTACTACATAAACCATACACTTGTCAGCTATGAGCTAAACTATTTAGCAATGGAGAAGGCATGTCTTGCAGTGGTTTTCACCACTCAAAAGCTCAGACATTACATGCTTAGCCACACTATAAAGCTCATATCCAAGGTGGACCCACTCAAGTACCTACTGTAAAAAACAACACTTACAGGCCAAATGGAAAAATGGTTCATTCTCCTAAGTGAGTTTGACATCTAGTACATAGACATAAAAGCAATAAAGGGGCAAGTCATTACACATCATCTAGTTGAAGCACCCCAGTTAGACGCATATCCTTTGGTAATGGAGTTCCCTGATGAACATCTCTGCATGGTAGAAGAACAACCAACATGGAGGCTATATTTTGATGGCTCCTACACATCTCATGGATTAGAGGTAGGAATCCTCTTTGTCACTCTTCAAGGTGACTATATCCCCAAATCATTCAAGTTGGGATTCCCTTGCACTAATAACATTGCAAAATATGAGGCACTCATCTCAGGTCTTAGAACAACCCTCCAATGGAATATCATTGAAATACAAGTTTTTGGAGATTCACAACTAATCATCAAGCAAGTTCTGGATGAGTTTAAAACAAAGGACAATAAGATTATACCCTACAAGGAATTGGTGGACATAATGAAAGAGCAGTTCCTAAGCCTATAGTTCACACAGATACTCAGGCTACAAACAAAGTTGCAGATGCCATTGCAACTATCGATTCCTTACTAGAAATCCCTCAAGATTCAACACAATATGAATTCTTAGTCAAGTAGCTACACACAACCGCTTACAAGAATGTTAATTCTAAAATGGTGTGCATTTTGGTTGGTCCCTAGTCCTCGTGGTAGCACAACATCCATGCTTATCTAAAAAATAGTATCATATCCCCCCACCTCACAAACACCCAGTGCCAGAACCTTATCCACAGAGCTTCCTACTACACTCTCGTAGCCAATACCCTATATCATCGTGGATATCACAACATCCTCTCTTGGTGTTTAGATTTGAATGAGGTCATCCTGGCTTTACAAGAGGTTCACGTTGGAATCTACGGTGCCCACATGAGTGGCATGGTCCTAGAAAAGTAGCTGCTTAGAGCCGGGTACTATTAGCCAACAATGGAACATGATGCTTGGGAGTTCATAAATAAATGCCTACCATGTAAACAACATGCCAATTTGATTCATACTCCAGCACAATATTTGCATCACATTGCACCGCCTTGGCCCTTCTCATGTTGGGGCTTTGACCTCATTGGAAAGATCACCCCCCTTTCCTTGGATGGACACAAATATATCATAACTGCCACTGAATATTTCATGAAATGGGTTGAAGAAATTCCAGTCACCCTCACAATTGGTGTTCATATATCAAAGTTCCTCCTTTACCATATCATCTATCACTTTGGTATCCCTTCCACCATTTTCAAAGATCACGGCACACCTTTTGAAAACCAACATGTGGATGATCTATGTGCTAGATTTCGCATCCATCACCACTTCTCCAACCCATACTTTCCTCAAGGAAATGGCCAAGTTGAGGCAACCAACAAAACCATTCTAAAGATCCTCCAAAAGGTTGTCAATGATTCTGGTCGTGACTAGTATCTCCAAATTAATCCCACCCTCTAGGCCTATCGCGCTTCATTTCGCACTCCCACAAGCACTACCCCATACTCCCTTGTATATGGTATTGAGGCCATCTTACCAATCGAGGTTGAGCTTCCTTAATTACCTGTGTCTATGAAGAACTATACCACTGATGAAGATTATCACATGGCACTCCTCACCCAGCTGGACTTGTTAGACAAGAAGAGGTAACGAGCATATGACCATTTGATTGTGTACTAGAACTGACTCAAAAGGAGCTACAATAAGAAATTCCATCCAAGATAGTTCCAGGTAGGAGACATGGTCCTTAAAGAAAATCAAAACGTACAAGCAAATCGAGAAAAGAAGGACAAGTTTGAACCTACTTGGTTGGGTCCTTATATTGTCACAACATGTTTTGGCTTAAGAGCCTATCAGTTATCTACCCCAGAAGGGGAGCCCCTGAATGATCCCATCAATATCATCCATCTGAAGCAGTTCTATGCTTAAACCATCACCTATGTATATGAAAAAATCCCTAAAAATTGCAAAAAGTCCTGAAAAAATCATTGTCTTAGTGAAAACCTAGTAAACATGCACCTTGATGATATCAAAAATATCCGAAAAGATAAAAAAAAAATTAAAAAAGTAAAGAGAAATGATCATCCAATGGTGAAAACTTGGCAATCAAGCACCTTGGACAAGTATGTTGGTGAAAACTTGGAAACATGCGCCATGCATAATGGACCAGAACATTATCTATCAAACTCCCATCCTCCCATCCCATTCACCCACTCATCACCACTTCCCCCCTCCCATCCCTATCACCAACACGTGTTCCCAAGGTATTTTATTATCCAACATATGCAACAAAGCAATGACTTACTATCCCGCATCCTGAGCTTCTTATGTATATTATTCCTGCCTCTTGAGATTTGTAAATATCGATGTCATCGTTACCCTATCCTAATCCCTGAGCTTTTGTACATATTCATTATATATATCAATGTGCCTTTTGTACTATATCATCACATCTCATTGTACATATCCTCATCTGTCCTACAAACTACAATCAAATTGTGTTGTCTCACCCAACCTTATACTTCAACAAGTTCCTCAGTTTCCATCCTTGATCCAAGTGATTGTCTCAACTTCATCTTTTTCCAAGCCATATTTTTTTAGCACAAATCCCACCAATGGGTCCTTGTAGGATGCATCCTTCCTCATGTCTGACTTAATCTCCCTGTCATTCTATCAGTTAGTCAATCTCTTTTGGAAAAAGACATCTCTTGGATTTATCACTTTGATTTTGGATTGTTTCTTTGGTTCTTGGTTATCTTTTTGAAGGCTTTTCATTATTCCTCTCCTCAAGGTCGCCATGATCCTTTATATCATGGTGTGTTGTGAATGAGGACAATCTGGGGCGTGTCTCTTTTGATAGTTTTGCTCTCTGCCTATACGTTAGTTAGACATGACCCTTGCACATCCCACATGTGATCTTTTGGGTCACATGGTGCACTTGGGAAAATTCATTTGTTTGTGGGTTCCTCAACATCGTTTCCACCATGCCTCCTCCTAGATTCATGCGTGATGTTGGGGCAACCCTTGCATATTTTTTTGTGTCAATCCTTTGCAACACTGGTGTCAAAGCCTTGAGTTCCAGGTAACCTTGGCATGTCTCTAATGTTGCTATATCAAATTAGGGTGTTCTCTCCAACATTTACACAATGAAATCCACAAGTCTCGTTAGCTGCATTTAGAATCATATTGCATTATGCATCTTTGCTCGTGGTACACCAATTATTTATCCATTCCCCCCATCTCCCTTCTATTCTCCCCTTTCATATCCTCTTTGTGTCCTTTTTGAGAAAATTCCACAAAGTTTTTCTTTGCGTTATTTTATCGAGGGGGCACAACCTCTTACCATCGTCGCTTTTCCACAACATCTCCCTTCGCCTAGGGCATCTTATTTTCTTTTCTTTGATGCAATGCCATTTGTGACACTACATCAAAGAGGGGAAAAATGTAGACACCTAAATATCTTTCATATTACTTAATTTATTTAATTAATAATCCCCGTGACATAGTAATTAATATTAATTAATTAATCATTATTATCATAATCCCCTACCCATTTAATTATAATTATTTAATTAAATGTGGGTTCACTACCTAAGGTATTTAAATCTAATTTGAATACCCCCCCTCTCTAATGTATTAAAACTTATTTTAAATACATGTCCCTCATAAACTCCTTTTGAATAAATTTCTATTTATTTAAATCCCTCCATAATTCTAATATTCTCCTAAGCCCGGATTAATCTAAATCTAATTTAAATTAATCTAAATTCCTACCTAAAGCCTAGGCTACACCCATCACCTCACTTGTTAAACCTATTCTCCCACCTAATCACTCCTCTAACCTTGCTTAAAAAGTGATTCCTAACCTTATTAGAGCTAATGGGTTGCTCACACATGTGTGAGCAACTCTTCCCAAGGAAGCCACCAAACTTTCTTAAATGCTCCAACTCTCTCTTACATCTTTTTCCCCCACACTCTTCCCCAAAGTTTCTCACACATGTGTGAGCAACCTTGAGCCACTCAAACCTTAAATGCCCATCTTGTCTCAACTTGACCTTTCAAATTTGTCATCCCCTCTAGCCTATGTGTCTCCTATGTGGCTCCTATGTGGATGTCACATAGGTGCCACCTCACCCAAGACCTCTCTCTCCCTCCAAAAATATATAAATAGAGGCCTCTCCATGAGCAATTCACCAATTCCTTTCATGCATTGTTATCATGTTAGTTTAGCTCTAGAATTTTAGCATGTTAGCTTCCTTTCTTGCTCTCAATTCTTAGATCACATAGCATAATCTTAATGGATAATGAATCTTAGTTTCTTTATGCATTTCTCTTCCTTTTCAATCTAAATCACACATATCATGTTTAAAGATTAATGAATCTTAGCTTCATGGCATATCATTTGTAGTTTAAATCTTCATTTTCAGCCTTTGCATCTCTTGGAATCCTAGGGGCAAAACTAGTTCTTCATACTAGTTTTTGTGCCATTTTGGGGTCTCCTTGACTTTCATTTGGATTCAATCATCTTAGCACTGCATTAGGGATACTCTCATTGTGTTTGGAGAGCACATCCACATTCTTCTAAAAAGAGAAAATTAAACGTCGAGGTCTGGGTGCTCCCATTTTGGCTCAATCGGAGGTGGTGTGTATTGAATTTCTTGTTATATGTTGCATGCATATTTTTGACTAATGTTTGAGTGTCTATGCATGCTCCCGACAGGTTAGGTTCAAAACACACACACATATATATCTTTGTGTGTGTGTACATGTACATATAGATATACATGTGTACACACAAAGTAGTGCACTTCTATGAATCCTTACATGCAAGGAAACTCAAGGATGAGCCCTCACAAATTGATCCATAACTCTTTATGCATGGAGTTGCAAGATTATGGATTTGCTCTCAGGTAGAGCTATTGAGCTTGTGACCTTGCTAGTCAACCATACAATGAGAGATTCAAATGAAGACAAAGGCAAGAGTGCCAATATCTCCAAAGAATCAAATGGAAATGCAATGCAATGCAAGCTAAGAATGAAAATTTAAATGTGCAAGCTATGCTATGAAAATGGAAGTACAAACTAAGCTATGAAATGGAAATAGCAATGTGTTACAACCCTTCCTATTAAGCTAGATGAGTTATTCTAAAGCTTGAAAGTGAAATCTAAGCTATGAAAGCATAAACATGAACTACTGTGCAAGAATGGAAACTAAACTATGAAGCAAATGAAGAACTCTAAAATGTAATGCAACAATGATCTCTAAAAAGCTCCAAAGAATTTTTGCAGCATAGAGTTAGCATAAAACAAGTGTCCTAGAATGAGGGAGAGAACTCTCCTTTTATAAGAAATGCAAAGGAATGGACCATTGAGATTAAGAGGCAAAAAGTCTTAATCAGCGGTGGAGCTTGAAAGAGGAGTAATCCATGTGCACAAGTATCCTCCAACGAGAAAATAGGAGTTGACTTTATGTCCATGTGAGACAAAAGGTGATTTTCTCCTTTTTATAAAATATGAATAATACTTAATTTGTGCAACTTAGGATAAGAAGAAAAGTGGGAGCTTTTTATTTAATAAAAGGGGAGGAAATATTCCTTTTAAGTAAATAAAAACTTAGGCTAAATGGTTAGCCCATAGGATAAAAATCCAATATATGATCGAAATTAAGATTTGGTCAAGAAATTGATAATGTTAAAAATATTGATTATTGATAAAAATGATTCAAGATTGATAAATCAAATAAATAGGGCCCAAAGTCTAGGCGACCATTTTAGGGTGCATACATTTGCCCCTCTTTGACTAATGTGTGATCAATTTGGGAACACATGTAGTCAAAGAATGAAGTTGAAATGTGAGATCGATCTGGGATCACAAAATAACTCAGATGTGAGGTCGATTCGGAATCACACCCGGACAAACATAAACAAAGGCCTTTGAATATGAGGTCGATTCGGGATCACATTCAAAGTAAGAGATAAGAATCTCAAATTTGAGTGAAAGCTCACAAAAGATGTCTGAATCAAGAAAATCAGGGATGAGAATCCCATAAATACTGCCCCCTCGGAATCGAAATTAAAATCAGGTAGAGAGGAACAACAAACTGATAAAGATTTGATCAAATCAGAATGAAATCATAATCGAAGGTAAGGGTCAATAGGTTAACCATTAGGTAGTGAAAACATGCCCTAGTGATGAATTAGAAGAAAAGAAGTAGGGCGAATGAAAGACTGGAAATTTGAAAGACATGGAAGGAAGAAACTCCACCAAAGATCGGAGAATTATGCCTCAAAAGGTCAATCAACTGCGTAGAAGAAGGAAAATTTTGAAACATGATTTTGACTAGCAAAATGACCTTAGATTTTGATTTCGAGTCCGAAAATGGATCCAGGACATCGAAATTAGCTAGGGGTGCAATTTTCGCGCAATTCTGAGGTGTTTTAAAAATTGGTCAAAAAGTCAAAATGCTATAAAAGGGGTCAAAAATGTCATTTTCAAAATCATTTGACTTTGATTGATTTGAGAATTTTGAGAGCTTAGAGAGAGAGAATGGCCTAGTAAGCAGCAGTTCCCGTCCACAGGCACCAATTCGAGCGTGCCCGGTTGCACAACCGGCCACCACACTATCCTGCCCCGGTACGTTTTCAGAAAACGCACATTTTTTAAGTCATTTAATACATTTTGAGCACATTTTTAAATTTTCAAATTTTCAAATTTTGAGTTTTAGGTGAAATATCGTGCGATACTTTAAAAGTATCACACCCCTTGGGGATAAATGTCGCACGATACTTCGCGAGACCCCAAAGTATCACACGCGCATAGACACCAGCATTGCACAATACCGGGAGAACTATCGCACGATATCGGGCAAAGTATCACACGACCAAAGGTATATCACCCTGCTATAGAGAGAAATATCGCGCGATACTTGTCTCAAAAAAGCAATATCACTCAAGGGCAAAATTTGAAAATTTTAAGTTTTTGTGAGCAAAAAAATGACATGGGTCTAGACAAGTTTACATTTTTAAAGATGTGGGATACTGATTTTGAGACATCCATCATGATATGTTCTAACAACTGGCTTGGTTTAATGGCTTGCAGGAGGTCTTTCCGGCATTGATCATCAGAGCACCGAAGGTGACCGGGTTGAGGTGTGTCTGAGATCTAGATGATCTGGGTAATGCTGACATCAGGGCTATGGGATTCAGATATCTTTTGAGATTCCCATATATCAGGGTTGATCATGGGTTGTTGACTACTCTTGCCGAGAGATGGCATAGTGAGCACAACACCTTCCACTTGCCTACCAGAGAGGCATCGATCACACTGGAGGATGTCTATAGGATATTACGGGTTCCATGCCATGGCGAGCCGGTGAGTATAATCATGTTTTGAGAGATAGTCATAAATGTAATGTTTCCATAGGAATTGACATGATTCGTGTGATGGCACAGGTATACTATGATCAGGATGCGACTAAGGGGCGACGGTTGATCCAGGAGATGTTCCAAGATGTGACTATCCTTGATCGGCACGTTAGCTGGGAGTGGCTGCTAGATGACTTTGGCAGAGATTTTTCGGTGCCATGTATTGTGGCATCTATCATTTCACAGATCCTGATGACTGATCGCAGTCAGAAGGGATTCCCACTCGGATGGGCCAGGTTACTGATAGATTTGGTAGGCAAACCTCGGCGCATGGCATGGGGTCTAGCCATACTAGCAGAGATGTATCATGAGTTGCATGAGATCATCTATAGGGATGGTCGGACATGGGCTTGCGGTGCCATCTTGGCACAGGTGTGGGCTTGGGAGCATATTGTTGTGATACGCCCCAGAGTCCAGCCTAGGGAGTAGAGGTACCCATATATATACAGGTACACAAGATACATATCACATGCCCATACTGGGGATGTGACATACTACATGCGGATACTATATGAGATGACCTCTATCACATGGAGGCCATACAGGGATGCCGAGGGATGGAGTGATGCAGAGGATGAGCTGAGTTACATGTTGTGTACCCGACCACTAGTAGGCTGACACTCAAATATTGTTGAGAGATTCTGCATCACTCAGGTTTGGAGGCAGTTTGGGTGCTAGCAGCGAGTTTCCATGGAGACTACTACATATGCCTGGGCCTGAGATGAGGAGGGTCATGGGTGGCTACTGATGCTGGATTACCAGCAGGCAGTGCAGGACATAACTGCTATCAGGAGGGAGCCTTGGGAGTATCTCCTGGATGTGGCAGACGCAGGAGCAGATGCAGCATACAGGGCAGAGCGACGGAGGGTACCATTCCCTTGATTTACTGTACCAGATGCAGCACAGGTTGCCCCGAGAGGAGGAGACGGAGGAGATGATGAGGGCAGAGGAGGCCAAGTCAGAGAGGTGGGGGAGGGATCTAGAGCTGGTGGCCAGAAATGGCCACAAGGTCAGTGCTCAGGGAGTGAGGAGGTACAAAGGCCTTCTCAAGAGCAGGCACGGGGACAGGTACCACCACAGATACAGGTAGATCTAGCTGCAGGGGATGGTTTGAGGGCTCGCATTCAGACTCTGGAGGCAAAGATTCAGTAGCTGAGGGTCACGATAGCAGTGAAGGATTAGCAGCTAGCAGATCTGAGAGCGGAGAGAGATCAATAGATAGCCGATCTCAGGGCAGAGATAACATGTCGCGAGGCGGTGGCATAGGCAGATGCTCTAGAGATCTGACGGGAGACGGCGAGAGCAGCATACTATCACGAACTCTACCTTCAGGTCATTCCAGAGGATCAGAGAGCACCGTCATACTCTCAGAGGGTAGGGGCATCATATATGGTACCTAATAGGAGAGCCATGCCTCCTCCACCACCACAAGCTCCTCACGAGGGTGGTAGCGAGTCCTAGGTTTAGGTCTGAGGTTGTTAGATATTTAAACATATCTTGAGACATTGATCCAGATTTTGAGATCCCATATTGTATATTGTATCATGTCATTGATTTATATATGAGATTACTGGATTTTTGATAGACCATGTGTTTATGTCTCACTTGTGATGGATGTATCAGTTTATGTATCTTGTCTTGTCATTTTGCTCAAAGTGTTTATGTATATGCTCATGTATGTTCTCTCTCATAGATGTATGTTTGATTCTCATGTGTATGATAGACTCATGTTTCTGAAAATGACAGTTGTGATATAGGTATGATGATATGATTAACCCCTTGTGATGAACAGGAATAGGTTCGAGATGAAAAATACAAGGAGTGAAAGACATGATCGAGAAGAGGGAAAGGTGAGCGCAGTCGACTGACAGGTCCACGTAAGATGAAAAAAAGGAGAGCTCTCTCCATATGCAAGATGCAAAAACTAAACTATGATGAACCTAAGAATGCAAGCTACTATGAAAGTGGTTGACTTGCAAGGTCACAACCCTTATAGACATCTAATTATCATCATCAAGTGTTAGGTAGCATCGTAAGATTATACAATGCACACTAGCATGACTATGTGGATATGAATATGATCTTTATCAGATAGAAATGTGGAAATCCCACCTAGGCATCAAAGACATGGAGATCAAGATGACTAATGCTGTGAGATTACCTAAGTTTGATATGGCGAGATTATTCTTGTATCAAGACACATGAAAGTCAGGATAACTAGAAGCATGCACTCGCAAAACAGTCAAGGATAATACCTTGTCAACCCCAAGTGTCAAGTAAGACCAGCATAAATGCTTATGACAGTTAGGATCAACAAAATATACCCACAAGCAAATAAAGAAATAAAACATGCTCTCATACCCTCAGTCTTCTAGCTATGCATCATCGAAAACTTCTCAGGGAGAGACCACTCATCAAAGAAATCCTCATAGACAGCGCACAAAAAAATAAAGTCAACATATCTCAACAAGTTGATTGTCTAAGTGTGTGTGTGTTGGTCATAGAGTCAAACTCTGATCATCACATCTGCAAATGAGAAATATCGCATCAAACTTAGACTATTGGGTAAGACATCTGATAAGTGTTAAGAAACACTCGACGCAAGGGTAGTGTTGAGAAACACAGTTGGGGTGGTGTTGAAAAACACCTATTTGTGAAATGCCCCAGGAGACAAACGCACCTAAAGGACCTATGCGAACAGTTATGCCCCCTAGACAAAGGTAAAGACCAATTCCAGACTAAGCCAAATAAGGTCAAGGTATGATGGAAAGGCTCAGTGTCGAGGACGCATGCTAAAAGACAAGGGTGCAAAGGCCTCAAGTAGTGCTTGTTTCCAGGGTTTCACCACTTGGAATCTTTTTTCATTTTTTTCTTTTTTTGTATTTTTGCTACCAAGGCACCTGTTTCCATGTTTTCACCAAGGCACTTTTTCTATGTTTTTAAATTTTTGCATTTTTTATTTTTATTTTAATTTTATTTTTTCAGGACTTTGTATGCTTTTTAGGATTTTTTCAGCATCGTATATCAATTTTTTTGGTATTTTTTCAGGATCAATAAGGTATATACAAAGGATGCCCCCAGACAAAACGGGCATCAAGGATAGAACTTCTTTAGGTGCAAAATGTTGATGGGATCAGGGAGCTGTTCTCCATCGGGATCTGATAGTAAATATGCACTGGTACCAAAAGCCGCTGTGATAATGTATGGTCCAAGCCAATTGGGTTCGAACTTGCCCTTTTGTTCTCTGTTCTGTTGATTCTTAGGGTTCTCTCTCAAAATAAGATCACCTATCTGAAATTCCCTAGGGTGAACCTTCTTGTTGAATGCTTTGGACATACGCTTCTAGTATACTCTCATGTGATCAAAGGAAGCCTTACGCTTCTCATCTAGAAGTTCTAGTTCTTGCAACCTCATGGCGCGGTAATCCTCATCTGTTATCAATCCTTTGAGTGAGACTCTAAGTGAAGGTATCTCTACTTCTAAAGGCAACACCGCTTCAGCACCATAGGTAAGAGCAAAAGGAGTAGCTCCTGTAGGTGTACGAATGCTAGTTCTGTAAGCCCATAGTGCTGCATTGATTTGCAAGTGCCAATCCCTGCCATTCTTGTGCACTGTCCTATGAAGAATCTTAAGGATGGTTTTATTGGAAGCCTCTGCCTGTCCATTTCCCTGTGGAAAGTAAATGGAGGACCAATGTTGCTTGATTTTAAACTTTTTGCATAAATGCTTTAGGTCCTTATTCTAGAATTGACCTCCATTATCAGTGATAATCTCATAAGGTACTCTGAATCGGCAAATAATATGATTCAAGATGAACAAAGAGATAGTCTTCCCTGAAGCCACAGAAAGTGGCACGGCTTCCACCCATTTTGTGAAGTAGTCAGTAGCAGTAATAATAAACTTATGTCCACCTGATGAGTTGGGGTGAATCTACCCAACTAGATCAAAGGCCCAGCGCTGAAATGGCCAATGAGAAATAGAAGGAATCAGCTCCCTACCTGGAGCATGAATCAGGTTTCCATGTTTCTGACATTTTTCACAAGACTAAGCAAAGGCTACTACGTCTGTCTGCATCATGGGCCAATAATACCCCACCCTAAGCAACCTTCAGGCCATGGCAAGACCGTTGGAATGTCCACCACAAATGCCCTCGTGGATGTCGGCTAACGCTTGGTCAAATTCCTCCTTTTCCAAGCACCTAAGGAGTGTCCCATCTAAACCCCTCCTATATAAATCACCAGAGATAAGGGTGTGGCAGGAGGCATTGCGGACAAGGTTTCGGCATTCAGAACGGTTGAATGTGTCGGGGATGATGCCATCATGGAGATATGAATAGATAGCACCATATCGGGAAGATTCATGTGTGACAAGGGTACAAATGACATGGCTTTCAGATGAGTCAATTATGGGATGGTGTAGCTCTTCCACCAGGAATTCAAATCTGGATTCATGTTGTTCCAACTGTAGGAGTGAAGCTAATGTAGCCATGGCATCTGTAGCTTTGTTCTCTGTCCTGGGGATCTGTTGAAATGTCACAAATGTAAAGTAACGTCTCAATGATTCAACCATCTTTTTGTAAGGTATCAATTTATCATCCTTGGTTTGATACTCCTCATTGACTTGGTTGATAATTAACTGGGAATCCCCAAAGACATATAACTTTGTTATGTTCCATTCTATAACCATTTTCAATCCATTGGTTAAAGCTTCATATTTTGCAATATTATTTGTACATGGGAATAAAAGTTTGTAAGACTTTGGAATGTTGCACCCATGTGGAGAAACAAATAATACTCTAGCACCTGATCCATTTTGCATGTGGGAACCATCAAAGAACATTTTCCAAGTGTGAGTAGTCATATACAGTATGTGTTCATCTAGGAACTCTACCTGAATAGGCATACTATCCTTAACTGGGAAATCAGCTAATTGGTTAGCAATAGCTTGCCCCTTTATGGCCTTTCTCTCAATGTACTCTATATCAAATTCAGTCAAAACCATCATCCACTTAGCAAGTCTACCCGTGAGAGCAGCCTTACTAAGAAAGTACTTAAGAGGATCAATTTTTGCAACCAAATGTATAGTATGAGCAAGCATATAGTGTCGCAACTTTTGGGAAGCAAACACTACTGCAAGACAAGATTTTTCAATGTTATTATAATTGATCTCATAAGATACTAGAGTACGACTGATATAGTATATGGCCCTTTCTTTCCCAGTGTCATCTAATTGAGCCAACAATGCCCCCAAGGAAGACTCTGTCGCTGAAATGTACAAAATCAATGGTTTCCCTGGAATAGGAGGCATCAAAATTGGAGGATTGGCCAAATACTATTTTATTTGATCGAGGCTCTTTTGGAAATCCTCATTCCATACACATGTGGCCCCTTTATGCAATGTCTTATTGAATGGTTATGCTCTATCTGCAAGCTGTGAAATAAACCTCCTTATGGATTGGAGTCATCCCTGAAGACTTCTCATCTGACTAATGTTTCTTGGAGGTGGCATATCTAATATAGCTTGGACCTTTTCAGGATCAACCTCTATTCCTTTTGTTGAAATTATGAATCCTAGAAGTTTACCTGAGGTAACTCCAAATCCACACTTTTTCGGATTCAATCTAAGTTGAAACTATTCCATCTGATCTAGAATCACTTCCAAATCGTCGAGGTGTGTATCCCGTTTCCTAGATTTAGCCAAGGTATCATCCACATAATCTTCCATGTTCTTATGCATCATATCATGAAAAATTGTGGTCATAGCTCGTTGGTATGTTGCTCCTGCATTCTTTAGGCCAAATGGCATGACGTTCCAACAATAGGTTCCCCATGCACATGTGAAAGCTATTTTCTCTCGATCTTCGGGAGCTATTTTTATCTGGTTATATCCGGAAAACCCATCCATTAAGGAATATATCTCATAACCCGCCGTCATATCCACTATCATGTCTATGTTTGGGAGTGGAAAGTCATCCTTTGGGCATGCTTTGTTGAGGTCTCTGAAGTTTGTACACACTCGAATGGATCCATCATGTTTGGAAACTAGAACAATGTTTGAGATCCAATAGGCATAGTCAATAGCTCTAATAAATCCAACTTTTAAGAGCTTCTCTAATTCTGCTTTTACAAGGAGAGCTACATGAGGGTGCATTTTCCTCAACCTTTGTTTGACCAATTTTATTCCTGGAGATATAGATAGATGATGCATAATAAGATCAGTGTCAAGCCCTGGCATATCGGAATATGTCTAGACAAAGTTGATTTTCTTCTTTTGCAAAAACTTTGTATATGCCTCTTTTTCTTCAACTGATAGAGACTGAGCTAGGTGCACTATTTGAGGGGCCTCTTCTGTATTCAAATTCACTGGTTGTGTAGGCTCAATGAGAATTGAAGACCTTTCTTGGAAATAACTCGGCAAGTTATTAAGTACCCCATCCTTAGGCGCCTCAAAGAGGTTTTCACCTTCGGATACGTCATTTATTTTTACTATTTTTGGTTCTGATACCGCCACAAGGTGGTTTTCGCCATCAGACCTTTTTTTCTTTTTCTTTTATTTTTAGACTGAGGTACTTAATATCAGGCTCCGTCATACTCGTTGTCGGTTCACTGGTGGAAGAAGCCATGGGTTCAAGAGCATTCAGATAGCAGGCAATTTTGTAATCATTCTGAAAAGTGAGGAGTCTAGGCTCTTGATGGCGCTGAGACCAGTCGATTAGGTCATAGTGAACAAGGGGTAGGTCAATGACAAGTTCAACATTGTTTATATGGAAGGTGTTATCTCTGGTGACCATACGATCGAGATTCATCCAGTCCCCTCCTAAGGTACCCGAGTCAGGATTTGTCCTACCAAATGAAGCGTCGTCCACTAAGGCAATTCGAGGAGTACAATCCTCTAGTCCTACACTAGGCTCGTTGGTCACATTGGGTTGAGTACTGTAAGTATGGACAACATCCATGTCTAAATCAACTGTTGCATCTAAAAGTGAATCCCATTCAAACTCATGTGAGTCTGTCTCTGAATCATTATTTGGGCCTCGTGATGTAGAAGCCTCAAGGATAGGAAAGGTTTCCCTTTCTCTAGCACTAGTATTGTTACTATCTGTCGCAACTAGGATAGCAACACTTTCTATTGTCAATCCAACATTCATATAGTCACTATCCGTCACAGCTAGGATAGTAGGACTGTCAATTGTCAAATATTTTGAATCTCCCCAAAGGAGATTTGTTGAAGGCACCCAATCATCAGACATGTCTTGTTGATTAGAAAGATCAGGTGTGTAGTCTGAATCACTATCACTGTTTGTCGCAGCTAGGACAGGGACACCTTTCTTCTTCTTATTTTCAAAACCTAAGCCAACTGTTGACTTATTCCTTCATCCAAAAAGGGCATGGTTAAGAGGTTCAGCTTTAGCATCCATTCTATGGCTAAGGGGACCACATCCTGGATAACCCATATTCTTGACCAATGTATACCCTCTCCCATAAGCTTTAGGTGAAGGAGCAAAATTTTCATTGTGTTGGTACTTTCCCTCATGATAGATCCAGTCTCTTACAACAACTTCCTCTTTCTCTTCCTGAATAGGAACTGAAGACTCAACAAATTTTCCAAATAGTGTCATTGCCGATGATGAAGGTTTCATATATGGGGATGGTTTCCCATAAGACCTAGGAGAGATTGGCAATTTTGTAAAAGAATCAATTTTATAATCTCCTATCCTAAGATCTATGGTCTTAAACTTCTCCTTGCATTGTTCAAGTGAAATACTAGAACTATCAGCTTCCCTATTCAAAGGTATATGTGATCCAGCAGAAATGTTATTAACTGACAAAGCACTATCTCCAGGGATGCAAATTTCTACACAGTTATGAGGAAACTTAACACACTGGTGATATGTTGATGGGACTGCTTGCATTGCGTGAATCTACGGCCTACCTAGCAAAATGTTGTAGGCTAAAGGCCCAACATCAATAATTTGAAATAAGATATCCTTTTCTACTGGACCAATGTGAATAGGCAAAACGACCAATCCCTTAGAACTTCTTTCTGCTTCATCATATGCCTTGATTGTGATCTTTTTCCTTGTGTCAATGACTTCTTCAGAATATCCTAGGGCTTTCAACAAACTCATGGTCAGGCGCCTGACACGGGTTTTATGAATACGCGCCTGACACGGGTTTTATGAATCATGACTTCTATGTGTAAGGCCAAGTTATGTGGGTGACTGATGGATTTGTCATCTTCTTCTGAGAAAGAGAGGTAATGAGGGCTAACCAAATGGTTGACCATATTCTGGAATTGATCAATATCTAAGTTGTTAGGGACATTAGCCGCTCGCAAAGCATCCTCAAGGACACACTTATGCTTAGGGGACAATTCCAAAAGCTTGAAAATAGATATCTGTGCGGGCGTCCGTTGTAATTGGTCAATGAGGTTATAATTCGAATCAGGACCAACAACAGGTTTAGGAAGAACACCCTTTGACACTGGCTGCTTAGACTTACTAGAGCTAGGACCTCTAATAATAATGGGAGCTTGAGACTGACTCCTAGTGACAGTATTGAGGGGTTGGGACATCCTTCGTGAGTGAGGGCCTCTTAGTACCACAACGGGTCCTTCAACAGGCGTAGGAGTTGAATCCACGTCATATCCATAAGGGTCTTTCCCTCTCATCATGTTGACATTATCATCAGCCATTTCAAGCATGTTGATAACATTTTCAGCATTTGTGTAAGTGTAGTTAATAGCAGCCTTGCCATTCTTGTTGTTAGAATTCTCTCCTTTCTCATATTTGGGCAAAGGTTCTTTAAAAGCTTTGTGATCTGCATTAGTGGTTAAACCATCAACTTTTAATTTTTTGCTCTCAATAAGGTCTTGAACAAGGTGTTTAAGTCTAATTTTTTTTTCTATATCATGTCCAATTCCACTGTGGAAGACACAAAAGGCCTTCTCATCCCACCAATGAGGTTTAGGATCTGGTATGCGGTGCTTGGCAGGGTCCTGAGGGTGTGCCAAATTATGAGCAATTAATGTCTTGAAAATGTCTGCATAGGAGTCCCCAAGTTTGGTATATTGTCTCTTTTCCTTTTTAGGTCTCCCTTGATACTTGGGTTTATTCTCTTGTTGTCCTGAAGATGTTTGCAGCTTCATGGCTTGAACGACATGAGAGAGATTAAGAACTCCTTCATTCTTAGGTTGTGATGATTCAACAACTCTGTCATTAACCACCTACTTATTCTTATTCCAATAAGAGTTCTTTTTGTCCTTATTACCATTATTTTTGTTTTGGCTATTGTTGTTATTAGTTGATTTAGTCAAAATTCCTTGTTCTTTTAGGACATTCTCTATGCGACAGGCCACCTCTACCATGGTATCAAAAGAATTAAATGGGATCTTCCTAACCTCATACCTTAGCTCTGGTATTAAATTTCTCACAATGATGTCTATTCTTTCCTCCTCAAGAATTGTCCTTGGATATTTTGAGCACAAACATCTCCATCTTTGTAGGAAGGTGACAAAAGGTTCCCCTTGATTTTGTTTGAGTTTGCACAAATCAAGCATCGTGACCGACCTTGATAGATTATAAGCAAAATGTTGAACAAATCTTTGGACAAGTTCCTTAAATGTCTTTACTGGAGGAGTAAGGTTGGTGAAGCACTCCATGGCTTGACCCTTGAGACTCCTTGGAAATAATCTCATCAAGTAGGAGTCTTCATGGTGAAAAGAAAAGCTCATTATGTAGAACTGTCGAACATGGTCATGAGGGTCACCAACGCCATCATATTTTTCATAGGTTGGAAACTCAACTTTCTTAGGGAACTCAACCAACACCACACTCTTGTCAATTGGGTTGGGGCATATGGAGTCTAAATTAAACGTGCTCTTAGGAGCCCTCATCCTTTCTATATCCTTTTGCATTTGCATGACCACCTCATTGGTTGAAGGATTCTGCTTCTTAATCTTTTGGTGGACATCAAAATTGTATGGGACCTTAGCACCTTTGTTGATAAAGCTTTCTAGGAATTGATCCTTATTTTGTTCCACATATCTTTCCACATATGCTTGAAAGGATGGTTCTTGTTGCATAGTCATAAAATCCATTTTATCAAAGTTGGTATAGCTTCCTCCATATTGTGAGCCATGATGTGCTTGTTGGGAGGGTTTCTTTGAATGTCTATGAGGTGATCGTCTCCTATGATGATCATATCTTGAAGTCTTTCTTCCTCTAGGACTTGGGGATTGTGAGGGCGTCCTTGACCTTCTTCTAGGACTTGGTGAAGGGGTAGATGGGGGTGAGTTAGTCCCACTATTGGTACCCCTCCCATTGAATCGATTTTGGAGTTGTTGTGCATAGAGCCTATCTTCTTCTTCCTGGGTGACTCTTTTGCTTATGTCCAATAATGCACGTTCCTCTTCCTCTAATTGTCTAAATTTCTCCTTTTTGGCGGCTTGTTCATCTAGATAGGCTTGCTTCTCCCTTTCAATGCTTTTCAACCTTGTATTTGCATATCGAGAGGTATCTTTAAGTGGAGAAGATTGTCTTGAACGCCTTATTGCGTTGGCTGCGTTGATGTGATGGTCACTAGATTCGTCGTTCTAGTCCTCATGTTGTGACCCTGAATCTGAGTGAGTTTGCTTATAATGTCTCTCAGCTCGTTGGTGAGCATCAAAATATCTTGTGTTGTTGGGAGGTGACCCGGGTGGACTAGCATGAGAAGAACCACCGTACTCTCTCCTATGCCGTTGGAAGATATCCTCAAGAGTTTGATTCATGGCTTCTCTTTGTTGTCGAGTGAAAGTGTAACTCATGTCCATACTTGATGAAAGCGGTGCTAAAGAGGTGCTCACTTCACTAGGATTACCTTTTGGATTAAAACAAACTTCAGATTCACTTTTAGGAGATTGATCGAAAAGGGGTTCTTTTCCCTTGTGTTGTTGACAAGTCTTAACTGGTGGTAACTGGCTAAAGACAATAGGGGGTCACTTCCCTTGATTGACTTGGTACCTTGTTGTAACTGATATGAAAGAAAAGGATTCTTAATGATAGGATGACCTCTCGAAATGTCAACACTAGACCAGGATAATCAAAGTTCTCTATTGTCCAAAGTGGAATGAAAAGATAGAAAAAGGGGCTTTACCAACACTGTCAAAGAGGTGCTTCAAATCAAAGGGTGACTACCCTTGCACTTTTGAACCAGGAGGTTGGACTAGGCCGAAATATAATTGAAATTGAGATTTAAATGAAAGTGATTTGGACAATAAGAGCACTAAAATTCTCCAAGAATGTAGCTAACAATTCTAGAGATAAGATTTCTCACCAAAAATAACCTTCTAACCTGACAACTATTTCCAAAGTGGCCTTGTAAACCAATTGATGCTATTCCTAGAGGGCAAAAACTAGAGATTTAGAGCCAAGACAGGTCTCTAACGATAGAGTAAGAAACCTACTCAAAAGCCTAACCTGACTAGCAGTAATTGAAACTGACCAAACTGAAAGCATGACAGAAACTACCCAGGCAATATACTCCAGGCTAACAGGGTGATACACCTATAATCGGGTGATACTTCGCGCTATACCAAGCGATAGACCTCACAATATCCGGGCGCTAAACACCAGGCAGGTCGGGCGATAGTCCAGTAGGGGCGAACTATCGTGCGATGTTTCTTCTCAAAGCAAGTGATACTATTGCAAAATTGTTTAACTCTTGACCAGAACTGTGTAAAATTTGCATTTTTTGGGTGTGTTTGGTCAAAAATTTTGGTCTGAGGGTTGATGTTTTCAATCTCAATCACAATATCAGCAGAATTTTGGCAAGTTTGTAAACAGCGAGGGATCAAACATGTCTCAAAACACTTGAAACAAGGGCAAAAGCAACCTTGCCAAGACAAACACTTGTGATATCAAAATAAAATTGCACCTTATGAATGCTACCGATTGTTTGTATATTGAGAACGTTTACACTGGTATCACACAATCAAAGACAATTCAAGCAAATCTATCCTAAAAAGTCAAGGCTCATTACTTACCAACTTAGCCCACAACTTGGTGTCCCCTTGCCTCACACAAAGTGGTTACCCACAATAGATGTTGGCTTTGTCATGGAAGTGTCAAAGACACAACCAAAGGAACACATGGTGAGTATCTTAAGGTGATCCAGGTTGTTCCACTTGGATCAATCCTTGCACTAAGAAGATAAGCGGCTAAATAAGGTGGCTTCTATCTAAAGGTTCTTAATAAGGGCTTCCGTTCATAACACCCCTCTTGCTCCTCATAGAGGACTAGGACCTCGTGGCCTCAAGAGTACCTTAAGCATTCTTGCTCAATGCTTTCTCCATGGTCACAATCCCACAAGTTACTCACATCAAGCAAAGACAAGTGTTATGTCTACCAAGGTTTTGTGTCCTCGATAGCCTTGAGATTATAGTGAGTTGGAATCATTCGCCACCAAGGAAAATGATGACAAGGTTGTCCCCACTTGGGTCGTTCCTCTTGATTGCTCAAGAGCAGGCCCGCTAAAGGATCCTAAACTAAATAAAGAATGGATGATTTTTGAGGTTCAAGGTTTTTGGTCCACCACAAGGGTGAAGAGCATACTCCCCTATCTCAAAAACTTCTCCCAAACACACCAAGCAAAATTTAATTACCCCCTTGCTTCCAAAACCTTAAGATGGGTCATGATTTTTTGGTTCACCTAAAGGTGAAGAGCATACTTCTCCTACCACCTCAAAATCTCTTTCACAAGGTATTAAAGTTCCTAATACAATTAGTAAATGCCACACTTGAAAAGAAAATAAATCACAAACACTTTTAAAAAAAATTTCTTTTGCTTTTGTTTATGCTTTGGGCAACCCTGCAAAAATGTTAGTAGCCCTCTTTGACATGCGATTTATAGCAATTTCCTTTCAAGCAAAGCTCCTACAACCACAACTTGTTAGACAACTAGGGTTAGGAAAACCAAAATCTAAGTGAAAGCAATGTAAAAACTTGATCAATTTAGACTAAGAAATGTAAATTAACCCTGTTTAAATGCATCAAAGTAAGCCAGCAAGCTAAATGTGATCAAATTAAGCTGATAAAACTCAGAATCCAGCTCTTTGTTGTATCAGGCGATATACCTCAGACTTCACCAGTATCGCGCGACACAGTTTCCTGTATCCGGGTGATATACCTCAGTCTGGGCGATATACTGCACAATAGGCGGGTGATACTTCGCACGACACTAGGTGATAAACCTCAATACGTGCGTGCGATTCTTCTAAGATGCGAAGTGTCACACTGGTATTATAAGGTATATCCCGCGATATACCTAAGAAGTGTCGCACGATACTCTGAGACAGAAAACTAGAGAATGCAAAATATCCAAAAATTAAGCTAAAAACTTGCCAAAAAATTGATGGAAAATAACGAAAATGCAGAAAAAGAAGGGACAAAGCTAGTCTACTCTGCCCCACGGTGGGTGCCAAAAATGTACACACAAAGTAGTCCACTTCTATGAATCCTTACATGCAAGGAAACTCAAGGATGAGCCCTCACAAATCGATCCATAGCTCTTTATGCATGGAGTTGCAAGATTATGGATTTGCTCTCAGCTAGAGCTATTGAGCTTGTGACCTTGCTAGTCAACCATACAATGAGAGATTCGAATGAAGACAAGGGCAAGAGTGCCAATAGCTCCAAAGAATCAAATGGAAATGCAATGCAATGTAAGCTAAGAATGAAAATGCAAATGTGCAAGCTATGCTATGAAAATGGAAGTACAAACTAAGCTATGAAATGGAAATAGCAATGTGTTACAACCCTTCCTATTAAGCTAGATGAGTTATTCTAAAGCTTGAAAGTGAAATCTAAGCTATGAAAGCATAAACATGAACTACTATGCAAGAATGAAAACTAAACTATGAAGCAAATGAAGAACTCTAAAATGTAATGCAACAATGATCTCTAAAAAGCTCCAAAGAATTCCTGCAGCATAGAGTTAGCATAAAACAAGTGTCCTAGAATGAGGGAGAGAGCTCTCCTTTTATAAGAAATGCAAAGGAATGGACCATTGAGATTAAGAGGCAAAAAGTCTTAATCAGCGGTGGAGCTTGAAAGAGGAGCAATCCATGTGCACAAGTATCCTCCAACGAGAAAATAGGAGCTGACTTTATGTCCATGTGAGACAAAAGGTGCTTTTCTCCTTTTTATAAAATAGGAATAATACTTAATTTGTGCAACTTAGGATAAGAAGAAAAGTGGGGGCTTTTTATTTAATAAAAGGGGAGGAAATATTCATTTTAAGTAAATAAAAACTTAGGATAAATGGTTAGCCCATAGGATAAAAATCCAATATATGATCGAAATTAAGATTTGGTCAAGAAATTGATAATGTTGAAAATATTGATTATTGATAAAAATGATTCAGGATTGATAAATCAAATAAATGGGGCCCAAAGTCTAGGCGATCATTTTAGGGTGCATACAACATGTACATGCATACATATATGTGTAATGTTCTTTTTTCCCTTAGCTTTTTTGTTGTTTGTTCTTTTCCCATCTTTTGCTTTTTTTTTTTCTCTTAATGTTTAGATTTTTTTCTCTTGATTTCTTCTTGTTGTTGCTTCGTGTCTTGGTTGTCCGACTCTCCTTGTCTTGGTGGCTCGAGCTTCTTCTTTTGGCTCCTTCCCCTTTTGGTTTGGTTTGGCCTGCTTTTTATATGTTGCATTTTGGGTTTGGGTATGTTATTGCTTCACTTCTCTTTTTTCTATCTTATGTCTTGCTTTATCTTGTTTGGTGATGATTCTCTATTGATTTGTTGTTTTTATCTTTATAGTTTTCTAGTTATTTTTGGTGTATTTCTACTATTGCACTTTAGATTGGATCAATGACTTTAACCTTAACGAAGGTTGGCAATCCTACCTTCATGTGTGGTTTTATATCTTCTTGTAATGTGGGTAGTATATGCTTATTCTCTTTGTACTTTATTATGCAGTATGATCTCTCTTGTAAGTAAGAACATGGTTAACTACATGTGCTATTCGACTATTATGTTGGTCCTTTAGTTAATAAACTCATTTCTATAGATACGTGCAAAGCGAGCATTCAAGTTTTGGGGCTATATAGATAAATTGATGCTTTCATTCTTAAGCTGGTATTATAAGGTAGGTGGATCATTTTTTATTTATCAGGGAAGATTATTGTTGCTCATGATATCTTCCCTAAAATATTAAATCAGGGGAAGTATATTATGTTTTGATTGTGGTATGAACTTATGAGGATGTAAATACCCCTTGCTACTTTGGCTCTACACTTTTTAAGTAAGGGATACTTCCAGACACGTTATGATTTTTCTCCTAATCTAACTAAATTTAGAATGATAAGAATTTTAAATAAGGAAAATTTAGTGGACTAATCTGTGAATCAAGAAGCTAAGAATGTTTTTGTAGACTATTCAAAAACATGACACCAAATTTGTCAAGCACCATAGCTCCAATAATGAAGATGGAAATGCACAAGTGGATTCAGAGAGGGGTAGATTTTACCAGCTTGTCTTTATCAGTGTCCATAATGGATTTGTAATATAATTGCATTGTAATGTCTAGTTATTATTATACTCTATGTAAATAAGTGTTTCCCCGGTTATGAAACCAGGATGATTGTAACTTGATACAAATAGTGATTTTCCTCTTTATTTTTGGGGCAAGATCGAAGGTTTTCTTTGCTCATCTCTTTCCTACTGGTGCCCCTAGTGAGCCAAGTTGTAATATAGGTTGAAAATTAATAAAATTATTCAACAAAAGCCCTTTACCTATCAAAAAATAAAATAAATCTGATTTTTTTTACACATTTGTAGTTTATCTCATATATGAGAAGTTGCTAACTTATAATAGAGATTAGAGGAACAAACAAATTATTTAATGAAAAAAGAATATTCAAAAGAATATTATGTTTATATTTATTATTATTCTTGTTTTGTATGCTATATTTATTATTATATATTCCAAATGTATAATATATTATGTTTGTATTTAATAAATATTATCTATGAATTGCACTAATTATTATATTTCAATTAAATATAAATCATGCAGACAATCCACTAATTACTACGTTAAATTCAATTTAATAAATTTTCAATTGGTCTTGAGTTTTGCCAAATTTTATGAAAATAAATTGTATGTAGATTATCCTCTCACATATTGAAAATTGAATGCGACAATATCTCTATTATGCTTACATTGATGTCAATGATGTCATCTAACAAAAATGAATAAAGTTGTCAAGGTAAAAAAAATCCATTTTCCATTAATTAGAAAGATCACCAATAAAGTACCCACTCCTCTCTCTCTCTCTCTCTCTCTCTCTCTCTCTCTCTCTCTCTCTCTCTCTCTCTCTCTCTCTCTTTCTCTATTTCTCTGTCAATCTCCGCATATCTCTATATATCCTTAAATATCTATCTCTTTATCACTATATTTCACCATATATATATCTCTATCTATCTTTCCCTCTCACTTTTCCTCTATGTACCTTTCTTCCTCTCTCTCTATATCTCCTCCTTTATCTATATATTTATCTATTTTATTTCTCTCTCTTTTTTTATCTCTGCATCCCCTCTCTCCATATCTATCTCCTCCATCTCCATCTTCATCTCCATCTCTATATCTATATCCATCTTCCACCCTACCAATATCATGTATCTCTATCTCCTTACCCCCACCTTTCTCTCATTATATACCTCTTTCAACCCATATCTCTCCCTCTCTTTTCATTTTCTAATAGAACCTAATTATCTTCCTAATTCAAAGGATTTTTTGTTCACGTTTGGAAGGACACATAGTTTATTTGAAGTTGTTACTCTTCCATTAAGACATTTGTTGCACAAACATCCATTTTTAAATGACCAACTAATTGACCTTATGTACTACACAAATATTTGCAACTAATAGACAAATTTTTTTCTAATTGACCTTCCATACTTTTTTTGTGCGCTCTTTTTGGGTTCAACTATGTGATAATCCTTTTGCATCAATGTTTCAAATCACACTCCATGATCCATCATCAAGATATAAGATGAGAGATAACAAAAAATTGACTTTCCAAACTTCTTTTCTATACCCATTGCACACTAAGGGCCCGTTTGGTTGCTGAAATTACAAAATACCAGAATTTTGTAATACTGGAATTGGCCAATTCAAGAAGTTTTAAATCTGGAAAATGGTTTTTGGAATATGGCTGGAACTGTTTGGTTCACCTGGAAGATGCATTTTTTGTGTTTGGTTCCTGGAATTAGAATTGGAATAAGGTTTTATTTTTAATTGGAATTTGACTTTCTATGAATCTAATTCGAATGATTCATGATACACTGTCTATCGCTCTAGAAATCTTAAGTTGGACTATGCTTTACCAACTCAATTTTGAGCATATACAACAACCCATACAACCAATGAGACTGCAACTCATTTGGGCATTTTGTCAAACAATTCAGTGCGTAGTCTGTGCTTCCAAGTTTTGCAAATGTATTTATCAGAGCATATTGTAATCACATAATTTAATAAAAATCCTTTGTGCTTTGCTATATGTCCATGCACTTTTTCAAATCTTATAAAACAACTTGTACAGAGATGGGGATGCTTACAAGGTTTGTCGAATCTATTTTGCACCACAAATGACATTTCATTGAAAGTTTCTAAACCTTTTCACCAAATCAAATTAGTTAATACACTGCATTCATGCTTCTCATGAATTTGAATCCTTTTTGTGCTCTGCATTAATGGAAACTCGTAGCCTGTTTCCAACCTTCACATTGGCGATGATAAGGATGGTGCATGCAAAAGTTGTGGAAATCAACCTTACCATAGTCGATTGCATTTGTATGAAAGTTTGTGAAGCCTTTCCATCAAATGTTTTTCATATCCCTGCAGTCACGACTTCCATGACATTGATTTCTTTAATGATCATTGCCAAACATTTTTAGGCCTTGTTTCTGCCTCCATATTTTGATGGATACCTGCCTTTGCTATGAATCCCTCTTCACCGCAAAAGTAGATATGATGCTTGTTTTGAGGCTTTCATATTCTCATAGGCATGAAGGAATAGTAATGGTTGCAGAGTTTGGCTTTACCTTAGTCGATTGTATTTTCATACAACTTCCAACCAGTCTATTTGTGCATACAACTTCCATGAAACCACATTCTTAATGGCAACCACACACCTAATAAAATTTCAAAGTTTATTATGCTCTGATGGATGCTCATCCTCTATTCATGTCGGCATTTATTATGCAATATTTACCACTGTAATGTGAACTACACGATTATGTGTATTTCCAACATTGTTCCAATCTATGTGGTGCTTGATGCAAACAAATTGAGCACCAATGCAAACAAATTAAAAACCTTCAAAGGCGATTCGTAAGCATCCCTATTTACGAAGGCGAGAGATCTTTGGTTGTTGACAACAATTTACTAGGGAATTCCAATTCTAGATTTTTAAGTGAAAGATCCTTACGCTCATTTCAAGTAAAAATTAGAATTTAGAAATTCCTATTCCATTTTTATTTTTTAAAACAAACATAGAATTTGAAAATTCCAATATTCATGAATTCCAATTCCAGCTAACAAACTGACCCTAAATACAATTGCTAGTTTTATTACACTACAAGACACAATACTTGCCACTACTTGGACACTTGGGGCCCGTTTGGACGCAGGCATACGGAATGCCAGATATAGTCAATTCTGGAATATGCTGCAATTCTGGAATATCATATCCTCAAAATGATATCCAGAATATGTGTTCGACCTGTTTGGACGCACCTGGAAAATGACCGAGAAGATGTATTTTCCGCGTTTGGGTGCCACATTTTGGAATTGGAATATGCACTGAATGAGAATTTGTTTTTAATTTCTTTATAACAATTTGTGATTTTTTCAAATGTTATGATGCTTTTCACATTTTGTTCGTGTTTTTGAATATTTATTTTATTTTTGTAATAAAATAATATTATAATATTTTATTTTGTTTTTGAATATTTATTTTATTTTTGCAATAAAATAATATAATAATATTTTATTTTGTTTTTGAATACTTATTTTATTTCATTTGTATGCGATTTTGAATATTTATAATATTTTGAAATAAAATTATGTTTATAAGTTTATAAAAATTTTAACATTCTGTATAACTTTTTTATTAAAAGAAAAATCCTATACAAATTTATAAAATATGTAGACCCAAAATACACAAATTTATAAACAAGTCATTTATTTTATTATTTATTTTTTACAAAATGTTGCCAACCCAGCTCAATAGGAGCACCGGTAGGAAAGAGCTGGGTGAAGAAAACCTCCGGTCTAGCCCCACAAAGTCATGACCTGATATAAAATTACAACTTGAATGAGGCATTCCTCATTTTACATAATGCAGATACAGTGGAGACATTCCTCATTTTACATAATGCAAATACAGTGTTACAACTTGAATGAGGCATTCCTCATTTTACATAATGCAGATACAATGTTATAATTTAGTCTGATGAGTCTTTAACGCTCTGTCATGCCCGAACTCTTGTTTTTGTCTCTAGGCACTGCATACATAAAACCTACAACTACTTTGTGCTTTTGTTAGTACACCAATGAAGTACATTCAGTTGCTCACTTTTGTATGAGTTTTTAAAAAAAAATCTTATTAATTATTATTACCTTCTATGACCCCCTTTGATTCTTACCTGAATGATCCACGCTTGTCAAGATAAAAACACGACCAATTAAATGAGTTTATACATGATATATCTATGTTAACCTCAAAATTCCTCTACAAACCTGGGTTAGAATTCTATAAAACAATAACCATGAAAACAACGTTAAATCATGTGACTAATACCAGATTGGGGCTCACCTAAGCCATAAACATGAAAAATTATTGTGAAAAATACTATGTGGACCATATATATGTGCACTTGGGGCGAAGAGGAGTTATGCCATATCCATATTATAATATTTAGTTATAATATCAAAATACAAAATTGAATAATTCCTGAGCTCATATCCGTATATTACAATATCAAAATACAAAATTGACTAGTTCCTGAACTCATCTCCACATATTACAATATCGAAATACAAAACTGAATACTTCTTGAGCTCATCTACGCATATGGTCGCACAAAAGATATGCAATTACAATACAGAGAAGGCATCGTAAAAATTTAATTTTGTTTGTCCTAGCTTGACAACTATTGCACTCAAATCCTGGATTGTGGATGAGTGGAGATGGGTGGATGTCTGGATCGTGGATAACTGGAGATGGGCGAATAGATGTAGATGGGTTGTCATCGACCCATCTAAAGTACCCACAATCATGATAGCCCTGCGATGCCCAATCTACATTAGTATTGAATACTATTTACATTACAAACATTAAATATAATAAATAGTAGTTACATTACAAACATTAAATATATACACATTAGCAACCTTTTTTTTGTTTGGACAACACCAATATTGTCGTCCAGGGTGCTCCACTGACCGTGAAATCTTCAACTGGCACTGCCCACCACCACATCGACAACTTGGCACATTGATCAGAGCCATCAAACCGATTTCAATAATGCACCTATATCAACAATCCCAAAATTAAACAATAGCAATAGCAATAAGACACTCAATATTCAGACACTCTGACAGCGCATGCTTATAATCCACACACATGAAGTAGGCTCACACACATGAACCAGACACTTTACCAACTATTTCTAGAATTAAACTAGAAACTTCTATGCTAAATATGTGTGGAGAAACTATACAAAATAGGAATGGCTTTTGTGTTATATTTGGTTTTGAATTAAATAGGGACTTTGTGGTAGAAGATGAATTTGCCTCACATACCATACATCTTTTCACTTTGTCTCCCATGGCAAACCAAAATGTCAACACCTTGTTATCTATCACTAGTGTATCCATTTCATCTTTTTCCTTGCTCCAAGCATTCAATATTGTATGTATTCCTAAACACCCTTGTTATATAGCTCTTCAAAAGAGATATATAATGGTTTAGTTGAAGCCACAATTTGTGTTCCTTATCTAGTGGGCTATGCAAATGAGAATAATTATGCTCTTTCTTCTGGGTCAGACATTGTAAAACTAGTGATCCTTTCTCCAAAAGTGGATAGGGTTTGTGAATGCTTCAGAAGTGGATTGGTGGAAAAGTTATCTCATGGAGGAAGGGTGTGTTCCTTTTCAAATGGAGTTTGTAGGAAATGAAGAAAAAGATGAACATGACAAGCCTGATACTTCTAATTTGTAATAAAACAAATCATATTTGAAATGGTATTATAAAATCTTATATTTGTTGTTTTACCCTTTAAAGGCATCTCTGTTGTCCTCCTCATTGTACTAAATTCACTCTTTTTCATATTATTCCCATCCCCTTGTGCTCCATACTGCTCCCCTTGATTTGGGTGTTGTTTTGGACATTATCCAAAAAATGGCAGTAGGTCTCTTGAGCATATCCTAAACAACAGTGAAGGAAGTGGCCAATAATGAGCACTTTCATTATATAGTGCGGTGACCCAAAAGCAGAGCAGGTGGGACCTCATTCAAAGAGGATTGAGTTCCATCACTCTCTTTTTTTATGGTCAAGATTCTGTAAAAAGATCAGTTTATGGGCCTCAAAACAGAGAGTTTTCATTAGTTAGCACAGTGCTCAAATGCTTTTTCAAAAGTAAGAGAGAGTGCACAATTCCTAGAGACCAAATTGATGCTTGACAGGCAAACACCCAATTCATGATTGAGAAACACATATGTACATGTCAAGATATATATGCAACATGTATTTCAACGAGGACAAAGGTAATTTTGCTCTGATTCATTAGCACAAGCAGTTCTAGTAAAAGCATGTTCAATACTGATACTAGTTACAGTTCCCTATCTTCACCCAAAGGCAACGTAAAAAGCATCAAGTCATGAAGCCTAGCATGGACTCTCTGTCAGATAGAGCCATTGTCTTGCATGAAATTAGTCATTCTGTAGACACTGGTCTAGTGTTGTCAATAGACCCAAATAGTTCAAAGATACTCGAACCAATCAGATGTTTTATGGGGTGCATTTTTGTATTAGGTAGAAAGGATTCTTCATACAGCTGAAAGTCTTGAATCTTTCCCCACCCCCAAAAAAATATCACTTGTACTGTCATGAGCAGTCATGAGGACTAGATAGATACATTATAATATTTGTAATTTCCACTTGAATGTATTGCTATTCAACCACATTTATGGGCCTGTTTGGACCACGACACACAGTAGCATCTACAGAGAAGAATATCCCAGGTGTTACAAGTTCTAAGAATATACCAACAATTCTAAGAATTTCCCTAGCACACAGTAGCATCTACAGAGAAGAATATACAACATGAGGGCAGTCACTGTAAAGACAACATGATAATGTACACTCATTGTATGTGTACATTATCATGTTGTCTTTACAGTGACTGTCCTCATTCAAGTGGCAATTACACAAGGGACAGTCACTGTGAGATGTCCTCATTTGTGTCATGGATAAATCTGCAAATCAAATACATAAAGAGTACATAAAATGAACAGCTGTAGAGTAATTTTACTGTTTACATGATTATCCTAGCATGATCTTGGCTCTAATACCAATAATAATGCAAAGGAAGGAGTGCTTCAACCTAACATACAAGATCCTAATCAATTTTCAACCGTGGAAACTCTAGTTATGAATTTATTACTCTCGCTAGAAATCCTAGTTAGGGTCAGGACAGTCAACATGAAAAATACCATAACTTAATCAAAATCCAATGAAATTTCATGAAACCAACTGTCTTTGAAAGGTAAAAGACAATATCAACATTATCAATCATGTGCAGGTTCGTACCAGACTGTACAGAGCCATACCATGCCTATTTTCAAATTGTAACTTTTAGAAAAAACAAACTTTCAGGGCAGCCAATGGTATTTTTATCATATCTTGCTCAAAACTTAACAAAATTACATGAAACCAATTGCATTTGAAATCTAAAAGACAGCATCAACTTTTCCAAGCACAACCCTTCAACACAACTCTCAACACTTGAAAATGGATTAGTAGTTCAACTTAAACCAAAGACATTCCATTCATTCTATCAAATATCTTCATACTGCATTACATAGTCTTAATGGAGAGAAACGTTAGTTAGTTTTGATTTTAAACATTAGTTTTGATTTTAAACAGAAGACCTAATAAACATCGATCAACTAAAGTCCAAACTTCAATTTCATATATTGGATTCTCTCCCCTTCATCCATTGTCAAGAACAATGCGGCTGATTGTGGATCATGCATTAACTTTTCGTATGCTTCAATTATAGTAGAGTCACGAAGGCCAGGGATTGCTTTAAGTGCTTTATGCAACTCCGCTGCCTCATTTCTCAAACTAGATGATTTATCCACTTTCAGAGGCTGTGCAAGGCCTGATGTAATGCCTGCAGACATCTCTTTGATCACTTCACAAATCGAATCCAACGAACCTGCCAATGTTCCCCTCCTCCTCTTTTGCCTCCTTGACGATGTTGAAGGGTTATCTTTGCCGCTTGCAGTAGATTGGTTCGATGTAGGTGTATCAATAGATTCATTATCATCATTAGACAAATCAGCAGCAGTCTCAAAACATGCATTATCCATACCATGATAACTGAAATCTTCATCATCAATGAAATCCTCCTCCGTCTCTTGAGCTGTTGCAGCTACAGTGCCCTCAGCTATGTCATTCCCAACAATACAGGATAATTCATTGTAGTATTGAAATGGCTGCCTCTTATACATTCTGGCATTTTTAAATTCCTTTCTCTGTATCATGGCATAACAATTGAATTCATTATTGGTCCTTCATTACTTAAAAAGATATATTCAACTTAAAAGGAGATTTGAAGACCATGTTACCTTCAACAACTCGTCCCAAACACTATCATCAGCATCCATAGTTTGGGTAGTCTCATTCCAAGCTAAGCCACTTGTATTCCTCAAGTCTTTCATAACTCTATACCCTTGTTTCCAAGTTTTCAGCTTGTTCTTGAAGTTTTCCTTCGATAGCTTCATTTTCATCTCATTATTGAACCTCCTTTCGATGGCTATCCAAGCCTCTTTCTTGAAACCCCCTTCAGCTTTCTTTCCAAGCTGCACTTGCTCCTGTAGCAAGTCTAGCAACTTGCATTCCATCTCTTTTGTCCAGAACACCTTCTTGGAAGAAGAAGTTGCTTGGATAACTTGAACGTCACCATCCATAGACATATCTGATGCACACACAACATGATAATGTACACTCACTGTAAGGACAGTCACAAATGAGGAGAGTCACTCTAAAGACAACATGATAATGTACACTCACTGTAAGGACAGTCACAAATGAGGACAGTCACTCTAAAGACAACATGATAATGTACACTCACTGTAAGGACAATCACAAATGAGGACAGTCACTCTCAAGACAACATGATAATGTACACTCACTGTAAGGACAGTCACTCTAAAGACAACATGATAATGTGCACTCACTGTAAGGACAGTCACAAATGAGGACATCTTATAGTGAGTGCACATTATCATGTTGTCTTTATAGTGACTGTCCTCATGTGTGACTGTCCTTGTCATATAATATAGCAACATTAAACATAACATGACAATATTAAATATAACATGACTTAACATTAAATATAAAATATAGCAACATTAAACATAACATGAGAATATTAAATATAATATGACAACATTAAATATAACAACATTGAATATAACATGACAACACTAAATATGGCATAACAGCTTTTATTAATGTATAGTATCAGTTTGTGAAATTTATGAAATCTAACATTAGTTTAAACATTGCCATAATAGTTATTCAACCGACTAAGATCGAGATCTATAGTCTTCCCACATCCTTCTTGCTATTTCATCTCGAAAATTGGCCCAATCATCTCTTTCACATTGGCTCAACCCATATGTCTCAAGCACTGGTACATCTATCCCATCACGACCATCTTCCTCTTCAAATTCTACCTCAGATGGAAGGCCGTCCTCTATCATAATGAAGTTGTGAAGTATGCAACATGCCAAAACAATATGTGTTTGTGTCTTGATTTGATAAGATGTCGCATGCTTCAATATAGGAAAACGCTGCTTCAATATCCCAAATGTACGCTCTATTACATTCCTAAGCGAGGAGTGTCGATGATTAAACAACTCGTGTGAGGTGTTTATTGGGTTTGCTCTTGAAAACTCCTTTAGGTGGTAGCGTGTGCACCGATAAGGCGCGAGAAATCCTAGTACGTTAGGATATCCAGCATCGACCAAATAATATTTACCTAAACAAAACAAAATGTCATTGTCATAACGTTGTCTTATTTTTCATATGCTTCAATAATATAATCATATTTTACAAACCTGGGGGAACTACCAATGGATCAGCTCTAGATAGAGCTGAAGCTAGAACACGGCTATCTGCAGCAGACCCTTCCCAACCAGCAAGGATGTATTGAAACTTATAATCAAATGAACACACTCCCATAACATTTTGTGACAAGTTGCCTTTTCTATCATGATATTTAGCTTGTAGGTTGACATCGATAGTGACTGGTATATGCGATCCATCCATTGCTCCCACACAGTCCTGTAGTCAGATAAATCATAGGTCTAATGAACACGCAATAATAGGATTACAACTCTACACAAAATTAAACCACTGGGAGATATACCTTGAAGAATGGATCAAAATGGATCTTCCCACTGATTTCTCGAGGAGTGTTTGGACCAGGGGGTATAAAATAATCCGAATGGAGCGCCAAGATAGCCCTCAAGACCTTGTGGAAGTATCGGCTTATCGTCTCTCCAGAGTGCCCAAAGTTATGGGCAATCTTACGATTCCTCAAATTGTGGCCAAGAGTATGGAGGAACATGACTAATTGTTCTTCTATCGTGATGAATTATGTATCTCTGATGCTTCCTTTTTGCCTTAAAATATTGGCTAGTTTAAAGAAGGATCGTCTAGTCATGCGTATTTGGTCATGGCAATCCGTCTCATTGGAGTTGATAACACGCTTATAAAAAGGAATTGCATCTCTTGTGCGCTTACGCATATTTCGACTACCCTCTTTTATACACTCCGCTATGGACACGACAAGGGTGGCAAGAACAATTACAACAACAGGCAAGACTCTTGTCCTCCTCATAATCTCTCCTTCTATTTCAATATTATCTTCATCATCAATATCATCAATGAGATCCATTGAATTACCTAAAAATACCAACAAAACAACATAAGAAAACACCCAACTATAATGCATAAGAATAGAGTTGCAGGTTGAGTATACAACATATGTAGACAAGAAAGTACCTTGTGTAATTTCACAAAATGAGAAGTTCTCACAGTGACTGTCCCTTGTGTAATTGCCACTTGAATGAGGAGAGTCACTGTAAAGACAACATGATAATGTACACTCACTAGAAGGGCAGTCACAAATGAGGACAGTCACTCTAAAGACAACATGATAATGTACAAATACATTCAAATGGTAATTACACAAGGGATAGTCACTGTGAGATGTTCTCATTTGTGACTGTCCTTGTCACAAATGAGGACATCTCACAGTGACTGTCCCTTGTGTAATTGTCACTTGAACCATGCGAATGCTTTTCTTCTTGAACAAATGAGGACATTATCAAGAAGAAAAGCATTAATGTGGTTCAATACCAATAGGCAATACATTAAAGTGGCAATTACACAATGGACAGTCACTGTGAGATGTCCTCATTTGTGACTGTCCTTACAGTGAGTGTACATTATCATGTTGTCTTTAGAGTGACTGTCCTCATTTGTTGAAGAAGAAAAGCATTAATGTGGCAATTACACAATGGACAGTCACTGTGACATGTCCTCATTTGTGACTGTCCTTACAGTGAGTGTACATTATCATGTTGTCTTTAGAGTGACTGTCCTCATTTGTTGAAGAATAAAAGCATTAAAGTGGCAATTACACAATGGACAGTCACTGTGAGATGTCCTCATTTGTGACTGTCCTTACAGTGAGTGTACATTATCATGTTGTCTTTAGAGTGACTGTCCTCATTTGTTGAAGAAGAGAAGCATTAATGTGGTTACACAAGGACAGTCACAAATGAGGACATCTCACAGTGACTATCCCTTGTGTAATTTCCATTTGAATGTATTTGTACATTATCATGTTGTCTTTAGAGTGGCTGTCCTCATTTGTGACTGCCCTAGAAAGAGGCAGATATCATCTTTCTAAGTATCATGAGGGAACTAGTCTAGATTCAAGGCACTTTTTGATCAAAAAGGTTTTGAAGGCTACAAGACTATGAATCCAAGTAAATTCTCTAGGAGGAAAATTATTTCTATTGAAATATAAGAGGAAGTCCAAGTCTTCAATTAAAACTACGAGAATTTCAAACTACTATTAATGTTATTTCTCTTTAATGATTTTTAAAATGTTGATATTAAATCTTTCAAGTCATGGCAAAAGAATTGGAAATGCCATCATGGCACCATTTCATGATTAGAATCCTAATAAAACATATTTATAGCCTTATCCTTATCTTTAGATAATTTGTCAAGTAAACCATTATATTTTTCAACAAAAGTGGATGGGTTTGCACTTGATATATTAAATAAGAGTCATTACATTTTGAGAAACTTGAAAACATTCATAAGGCTGCTAACAACACTGGATAACCATACTTATTATAGTGATTAAAATAAAGCACAGTTTGACAAACCATACTTATTAAAGTGATAATGTGGTTCAATAGCAATACATTCAAGTGGCAATTACACAAGGGACAGTCACTGTGAGATGTCCTCATTTGTGATTGTCCTTGTCACAAATGAGGACATCTCAAGTGACTGTCCCTTGTGTAATTGTCACTTGAATGTATTGCCCAAAAAACGGGCATATCGTCTTCCACTTGAAAAGGTGGAATTGGAATATCGGGCTCGCATTCCGGTTTCCAAATGCCAATTTTGAAAATGTCGTCGGGTCCGCGTGGGTTTTATGATTTTTGACATCCGCTTTATTACCTTGTTTTGACATCCGCTACGGTTATTATTACATCGCGTGTTCGTTGGAAGCCCTCTCTGGTTCGAGCTGCATCTTCCTACATCTTCTTCAACAAATGAGGACAGTCACTCTAAAGACAACATGATAATGTACACTCACTGTAAGGATAGTCACAAATGAGGACATCTCACAATGATTGTCCATTGTGTAATTGCCACATTAATGCTTTTCTTCTTCAACAAATGAGGACAGTCACTATAAAGACAACATGATAATGTACACTCACTGTAAGGACAGTCACAAATGAGGACATCTCACAGTGACTGTCCATTGTGTAATTGCCACATTAATGCATTTCTTCTTCAACAAATGAGGACAGTCACTCTAAAGACAACATGATAATGTACACTCACTGTAAGGACAGTCACAAATGAGGACATCTCATAGTGACTGTCCCTTGTGTAATTGCCACTTGAATGTATTGCTATTGAACCACATTAATGCTTTTCTTCTTCAACAAATGAGGACAATCACTCTAAAGACAACATGATAATGTACACTCACTGTAAGGACAGTCACAAATGAGGACATCTCACAGTGACTGTCCCTTGTGTAATTGCCACTTTAATGTATTGCCTATTGGTATTGAACCATGCGAATGCTTTTCTTCTTGAACAAATGAGGACATTATCAAGAAGAAAAGCATTAATGTGGTTCAATACCAATACATTCAAGTGGCAATTACACAAGGGACAGTCACTGTGAGATGTCCTCATTTGTGACTGTCCTTACAGTGAGTGTACATTATCATGTTGTCTTTAGAGTGACTATCCTCATTTGTTGAAGAAGAAAAGCATTAATTTGGTTCAATAGCAATACATTCAAGTGAAAATTACACAAGGGACAGTCATTGTGAGATGTCCTCATGTGTGACTATCCTTGTCACAAATGAGGACATCTCACAGTGACTGTCCCTTGTGTAATTTCATAAAATGAGAAGTTCTCACAGTGATTGTCCCTTGTGTAATTGCCACTTGAATGAGGACAGTCATTGTAAAGACAACATGATAATGTACACTTACAGTCAGTGTACATTATCATGTTGTCTTTACAGTGACTATCCTCATTTGTTGAAGAAGAAAAGCATAAATGTGGTTCAATAGCAATACATTCAAGTGACAATTACACAAGGGATAGTCACTGTGAGATGTCCTCATTTGTGACTGTCCTTACAGCGAGTGTACATTATCATGTTCTCTTTAGAGTGACTATCCTCATTTGTCATTTCTTGTTACTAACTCCAAATGGGAACATCTTTTTTCCCTTACCTGATCTTTTTTTTAAAGTTGAAAATCCAATGTTTCTAGTTTATATTTTAGGTGAGAATGCAGAATAAAATCAGAGTGCAGCCAATAATCGGTATCATTCTGCATTGCCAGTACAGGATTCTTAAATAGGTTGAAGGTTTCAATGGTTACTCAAATAGCCAAATTGTTACAAGCAATTACTCACATGAACATTTGATGAAATTATTCTCGTACTTACAGATCTAAAATCCTGGCGGATAGTTAATTCTGAAGGCAGTTTCTGGGTTTCATGACCTTGCTTCTCCAAATCAACAGGACTAGAACTTCCTGGCAGAATAGTTATAGGTAAATCTTCAGCAGGGCCAGTCCTCAATGGAACAGATCCCACTGGTATGTCAACTCTTCAAATTACTTACCATGCTTTTGTTTGGCAGGCTTCCATTGCAATCATAGTATGCCCACTTAATATTATTTACAAGTCAAATAAAAATCCCTTCCTCTGTGTCATGAGAAATATTATTTTGTGACCACTATACAAGGTACACATTTCATTCATAACAGTAGTAACTAGGCTATATAAATCCAAGATGGAAAAAAGTGATAGTCTGTGGGTGCTACTTTTCATCCTTACATCACTCCAACTCATGTAGAGGTATCATCAAACAATGGAACAACACATCCAATAATTTGTCAAAGTTGTGCAGTAATGCTGAAACCCTAAAACCCTAAGAAAAAGCAAGAGCAAAATAAATGCTAAATATGCCTGAGAAATTCTTTCTCTACAACCAAACAAAGACTTCAGATTTTTGGGTAATTTCCTCAACACCCAATAGAACCTGATTTTGGGGATAATTTTCTATACCCAAAAACAAGGCTTTAATATTTCTTCGTCTCTACATCGCATTCCACTACATTGATACATTGTGTTGCCTTTCATTGCATTGAAATGCATTACATAGAATAAGATGGGGGAAATGGCTATATTTCTACAGAGAGAGACAAAGAGGCCAAATTGGCATGTGGGTCGAATTTCATGTGGGATAACAGAACCACAAATGGCTTATAGAGGGACATACATATTGCATGTTGCACAGCTAATGATATTTTCGTGCCTATTGTTTAATGCTGCTACCATGTTAAAAAAAAGCTCAGAGTATAAGCAAATTTTTGTTGTGCTCAGAGCATAAGCAATTTTTGGTTGTGCTTTTTTTTCCAGCTAAACGGACCCAGAAAGATAAACGAATGAATACAAATGCAGAAAGATAAACAGACGAATACAAATGCAGATAAACGGATGAGGGAGTATACATACAATAGCTTCGAATCAGATGAGGAAGATGCAACTTCGAACCAGATGCAGGAAGATGCAGCTTCGAACCAGAGAGGGCTTCCAACAAACACGCGATGTAATAATAACCGTTGTAGATGTCAAAACAAGGTAATAAAGCGGATGTCAAAAATCATAAAACCCACGCAGACTCGACGACATTTTCAAAATTGGCATTTGGAAACCGGAATGCGAGCCCGATATTCCAATTCCACCTTTTCAAGTGGAAGATGATATGCCCATTTTTTGGGTAAAATTGGAATATCGAAATTCCAATTCCATCCTTTGATGTTGCACACAAACAGTAGAGACCATATTCGGAAATCGATATTCCGGTATATCGCCGATATGCTTGCATCCAAACGGGCCCTTGTTTCCTCCTTAAATGAGACTAATTTAACCTCGGTCATATATTTTTGTTCCGCGTTCATAATTTCTTTTCAATCCGCCTTTAAGCCCCACCAAAGTCCACCAAAAGTGAATCAACGCAGACGTGGAAGCGACCCTCAATAAAACCCAACTAAAAATTCTATTTAATATCCATTCCTCCATACACGGTAGTTAATGGCGGGGTGAATGCATAGCAAGCCTCACATTCTATCTCTCTACCTAGCACATCTTTATATAAATAATTCATTCCACATATATAAATTTTGAAAGAGATTACTAAGGACGACACAGACTAGCAAATACTCTTTCTGACGAGAAACCACTCGCAAACTGGCCAGGGGTTCGAATCTAACTGCAGATTGTTTGCCCTCTTCATAACCCATCTTAGATTCCTCCGAATTTTGAATCCTTGTTAATACAATAATCCTCGGCCTGTCAGACTCAAAACCAAAATTGCTTTCTGCCCCATCTTTGGGCCTTAAAACCCACCATTTTTATTATTTCTGGCGAACTAGCCCTTAAATTCTCCACAGTTCGGGAACCCAGATTCTTTTTAAATATTATTAGCATGCTGGCAACATTTCTGTACATGATTTAGTCGACTCCACCCCCAACAAAAGTAAATTGCAGAGGCAGAGTTTTAGCTTGTGATGCCACTCTCAGCTGAGGGTTAGCGAAGCCATGCTCGATCGCCATAAAAGGTTAGCAGTTTACAACATTTTTTTGACGTAATTTGGAAAGAATTTTCCAGTAGGTTTCTTGCCGAGTTTTCAAAATAGGCCACAAACCTCTTTCATTGGTTCTTTTTTAGCGGGGGCATAGGAAATGACAGCACAGTTGCTATTTTGTTTGATAGGGTTGCAGGCAACTATGTTAGCTTTTATTTTTAAGTTTATTTCTGGAATTTTCGGGTCAAATAGCTACATTCCCATTAGTTGTTGTTTTCCTCTCTTCGATATGTTATTCACTCCTTGAAGGGATCAACGTATGTTTTGCTGTTTTTGCAAATTAAGTGGATTGTATTCATTAATTATCTCCGATTTGGGTGGAGGCCATTAAATAAAAATTTCCTGTGAAAACTGGTAGGCTGTTATTTGAGTACTATTTACGAGTTGTCCTCTAGTTTTACGGACCCGTCTGAAAATTTTGCTTTCCGGGCTTAATTGGGTTGCTTTAAATTGTAGCCATCTTTTGAGTCAAGGGTTTTGCTTTTTTCGGCTTTCCTGATTTTTATTTTTCCGTAGAGAACCTGGAGACTAATGAGCCCCATTTCCTTTTTGGGTACTATTTCATCTTTCGTGGACTAAGGCAGGAGGCCGCATTCCCAGGTTGTGTAGTGGACATGCTGTTTGGCTCAATTTTTCATGGTAGTTCTTGGGTGGGATATGGATCTTCGTCTTCATTGTCGTGATTGTTCCACGTCTCCACTTAGGATGTTTAGGTTTTTCATAAGTTAATTGGCCTAATTTTGATTAGTAAATATCGAGTAATCTGTCTTTTAGTCAAGAGCTCTTTAATCCTTGTTTCTTAACATTGTAATCTATAGCTGTTCAACTTCATCACCTTCATTCTCTAGATGATGAGGTCTCCTGATTTTTACCTTTTATGGCCCTTAGTTTCATCGTCCCTGTTTCTTGAGATGGCCTATTACGCTGAAACTTTTGCCTAAGGTGATATTTCCCCTTTGCCAGCTGTGATAAACGCTAATCAGTTGTTTGATGATCATAAATGACGTAGTGTTTAACATGATTTTTTTAAGCCTTTGTAGTTTATACACGTGTAATCAGTGAGTTTGGGGGACTATTTATTTTACAAGTGATAGATTCTGTAATTCTCCGAGTTTCAGAGAGGACATGTTTCTGGGATGGCAAACAAATTCCGGGAAGGGACAGTGGGTGATGGCTATTAAAAAATATATAAGAAACAATACCTGAAAATTAGAATTTAGGTACCTTTGGTTACCTGGACTATACCACAATTGGCAAATGTTGAAATTAAAGGTGGTATACTAAATAAGTAGATATGATTTTGAAAATTGAATTTTGGTCTATATGACACGATTCATTGACAAAATGGAAAATCAAGCTAGATCATCTAAGTGATGCTCAAATGAGATTCCAATAACTTTTAACCTTTAAGAGACCCTGTTGTGAATGTTTTAAGCTAGATTTTTTTTAAGAGACCCTGTTGTGAATGTTTTAAGCTAGATTTTTTTTTCCATTTCTTTCAAATTTATACCTTTAAATTTATACTTTTGATCTTAACTGTAAAGTAACATTGCCAACACATCTATGGGGGAATTGTTGGGAAAAAATTATCTTTTTGTTGACCCACTTCAACCTTGTATTTACACTTTTCTACCTTTACACAATGGTTCTCCAAGTTTCAGGGATGGGGGATGGGTTTTATTTTTCAGGGATGGATAAAAGTTTCTGGATTTTGGGGATGTGAGGTGATTGGCTATCAGAATAACATCTATAAATTAATAATTGCATTTTAAAATACAAGTAATGGAAAAATACCTAATAAGACTGAAATTTTAAAATGTGCATATTTAAATATATTTACTAAAAAACATAAGCATAAGCATAAACATGACAGTGGTTCTCCAAGTTTCAGGGATGGGGGATGGCTTTTATTTTTCAGGGATGGCAAAAAGTTTCTGGATTTTGGGGATGTGAGGGGATTGGCTATCAGAATAACATCTATAAATTAATAATTGCGTTTTAAAATACAAGTAATGGAAAAATTCAAAAATACCTAATAAGACTGAAATTCTAAAATGTGCACATTTAAACATATTTACTAAAAACATAAGCATAAGCATAAACATAACAGTGGTTCTCCAAATTTCAGGGATGGGGGATGGCTTTTATTTTTCAGGGATGGCAAAAAGTTTCTGGATTTTGGGGATGTGAGGGGATTGGCTATCAGAATAACATATATAAATTAGTAATTGCGATTTAAAATACAAGTAATTGAAAAATACCGAATAAGACTGAAATTTTAAAATGTGCACATTTGACTAATAACATAAGCATAAGCATAAGCATAAACAAAAACATAAATATGATTCCATATGAGTATTTAACTCTTGAAAACATCTCTACATTTTAAAGGGATTGACCATGTAAGTGTCCGAGCGAAAATCAGACTGATGTAATTCATAGTTCCACGGAGTTTCCTGACAGGGGTCACGGGAGGGGGAGACCAAGGGCCTATATTTGGGGACGGCAGCTGAGGGGCGGTGGGGAGGCGACACTGATATGCAAATTGAGGTGAATTGAAATCTTCAAGGCAAAATTTGCAATATAATATCTATGTAAGGGCCTCATGAAAGCAAAACTAGTTTCCACAAAATTAAAGGTTGCAATCAGTATGTAATGATATGTAGGATGTACCATATAGCAAGTGACCCAGTGCTGCCCCTAGCGGAGGTGGCAGATGTGGTGGTGCTGTGCGGGGATGCCTCCCCAATATGTGCCTGTACATGGGATGTGAGGCTTTTTTTTTGTGCAGTGGGGGCCTTCAATTTTTAGAACAAAACAAAATTAAGTTTGAACTTTGAAGGGCTCAATTTATCTCCTCCAGATACCATGCTTCAGTGATTTAAAAATGACTTAATCTTGTTCAGAACTAGGCAATAAGGCTCTTAGCTGGCTTTTGATGAAACCTTTGACCACCACCAATAAAGCCATCCCATATAAAGTATATAACCCTTAAAAACTTCTCTACTATTAAAAGGGATTGAACACCCAAGTGTCTGAGCCAATGTCAGACTGATATAATTTTAAGCAAAACTAAATTAAGTTTGAATTTTGAACTGTTCAATGTATTTCCTTCAGATCTCTTGCTTCAGTGATTTAAAAATGATTTAATCTCGTTCAGAACAAGGCAACAAGGCTCTTAGCTGTTGAATAAACCTTTGACCACCACCAATAAGATGAGACGGTTTGCTTACCATTCAATAGATTGTCATTGACTTTCATTAATGGCTGTATGTTTTGTTCCTTGATTCTAACCAGCAAAACTTGCTTTTTAACGTTTTTGCTTTTGTATGGGAAAATGTAAACCAAGGAGTTGATGTTTATCATTTTGTTTTTGAATGCATATAGGCTCAACTGGAATTTGTCTGAGCAACAAAACTAATCCTATGCCCTGTATGAATGGACTGGAATCACATGTAACAAATTCGAGCAGGTAAAATTTATCAATTTAGCTTCATCAATTGTTTAGGTCTTAACTTAGGTTCCTCGCTCTCCACTATATTCTGCCTAAAAAGGCAATATGTCAGTCACAACAAGCTCAGAGGTAGTTTTTTATTTTGTTTAAGCTAAAAGGCATAAGCTTGGGGGTAGACTGTGACATTCCCAGGATGTGAGGGCATTCCTATTTTGTTGAAAAAATAAGGGGATATCCTTTTCTGATGAAGACAATGGGGATGGTAAGGCGATGTCTTGTTCCTGCTCCCATGTTCCTAGAACATATGGAATTTTTACACTTGTATTATAATGCTGCATGTGTGGGCAATTAGTCTCTTGTACAAGAGTAATAGAAACCCTAATCCACACTACAATGGTACTTTCCAACCCTTTGATATGCGCACACAATTACTCTCAACTCCCTAACAGCAGGGGACAATATTGACATCCTATCCATGACTTTGGCATAAATTTTAAAAAATCCTTATAATTTCTTTTAATTTTATGAATTTCATAGTGATGTTTTATCTACTAACAGATCTGGGGACTCCACTACAATGTATGTTGAAATCTGTGGCATTGAACAAGAACAGCAGGAGTTAGATTCAAAGAATTAAAGTAACAATAGTCAGAGAAACTGCGTTGCAGGTGCTGAATATCATCATCCATACTCAGTTGGAAAACATTCTTGAGAAAAAGAAAAAGCATATATGCAGAAGAAATTGACGGGGAAGTTGTTTCAGGTATCTTTTGTACTTCTAATAAGCTTGTCTGGGGGAGCGATGCAGTTAACCAGTCCATAGTGCTGCATGCCAAAACATCTTGTCGCAATGTTGAGGGATGCCATGACATTTATAGGTTGTTCTCAAAAAAAGAGGATGCCCCATGTTTTATCTGCAGAGAAGGGATGAGAAATGATGCTTGGTCCCCTTCCCTTGGTGCAGTTAATCAGTCCACACTGCTGCATGCCAAAACACCTTGTTGAGGGATGTCATGACATTCCTAGGTTTTTTTGTTCTCAAAATACGAGGATGCCCCCTGTTTTATCTGCAGAAAAAGGATGAGAAATTGATGTTTGGTCCCCTTTCCTCAGCCCCTGATTTCCTGGATGTCTATGATGGTTCCCAGGGTATGGAACATGATCCCATGCACCACTGTGTAGATATGAGCAATGATAATTCTTTGGAGTTTTGATTTCATTCTCATCTCTTGTAAAATATCTAACTAGTATAGAGCACATTTGCCTTAAAACTTTCTTCTCAAGCAGATGTTAGTTTCTAGCAAGTTGCTATTACAATATACGTAAGCAGTCTCAGAATCAGGCTTTATTAGATTCAAGATAATTAAATAGCTTCAAGGAATCAAAGTTATCAAAGATTTTGAGATTTACAACTCAATCTTCTGAGGTGTGGTATTACTGTTTGATTTTTTGTCTTACTATAAATTTTCTTTAATATGTTTTTGTTCTAGATTCTTCCTTTATATGTAGCTTTCAAATAATGTGCACATGCATGCACACTGATTTCAATCAACTGGTGGATCATATCTATTTATCATATATCTACTGTACTTAGATGTTTTATATTTTGGCAGTAGGGTTCAAGAAGGAGAGTTGGGCCTTGGGAGACGTTAATCTCGACTGAAATTATTCGTGCTGCACAATAATATTTATCATTGGAACTAAGGCCATCACAGGGGACGTTGTAGCATTCTAGTTACACAGCATTGGCACAGTGTGGCAAAAGTGTTGATGGAATTTGACTACACCTGGGTTTCTGATGGGAAATGTTTAGCAAATTAAAGAAAACATGAAATATTTGTAAGACTTTATGTTGTCAGTTCAGGTTCGCAAAACAAACATATATAATCGAAAACACAGCTGATAGTGATAACGATAATTGATATTTCATTGAATTTCAAGTCAAAACAATTATGATCAATAATCTTCATATTAACATACATAATTGAAAAGACAGCTGATAGTGATAAGGATAATTGATATTTCATCAAATTTCAAATCAATACAAAATTACGATCAATAATCTTCATATTACTTTGTTATTGAGAACATCAGTGTCATTGCCTGGTTCATCTGAACTGCAAGAAGCCAAAACTCTACTCCTACTAGTTACACCATTTGAGATTTATGCAGGAGCTGCTCCTAAAGAGACTCTGAAAAGCTGTGCAATAGAAGCATCTAGGTCAGCAGATTTGGGCTAAGTCACAAGGTTTGTTGAACTCCAGCTATGAAGTTTGAAATTCGGCAGGCTTAAAAGAACATGTAAAAATTTGCTGTAATTCACTAAAAAATCCTCTAGTTTATGAACACAAATTCGAATTCGAATTAAGGGTTTGTTTTTGCAATTCTTCTATTCTAATGTCCCCAATTTGGGGCCAAGGAATTAATGAGTGAATAATTAAAACATTAGCCCCAAAAGCTTAAGTTGAGTTACAAAATATATAATTATTCATTATGACTTAAGTTCCTATTTTTTAGTCACTGATGGGACCACGTTAAGATGCAAATGATTTTACTAGGCAATATATTCGTGAAAGGATATTTCAAAATAATTAATGGTAATCTTAATGTGTAAGTCAAGTTGCCTAAAATCAAGGATTTTTTGAGGGGATCTCAGCTTTTTGAGAAAGAGGATAAATTATAAGGAGTTTGATGGTAAAAAAGAATTCATGCCAAGTTTATGTTTTTTTGTTATCTTTTCTCTCTACAATTTGTATGCTTGGTATGGGACAAAACCCCTGTAGCAGCAGCTGTTCTGGACGCAACCCCAGCACAAAATATTGATTGATGATTATTTTATCAGCGCAGCAAGTTGAGAAACACTAGCATCAAGCCATGGAATATAGCTGTTCTGAAAGCAGTCAAGGGTTTTTGGGAGCGATATGCAAGTACACAAGGCTCATCTGATTTGAACCCTTATGCCATCCTCTGGTATTGTAATTGCAGAATTAATAAAGGAATCACAGCCTGCAAAGATGAATATACATGCAGCCGCCTGGTAACTACAAACGATTCTTGAAGGTCAATAATTCAGGTTTTATGAGCACAGTGATCTAGTATGCTTTTTGTTAAACTCCAAATTCAGTGATCAGAATTAGATGGTGATTTCTCTTAAAACATTTCGAGTAGTCTAATGTAAGCAAGTTCAATTCGACTAAAAGGAAACTCAAAAGATATTTGCTTAAGGTTCAAATTTTCCTATAATTTGTGTGTTTGAATCAGTTTATGAGAATTCCTTGAAAAATTTTATATTTCTCTGAAGAACTGCTAGTTAGGATATTTCAGTGGTATCAGAGCCTCAAATCCTGCTAGCCTATGAGGATTTCAGTTGAATGTTAGATTTTTCAATTGCATGTCGGCTTTTTGAGTTGCATGTCAGATTTTGTAGTTGCATGTGTGTCAGATGTTATTGCACAACAATTTGGTGAATACCCAGATGATTACATGTTAGTTTAGGAGCAATTTATGAAGAGGGTTACCATTGCATGTTATTTCCGAGCAATCATGGTTAGTGGACTTGCGTTGCATGTGAGTTAGAATTGACTCTATGCACCATAGAGAGGTAGGACTACACAAATGTTATACCAGAAGCAAGTCATGACAGCAGGAAGAAGGAGCTGAAATTAAACCAGCTAAAATAGAGATGCATGAAAGAAGAGATGGACGCCTGCAAAGGGAACTAAATAATCAACTTAACAGTTTCCTGACAGTTTTTGCCCAACAACAGCAACAACTACAGATGCAACAACAGCAGCAAATGCTACAGAAGTTACATGACCATATGATTACAACCATGGGTCAGATGGGATTGGACCATTCTCAATCATGAAGGTCAAGAAGTGCGAGCAGTAGAAGGCATAGTAAAACTGGTAGAGCTGCTGCAATAGTTTCAAATAGACCACTTCGACCTACTTTTATATCGAAAAGTGATGAACAACCATCTACAAGTTCAAAACAGCAGCATAAGAGGAAAGAGAACTCAAAGGAGGTATGCAAAAATCTACATGAAGAATTTGATAAACATGCAAATTTGGTTCATGAGGACAAAAGGAAAGCATTGGGGAGTGACTCACATGAGGCTTCATCATCTTTGCAAGAAGATTCACAAGAGGATTCTATAAGAGAAATAAACATATCTTATCTTCATGTTAAACATGGGATTGATATAGATAATGACAGTTTGGATTCTTTGGGTGATCACAATGCAACTTCTAGTGTGTTAGTTGATTCCAATGATGACACAACTCATGCACATGAAGAAAAATCAGAACACGGCATTCAAAATGCAAGTGTGAGACTGAAGTTTCCAATAAAGAGGTACTTGTAAAAGTTGAAGGCACGACATAAATGCATGACAGTTGTGCTGATTGTTATAATATTATTGATAAATCTCTTCATCCTCATGGTAATGCATCCCATAATCATGGAGAAGACAATGTGATTGAGTCACCTAATGCCGACATTCAAGTTTTGAAAGATGTACACGAGTTGTTGGTTGATTATGCATCCTCCAAGAGAACTGAATTTGTTCACCTTGGAACAACAACACTAAATCAATCCCAAGTAATGGTTGAGGGTTGGACTGAGAAGGAAAAGGAAGCTAATTTGATTGGCCAACAAGCCAAGTTTCCCCTGCAACAAATTACTATTATTGGCAGACATAATGATTCTAGGGAAGATACTATTAGTGGACCAGCCACTCATGAGTTGACTTTGGGTGTTGGTGATGGCATCTACATTGCAAATTTGATATTGACACCTAATTCTTCTAATGGTACAGCTGCATATTGGTTGGCATTTGAGCCAAATGACATGGGTTGTTTAGTGACAAGTGACTGTCCTACATTGCTGTTCACTACATTTTCAGAATTGTTTGGGTCTACATAAGCTATGGGTATGCATTGGAATGTGAGGGAACATGATTACTTGATGGGAAATCCTCATGAGATGAGTTTCCTACTTTTGCCTTGGTACGATGACATCATTGCCATCCTATTTGTTGCTGGTCTGAGATATAACAGCGGTATGTGGCGGCCTAGTATGTTGATTTTTGAATATGTGAGAGTTGCTTATCACATCCTTTGGTTGGTCTACATGTATGGTTGGATGACTGATGATGACTCCTTGGTATTACATTACTACTTCATCTCATACAATAGGTTCTATATTTGGGATCCAGGTATTGATCGGCTGGGTGCATTATTTAACATGGATTCCAATGCGTTGCTTCATGGTTTGTGGTGTACTAGCATTGATATCAAAGCAGTGCAACATTTTGGTGGAGCAGTGTTCTCGAGGTTGACATGGGAACTAGGCATTTGATTTCAGGATGCAGGTGTGGATTGCTTGAGGTCAAGCAAATCTCGGGGTGGGAAGACTTGTAATGTCCTCGATTTGGGGCCAAGGAATTAATGAGTGAGTAATTAAAACATTAGCCCAAAGAGCTAAAATTGAGTTACAAAATATTTAATTATTCATTATGACTTAAGTTCCTATTTTTAAGTCATTGATGGGACTACTTTAAGTTGCAAATGATTTTACTAGGCAATATATTCCTGAAAGGATATTTCAGAATAATTAATGGTAATCTTAATGCCTAAGTCAAGTTGCCTAAAATCAAGGATTTTGTGAGGGGATTGCAGCTTTTTGAGAAAGAGGATAATTTATAAGGAGTTTGATGAGAGAAAAGAATTCATGACAAGTTTATGATTTTTTGTTATCTTTTCTCTCTATAATTTGTATGCTTGGTATGGGACGAAACCCTTGTAGCAGCAGCTATTCTGGACGCAACCCCAACACAAAATATTGATTGATGATTATTTTATCAGCACAACAAGTTGATAAACACTAACAACAAGCCATGGAATATAGCTGCTCTGAAAGTAGTCAAGGGTTTTTGGGAGCGATTTGCAAGTACACAAGGCTCATCTGATCTGAACCCTTACGCCATCCTGTGGCATTGTAATTGCAGAATTAATAAAGGAATCACAGCCTGCAAAGATGAATATACATGCAGCTGCCTGGTAACTATAGACGATTCTTGAAGCTCAATAATTCAGGTTTTATGAGCATAGTGATCTAGTATGCTTTTTGTTAAACTCCAAATTCGGCGATCAGAATTAGATGGTGACTTCTATTAAAACATTTCTAGTAGTCTAATGTAAGCAAGTTCAATTCGAATAAAGGGAAACTCGAAGATATTTGCATAAGGTTCGAATTTTCCTATAATTTGTGTGTTTGAATCAGTTTCTGAATAACTTGAAATTTTTTATATTTTTCCGAAGAATTGCTAGTTAGGATATTTCATCTATCCATAAAAAATGATAAACGTTCTTGTTTTGGCCTTCAAATCCATGATTGGCTACAATGTGATGTCTCTAAAAAGTTTTTCCTGTTTGCTAGTAAGGTGTTGTGCACCTTTTTATACCTATAACTTTTATAACTTGGGTGTGTGATCAATTGGTGTCACCCTTTCTTGTCAATATGGTTATCCCAGGACGTTGGAATGAAACCGATTGATGTAAATGGGACATTAAATTGTGCTCATCTACAATGTCAATTGCCTCAATCTACATGCCCTTTCTATTAGGCTTTGCATCTTGAGATAGTTTCTCTATGCTCCCCGAAGTTTGGGGGATAGGGGCAGTAGGGGACGAGGGGATGTGTCTGTAGGATGGATTTTTTTAGGAGACAGTAGGGGATGATTTTTAATAAAATTGCAAATATTCATATGATAACATTGATTAGGGATTAATCATAGACATTATAAAATCTTTGTGAGCATGGGCAATTGAATAGGAGTTATGATGTTCTATATACATACATACATACATACACATGAATATACGCACAAGCACACACACACTTGCACACGCACACACACACGTACCCACACCCACATGCGAATGTGCATGCGTGCCCCAAACATGCAACACGCACACGCCCAAATGCACACACACATACATGTATGTATGTATATGAACATGTGTTAAATAAAGACATGCTTGACTAGTGCATATATTTAGGTGGGATTTATTATTGAAGTTTCCTTGAAGCCTTCAAAAACTTGTTAATAAAGAGGAACATGTAAATAAAGAGCAACATTTAAGTAAAAAGATAATTGATTATGTTCATTTTGTCTTCAATTGGGATAAAGGCATGACTGACAATTTTTGCATTATTAAAGTGACATTTCTTGCCAACTATGGCTTAACTTATATTAAACAATAGAATGATTGTAGCATGTCAACATTGTGTATGGCAAGACAATCCTTATACGCTTAATAGGTTGTCCACTATATGAAACAAGATAATCCTTGATTGTGACTTTGAGTATGAAGCTGTAGAGATCTACAATAAGGGATATGTATTTTCATTTTGTAGTTTCTGAGATCAAGATTTATCATTGGTCTTTTATTTGGCCAAACTCATAAATTGGTGGGAGTTGAGGGTCATTGCCCCTTGTGGAGTCCAATGAAGGCGCCCTTGTCACCAAGCTTAGATGAAGACCTTCAAAACCACACAGATCTTCATGGACCACCTATCCCTTTTATTGAAATTGTATGTTTTTTCTAAAAAAAGTACCAAATTAGGTATGTCAGGGGATGGTGGACATACCTAGGTATCCCCTTTTAATTTTTGAAGTCTCCAAGATTTTACTTGATTTTGCAATAAAGGGGGGTTAGGGAGGGGACATTTCCTATTTGTCCCTTAAATGTTCCCTATATGGGATGGGGGCATTTCGGGTAGGGAACATGTACACCAAGAGCATAGGTTCTTTGGATAAAAGGAAGGGCTATTGTCTTTGTTATTGATTCATGAGAGAAAACCCTTAGATCCTAGTCTAGTTTGAACTTGGTCTAGGTTTTGGGATGGAGTTCATAAGAGTTTGTCCAGGGTCTCACTAAATGAACTTGTATTCAACTTAGTATTTTTCAAGGTGAACTTGGGTGAATTTGAATCCACTTTGGAAGATCTAGGCAAACTCACCACCCACAAAAATGCTTTTTAAAATTATAAAAAAAAGTTTTCCCCTTATTTTGACTCTAAGTTTAACTAAAAAAGATAACATTGTGAGCCCCTAACATTTCAAGTGCCATCTAAGTCATTTGAATTTTGAAACATCAAAACGAACTCATTTTACCTCATTTTGAATTCAAAAGACAAAAATCAAATACACTTGCTGAGCTTTCATTTTTTCTTGTCATTATACAAATAGAGCTGAAGATTGATCATTGTAGGTTCCAAGGTTATTGGATTGCTATGTCTATGCGTGTCTAAATGCCTATTCATTGCCAAGGAAATTGTCAAGGAAGATTTTGGAAACGAGGTAATTTTTTGTTTTTCTTTCTTTCATTTTTTCCTACAATGAATCCTTTTGTTTTATGTTACTTCCCCTATGTTTAAAATATTAAATGAGTTAGGATATGTATTTTTATTTTCATTTGTTTGGAATGTGTTGTATTCTAAACTTGTTGCCATAGGGATTCCAATTGCAGCTAATTTTAGCTTCATGGGCCAACCTTGCATTAAAATGTATCCAAAATTATAAGCTTATATAGTTTGCTGAAATTCCAGTTGTGTGGAATTCTTGGAATGTGCATCAAAGCTCCTCCAAACAAGAAGGATGTATCCATGCCAACATATGAAGTGGTAGAATATATTAGAGAATTGAAGCAATTGCTTGTAGAATAGGTCATCCTTTGGCTTCACATAAGAAAACAAAGGGGTTGTTGGAAATGGCTTTTCAAAATGAATCGTGAGAGATAGTTGATCAACACATTTCAAGATGCATCTATGGAATTTTTTAATGTTGTTCACACACTATATTGGCAAGAAATGGCCAAAATTAATGGGGCTTCAAAAGGCCACAAACACCATATTGGCAAATGAGGTGAAATTACATTGAAGCCCATCAAGGATTTGTGGCAAAAGAGAGGTGCCTATTTTTACAATGGATGGAAAGATGCCAAAAATCAGCCCTTGATTAATGTGATTGCAGTGCCTCCTAAAGGGGCAATTTTTTTAAAAGCATGGATTGTGAGTGCTAAATAGAGAATGTACAATTTATTGTTGACATGCTCCTAGGGGCCATTGAGGAAGTGAGGCCTATTAATTGTGTTCAAGTCATAGCAGACAACACAAAAAACCGTAGAGCTATTGGAAGTTTGGAACATTGGTTGACACATCTTTTGGACACTTTGTGTTGTCTACTGACTTAGCCTTATGCTACAAATGATTGGCAACAAAATTGGTCAAGTCAAACAGGTGTATGCCAAGGCCAAAGAGATCCAAATGTTCACCACCTATCATCTCATGCCATATTCTTGCATGTAGAGCTCTCAAAGGTAAGTGAAATAAAATAAGCTTTTATAGTTTGCTTTAGTAACTTATTATATAAAACTTAAGTATGTTTCTTCTTTGTTTTTAATTTATTGTTATTATTATTTTCAAATAGTTTGTTGAGATCTGATTTACTGCCAACAAAATCATCATGAAAAGTTTTGGAAGGCAGTTTCCTACCTGGCCATCAACTAACATTGGTTTGTATGGAGGCAATTTGATAGTGAGAGGGCAACAAATATTAAGTGGATGATCCTAGATGACATAGAGAGAGATCATGAGGATTCTTTTTTTTGTTTTGCCAAGCCTATTTTGAGGATGATATGTTATACTAACACAGATAAATAGGTATATGACTTTATTGACTCAATGATTGAGAAGATAAAACCTATTATAAATGAGAAAGATCAAGATTCTAAAAAAGTGTTGTCAAACAAGTGCAAACGATTATTGTTGAATGATGGAATAAAGTGACCACTCTCTACATCTTCTTGCCTTTGCATTGAGTCCAAAACATTACAGTGCTGAGACTTTTTCTTTGCAAACAAGGGTTGCATCATATAGAGATTTGGAAGTTAGCAAAGGGTACAAGCAAGTGTTTGCTAGACTTTTTCATTGAGCCTCATTTGGAGGATGTACCCATGCACGCGTGTTGATTTTGTACACTCCAATACTCAAAGTGTTTTTGCTATTCATGACAAGTACACAGGATGCTTACAGTTGGTGCTGCCTCTATGGCCAAGCATTCCAATACCTACAACCTCTTGCAATCAAAGTTTTAGTGCAAGTAGTTTTTGTTGTTGTTATCTAACTAGACATTTTCAAGTTGGAATTTTCAATCATAATTTTGTAATTCTCACCTTGCCTTAATAGATTACAGGTTTGTCTTCCATCTAAACAAAATTGGAATACTTTCTGTTTCATTGACTTATTTAGAGCACAATTCATTGAAATAAACAAAAGGTAGAGGAGTTACTGTAAGTGCATTCTATTTTTCACTTTCTTTTGTTCAAACAAAAATACTACAAAGAAATGGTAGCAAGGTTGTGAGATGTAGACTTAGAGCATGCTAGCTTGGATGCTTCCACTTCCCAGCATTCTTCATTGTTGGAGTAATCAGATAACTGACACCATTCTTTTTAGTGGGAGTGCCAATGGTACTCTGCATGTTTCTTCTATTCTATTTCTACCTGCATCATCTAATTGATGATGATGATGATGTTCTCCTTGAAGACTCATTTGATGCTGATTTCTGATTTCATTATTTTACTAATGAGCAATGAAAATGTATCATCACATTTAAGTTTTTTATTTTATAATGGTAATCATTTACAAATGTTTCGCTCATGCAAGCACAACCATGAGACTGATATTAGCTCCTGTTGAGCAACCACACTAGAAACCTCCCATAGAAGACCAATAGTCCCAACTTAAAAATCCACATTTAAAGCCGACCAAGACTCACAACTTAGAATTCCATATTAGATGTCCCCTTGGGATTTGAACTCAGGTCTCCACATTGAGAATTCAATGCTACAACCAATTAAGCTCACCCCCTTGAGCATCACATTTGAGTTTGACAAGTTGATGTTGAAGTAGTATGTTTAATGTTCCAATGGTCTTGTTAGTTATATGAAGCTATGCGATATTTTGAACTTGACTTCTTGTTTTTAGGTTGCAAATAAATATTTATGATTTTTATATGTTCTTTGTATAGACAAACTTGAAATGAATTAAACCTCCAAAATTTTGTTTTGCTATATCCACATACCCGAATCATCATAATTGAACATGAACCTAGAACTTGGGTTATTGTCTTCTTGGGAAGATGATGTCTCAAAGTAAGGATGTGTGACATACACTATTGGAGAAGTGGAAAATAGATTTGCAAGTGGCTTGTGTTATCTGTTCTTGATCAAAGGGTGGAATCTTGATCTTGCTCTCAATTACACCATCTACTTATTCTTGCTCTCAAACTCAAGTCTCCACATTGAGAATTCAATGCTTCAACCAATTAAGCTCACCCCTCTGGACATCACATTTGAGTTTGACAAGTTGATGTTGAGGTAGTATGTTTAGTTTTCCAATAGTCTTGTTTGTCATATAAAGCTATGCGGTATTTTGAACTTAAATTCTTGTTTTCAGGTTGCAAATAAATATGTATGATTTTTATATATTCTTTGTATAGACAAACTTGAAATGAGTCAAACCCCAAGATTTTTGTTTTGCTATATCCACATACCCGAATTGTCATACTTGAACGTGAACTTAGAACTTGGGTTATTGTCTTCTTGGGAAGACGGTATCTCAAATAAAGGATGTGTGACAGCCACTATCAGAGAAGTGCAAAATAGCTTTGCAAGTGGCTTGTGAGATCTGTTCTTGATCAAAGGGTGGAATCTTGATCTTGCTCTCAATTGCACCATCTACTTACTCGTGCTCTTTAATATAAGCAAGAATTTGCTACTTAGGCAATATATTTGTTTGACCCACCACAAACTAGTAACCTCATGGCCAACAATCAGCCTGCCACAAACCACATGAACTGAAATACTTGTTCTAGCATTGGCTACAATGCTAAAGATAACTCTTGCCTCCAACAAGCTACTTAAACATAATGACATGTGGCCAAAGAGGTGATACTGGGTCAAATTTGATAAGCTGGTCCATCCCTTGGCCTATTGAACTAGAAATAACAACAATTGTAAAGTATACCTGTGCCTACATGTAGTAAAATAAACAAATATTTGGAAACTAAAAAACAACATTGTAACCTTAGTTTACATTAAAAGATGAACAACAACTTGGAAAACAACAACAAAGCATATTTAAATGAAACATAGGAAACTTATAAATAAATCTTGAGAAACTTACAAAGAGCTTTTAAAAGCTTATCTCAAATGGTAAATCTCCCTGAGACAAGCTATTTAATACCCATAGCAACTATCAAACACGACATCGCAATCGTTCAATGCTAAAAAAATTAGCAACCATAAGTAGTGACAAATGGGCTTTGAAAACTTGGGATGATAGATAAGGAGTGTTTTATGTTTGTATGTTACTTTAAGTTTAGGTTGAATTAGTTAGGTGTTCTTTTCAATTTTTCTTGCTTTATGAAATTTGTTATTTTATTGATATTTACTTTTTTTTAATGTGAAGAAGGCTTTTTCTGGGTGTACATATGAGCGTGACGTGGGTGTGCTTTGGGTATGTCTAGGACATACTAGGGCCTGGACCAGATCTGTTTGGGCTTGGTATGGGGACTCATTCTTGCATACATGGTATCATATGTGAAAAATGAGCAAATTGAGTGATATTTGTAAAAAGCAATATTTGTTTGAAGACATCTTGAGAAGTTTGCTTATTTTGCATGTTTAACTGCAGAATGGCATGGAAAAACTGATGTGTTGTAATTAGTCGTGAGTTTTTCCCAGTTTTCGCTACTATGTTATGACAATTTTGACATTAGTTAGATAATTTCCGGATTTGATTGTGTAAGTTTTTTTTAATTTTATCATCAACGTTTCGGATCACAAGTTTGGGGTTTATGCACTGACTTCTGTCAAGGGTGTGGAGTCTTTGCATTTCTTGTAAAAATTGCGTGGCATATTATCTAGACAAATAAATAATAGACACCCAATACATGCAGTCTTAATTATAGATGGGGTTCATTGTCACTACTTTATATTTGAAGGCCTAAATTGTTATTTCATTTTTGGGCCCTCTAATAAAATTAGTTGTAACTTACATTTTAATAATAACATCCACAAGTCACTACTTTATAATTGAAGGCCTAAATTGTTATTTCATTTTGAGCCCTTTAATAAAATTAGTTGTAAGTTGTATTTTTAATAACATCTATATGTCATACATACATATAGCATAGTAGAGCCATTATTTGGAAGTTATTGCACCACTGGGAACATCTCTTCATCTCCAGTAGAACTCAATCTGCGTGGTTACTTTTGAATTTAATACATGTCTTGATTCCTACTGTTTTTCTTATAGATGGGGTTCTTTGTCGCAACTTTATAATTGAAGGCCTAAATTGTGATTTCTTTTTTTATCCCTTTTATAAAATTAGTTGTAACTTATATTTTTTTGAATAACATTTACAGGTCATTGCTTTATAATTGAAGGCCTAAATTGTTATTTCATTTTTGAGCCCTTTAATAAAATTAGTTGTAACTTATATTATTTTAATAACATCTACATGTCATACAAATAGCATAGTATAGCCATTATTTGGAATTTATTGCACTACTGGGAACATCTCTTCTTTATCACCAGTAGAACTTGATCTGTGTGGGTACTTTTGAACTAAATACTTGCTATATATTTGTAATCTTTCTTTTCTGTTTTTTAAAGATTTTACTCTATCTTGATCATACGTGGTGCTAGTATATAAGAACTATGCCAGTGGCAAGTGAAGATTGCTTCATTTTGTGCTGTCAAAGTTCAATTGATCTTCAAAAAAATTATGGTTATACAACATTTATTGATCAATGACTCCATGTCAGCCCTGTGTTTTTGGACACTAGTAGATGGTAAATTTAGGCAATTATTTTAATAACATAATCAATGTTAAAAATAGGCATGCTATATATACATATGATCCATAGAGAGTGTTAAAGGTGATCTTTGAGATAATAGATCCATTAACATAAATGCAACAAATACTTGGCTGTTGTTGGCTGACTTATAGTAACTTTGCAGGATTTCACAGATCTTAATCAAGCAAATTAAGTGGAATAACTGATCAGAAGGGATGAACAGTGCATTCAACGGGCAGATATTAGCTGACAAGCTTTCTAAGCTTAACAACTCACAACAAAGCATTGAAAGTATCCTTGCTTTTAAGGATTAAGGACAATTTAGCTTTATTATGTTTGTGTAGTTTAAAGACACAATCTAGATTATATATTTTGGTTGTCTATATTTGAAGCTTTATTGATTATTTTATAACATTGAAATATATAAAATATAGAACTGGCTATAGTAATAGAAGTTCTTTTGAAATACTGAAGTACCACGGTATTGTATTATTTTCCTCTTGCAACCTCCTATTGTTCCACATATCAGCATTTATCTATTGAAATTTAGTAGAATCAATTTGTGCATTGTAAGTTTGTTTGATTCTGCTTTTTCTGTGAGTAAATATGTTATGCTTGACTCTTTGGCTCAGCATTGTCACACTGGTGTATCTTCCACCGTAAGAAAGCAAAGCAAGTTGTGGAAACATGGGATAGACAATTCCATAATTCACTCAGGGAACAACGGGTGCCATTTCTCTACCTTGCAAATGACATATTGCAGAACAGCAGGCGTAAAGGCACTGAGTTTGTTGGCGAGTTTTGGAAGGTTCTTCCTGGTGTTCTGAAGGACGTGTATGAGAATGGAGATGATTATGGAAAGAATGTGGTTTTTCGATTGGTAAGCTCCTCTATTACCCGAATAGGAGGTGACATCAAGAAATAATTTACTTTTGGGTGAGCTTGCAATATGTGAAGCCATTTTCTTTGGCATTTGGACCGTCACAAGTATTTTAAAATGATTCAAGCCCAAGAACGTTGTTTAATTGTAGTTTACATTTTATATTTAGAATGCCAAGTTCAGATTGTAATGGAGTTATTGTTTCCTTAATTTCTGATTTGATTGCTTTGTTGCTGTTCACAAATCTTTAGATTGATATATGGGAGGAACGAAAAGTATTTGGATCTCGTGGGCGCAGTCTTAGAGAAGAGATGCTTGGGAAGGATCCTCCTCCAACATTGGAGAACAATGGCAGAGGTTCACACTCCATCAAAATAGTAAGAAAGACTCCACATTCTGTGAAAATTGTAAGAAACGTTTGCCTTTCTTGTTTCTACATTTGTTTTTTAGATTATGTTGTTACTTCTAATATTGTTTATCAAATATCTAGATGCGATTGACTAGTATTTTATTTGTTTGTCAAAATTCAGAAACTAGCTGTTGGAGGTACACCAGAAAAAATTGTATCAGCTTTTCAGGCTGTGCATGATGGACATATTGATGAGGATGCAATTTTGAACAAATGTAAAGCTGCTTTCAGGCGAGTGGAGAAGATGGACAAGGATGTTGAAGATGCTTGTGGAACTGGTAAAGAGAGAAAGCTTCCTTGTTGTAGTTATATGTATTTTTTTTGTATGTCCCAAGCATTCCATGAAACTCACTTTTTGGTTTGACTTATGGAAAAGTGGTATCTTTGGGTTTTCGGCATCCACAATTCTATGGAAGGCAGTTCAATATCATAAAACAATTATATTAGGAATTGTTATATGATAATGACAATCTGTTACAGGAATTTTGAGTATGAACTATTAAGCTCCAATATGATCTGCAGCAACCAATGACCTTGCAGATAAGAGAACATAATATATGGGGTAAAGCAAGGGATGCATGTATGGCCGGTTAAAAGTGTTATTGTTGAATCAAATATGTTAAAGTTCCAATATACTGGAAAATTGTGAAGTTTAGGGACCAACTCAGTATCTTTGGGATTTTGGCCTCCTTGATTACACAGATAGCTATTTATTTAGTAAAACAATTCCATTAGAATATGTTTTATCCATAACAGAAAATTGGAGAATGTGCCAATAAGCTCCTTTACATTCTGCAGCAATCAATGACCTTGTAGATAAGAGAGCATAATGCCTAAAGCAAACAGTGGAGATGGTATAGCTGTTCAAAAATGATATTTTAAAATCAAATTTATCAAATTCCAATGCATTAAAATATTATAAAATTTGGTACCAAAAGCGTCTCAACCTGTGATAATACAGTTAAAAAAGATAAGCATTTAAATCTAGAATATGTGAATGGTTTATAACAATGTAACTGGTTTGTCCACTGCAGGCCCTGGATCTGGGTCTGTTTTGAACCTGGTCCAGGTTCCAGATATATCCAAGTGGGGGTTATTGCAGGGGCTGATTTTTGGACTGTGGGTTTGTCCCGGACAAACCTAGGTGGATCTGTCAAGAACCCAAAGAATTCTGTTTAGAACCTATGCAAATTTTTTTTAATATTTGTTTTTGTTTTTTATTGTCACTTTTGACTGTGTCTGGGCAAGACAAAAATGGGTCTATGCAGGTGTTCTGCATTTTTAGTGCCACAGTTGCAAGGTCTTCTTCTCCTAACAAATTTAATTGCTAACTTTATATGCCTTCAAAAAGCAACAAAACAAAAACATAAACCATTGTCCCTTATTTACTTCAGTTAAATCATGTTTTACTGAAATTATTAATAATTAGTGTTAATCGGTTTTTAGAATTAATAATATTAGATATATTTATATTAATATATATATTTATGATTTTATTATTATATTTGATATTAAATTTGTTAATATAGTATCAGGCCCATAAATAATCCTTAATATTAATATTTTTTAGGAAATATGAATATTGACTCTAATATTCATGTTTTCAGATTTTACACACACACACATTCTTTGTGGAGATAAACCCAACACCAATTGTCTCTTTGTCAGATCCATCAGATCCATGAACCAAATCTGTGGACCTGAAGCAGTGACATCCACTAGGGTTGGTGACACCACAGATACACTCTGAACCACACGAGCAAGAGGAGCTGGGCACACCATTTATCTATTCACCTGGGCAAGGCAATGATGAAGCAGATTGGAGCCTTACTGCCTTTATTCGAATACTCGACTGCACGTACCTACGACTTGAGTGCAATGAAGGCATTTCTTAAGGAATATCCGGGGTTGACTACCAAGACTATAGAACTAAGGTTTATAAGATAACAGTAGGAAGTAATTGCTAGCTATTTCTCAAACAACTCAAACATGAAAAGGGAAAGGATAAACATGTTGATTCTATTGAAATCTTATTTTAATACTTGAGTTGCAATTCTTCCCTGGCAGCCCCAAAGTCTGGTCCTGGTTCTTGCAAAAGTCTGGTCCTTATCATATTCTTGCAAAAGTCTGCCCAAATTCTGTCAGACGAACCTGGCACAAATTTTGCTGTTTTTATGGCGAATTTGCAAATATATGATAGGATCCAGGCCGAATTTGACCAAAAAATGGATTTTTTTGACTTTTCTAAAGTTTTTTTTTGTCTATTTTTGTCAATCCAACCCTCCAAGCCTAAAATAGACCACTAAAAAGGCCAAAAAGGTAAAAAATATGTCATTTGGACTAAAACATTAATATATATGGTGGTGTATTTCGCTATGTTGCTTTACTATTAGCATAGTGGTGTATGAACTTATTTTCTGCTGCATATATACATATACATATACATACATATATATAAGCATATGTTTTTGTATGGACGAACCCAAAACGAATTCGAACCCACCCCCAAAAATTTTTGAAGGAATTTCGAACCCGAATCTTGAACCGCATTTGAACCCGAATCCGAACCGGCAACTTAGCCATTTTCAAACGTGTGGTGCTTGGTGCTGGACCCTGAATGGGAAATGCCATGTGAGATAATAACATAAAAGAGAACAGAGACCTATTCAAACATTGCTGTGCATGGTAAAGGGTTGCATTCACAAAGAGAGTGATCCGAGTTTAATTTCCTATACTGCATTAGGGTAGATCAAAACTCTTGCATGGTAAAGGGTTGCATTCGTAAAGAGAGTGATCCGAATTCAAATTCTTATACTGCATTAGGGCAGACCAAAACTCTGACAACAAGCCATGGTGGTTGTGGATTATTGAAACATGTTTTAGTCTGACTTAAGTTCAGCACATATCTGCATTAAGTGACCCACAATTTCACCCTGTCACTGCAATAAGGTGACTGATAATCTCTGTATCAAACCCTAAGTTGAAAAACAAACTTGAAATACAAAGAAAGCATAGAAGTCCCAGATCCTCAAAGGAAGACAAGAGACAAGTCACTTCATGCCAACTCACAGTATTATTCTGTTTTTTTTTGGTAGCCGCAGGAGATATTTCTCCTGTCGGCCACCTCTACCTTGCTGGCCGACCTAGCTTAGAGGTCGACCATCATCATATATATAGAAGATGTGATCCTCTCACTTGGATGAATTCAATTCAAGGAAATTTGCACTACTGTAGCAGAGCAGCAATTCGATCTTCAGTATCAGTTTGTCCTTCAGCATTAGCATTATCATTTGTGTTTCATCTAAAGGAGAATTGTCTCCTTGATTGTATTCTGAATTGATTCATCTGATCTATATATAGAAGAGATATATTTGGCTGGGTTTTTCTCGCTCAAGTAGGAGGGTTTTCCCAGGATAATTTGCTGTGTCCATTGTTTATTGTGTTATCTCTGCTTAGTTTCATTTCTGATCATAAAACTAACATATACTTTACAGAATGTAAGACTTTTTGAATACCTTAGCAATTCAGGCCTTCAGAATTTCTGTTCAGGATCTTATTAGGTTTGGAAAAGTCCTATTTTCTAAACAGTACCCCAAAAAACAAATTAGAAAACTTTTTAGAAGAGTTGTTTTTGAGGAAAAGGACCTTTAGCTTGCCTACAACTAGATTCCACCTGCAATGCTAAAGACAATGCTGAATAAAACTGTTTTTAACTTTAGGATAGTATTAATAATTAAATCCACCAAAGTTCTCTGTAGCCCTTACTAAAGCCAAGGTATCTGTGGAATTCCTTTATTCTTGTGGGTGATGATGTGTTGGACAGACCAGATTCTCTAGAAGAATTAGATAGATGTATATATACCACAACTGCACAAGGAACTCAGCATCAACTGAACAGTCCAAAATTAAATGCAAACTGTCGAATTGCATAGAAATGCTGGACAATGCCGTGCATGGAGAAGTGGACTCACAGCTCTATTAACAACCACCACTATTAAGTGATGCAGGAGGTGGTCATTGGAAATACTGGATGACCTGATATATCACCAGGATCCTGATGAAGATGCGACTCTCAACTTCCTTGCTGCTAAAATACTGTCGGCAAGGAACCTCATCAGAAGGAAAGCTCTCCAGATATAGGCCTTCCGTCCTCAACTGCTGTTGGGTTTAAATCTTTTAACTGTTTTACTTCAGGGATTCTGTTTGGCTTAATACTTGTTTGTTTCTCTTAACAGGGATGCCTCAGGTGATATCAGTTCATTTTTTGCAAATTCTCTTTTTTACTTACATATCTGAGCTGATTCTGTATCTCCATGTCTTTCTCATTTTTTCTACTAAAATCCCGGGTTTTGCATTTTGTATACCTACTACATATCAGTAATAATGTTGTAGGCCTTTAAACAAAATTGCTGTAGAATACAAGTCCTTGCACAGGTTAATAATTATACATTCTCATAATAAAACTTGTTAGAGAAGCTCAGATGATTGAAAAGAACCTTATGATAAAGATGGTTTAAAACTTCCTGATACTTGAAAATGGAAACCATTGATGAACTCATTTAAACCTAGTTTTACCTGCATTTAAAATAATAATAGTATTTCTTTGAATATTATAATATTTATTTAGATAAGGCAGATCCATAATTTGATTTCACATCTCTGATGATGTGTTAAGAAGTCATGCAAACATATTCTTTGTATATCTTCCTGAAGCTTGTGTAGAAGTATTGTTGCATGAAAGGTTAAATTTTTTGACAAAAACTAAATTCAAGTTTATATATAAATAAAGCAAATTGTTTTTAACGATCTATTTGCATTCTCCTGAGCCTTTTTACAAGGTCTAAACCTAGGGTTACAAAAGTCTGAACAAATTTGTGTGTCAAATTTGTGTCTAATTTGGCCATGGGCTAAAAATCTTCTTTTTACTTTTTAAAACTTTTAGTCCCAGAATTATATATATATATATCTAAGTTGCTGGTTCGGATTTGGGTTCAGAATCGGGTTTGAGATTCGGGATTGAAATTCGTTCAAATTTTTTTTGGGGTGGGTTCAAATTTGTTTTGGGTTCGTCCATACAAATATATATATATATATATATATGCAGCAAATAAGTTCATACACCACTATGCTAATAGTAAAGCAACATAGCAAAATACACCACCATAGATATTAATGTTTTGGTCCAAATGACATATGTTTTACCTTTTTGGCCTTTTTAGTGGCCTATTTTAGGGTTGGAGGGTCAAACCGACTAAAATAGACCAAAAAAATGTTTAAAAGTAAAAAAAATCCATTTCTGGCCAAATTCGGCCCAGGTCCTGCTGCAGATTTGCAAATTCGCCATAAAAAAGGCAAAATTCGTGCTGGGTTCACCTGACAGAACTTGGCCAGACTTTGAAGGTCTGCGGCAGACTTTTGCAAGAATATGATAAGGACCAGACTTTTGCAAGAACTGGACCAGAATTCGGGGTTGCCAGGGAAGAAATTGGCAATATATATATATATATATATATATATAGTATGTATGTATGTATGTATGTAGAGAGAGAGAGAGAGAGAGGAACCCAAGCTTATGTCTAGCTTATAGATTTTACTTTTTGTTTGAGGAGCAGGACATCTACAATTTCACTTTTGTTTGAATTTTTCCTGTTTCTAGCTGTGTGTATTCTGTTCGTCTCTTTTTTCCTGGTTATAATTATATATGATTTCAATTTGATATGACAAAATTGTTTAATGAGCAGGACATCTAAAAAACTCAAGTCTACCAGATAATCTTGAAGAGCAGGAACTCGTTCTGAGGCAAAGCATTGAGCAACTTGAAAACAGTGAAATGACACGGGCAGCTCTAGTTGCTCAGTTGAAAGAAGCACTCCAGGAGCAGGTTAGAGTTTGTAGTAACCCAAAGATTTTATTTCTAGGCATCAAGTTCTGTAACAGGGCACTGTAGACAAGTGAATTACCAATTTTTATTTCTGACACTTTTCTCTTCTGCAGGAGTCTAAGCTAGAACAGGTTCGGACGCAACTACAGGTGAGTTTGTTTAGGCATTATTTCAATGTTGCCCTTGAGATTTTTGAGGAATAAAACTTCCATATTTTGACAACATACATAAATCTAGGAGCAAGTCAATGTAGTATTTGATGTTTTTGTTATCCAGTTTTTTTGGTTCCTATCATCAATTTTTTTTTCTTTCTACCTTTTCCTTAGACAGCTCATTGAGATGTGTTTGTAAGATCTTGTTCTTCATAGGTTCTGATATGCTAAACTTCACAGCGGGTCATCTGTTTTTAGTTTTATGCTTCATATTTTGTACATTCGTGCAATATAAGACTATACCATATTATTATGATGCACTAGTATATTGAAGTTTCTGTCAAGGGCACTTCCATAAGACTAGTACATTGACTTAAATAAAGGTTCCTGATCTTTATAGTCTCTAGTGCTTTATATGCTTTTGGCAGCTGTCACTAGTATTTTCCCAGTCACCACAGTAGGTTTGTGTCAGTCACTGCACTAGGTTTGTGTTTTGCTTTGCAATATGTTTTTGCATATCTATTCTCGTAACACCATTTTTTATCTTGCTTGGTGTTGTTTCCATGCACCCAGTGATTTGGAGTGAAATTTTTCTTTGGGTGTATTGCTCTGTTATAACATGGAGATGTATATGGGAGCCTCAATTATCTGACTTAATAAAAAAAACTCTAGATTGTGTTAACCTGGTCTTATCCTACTGTAGTTCTATTTTCAGGGTAGTCTGTAATTAGCAGTGGGCTATTCAGCTGTGGCATATAAGGATGTTTATTTTATTTGGAAATATTTTGGCTAATTGGATAGCATCATTTTTTGGTGATTTAAATTATATATTCCCATTGTTATGAAAATGGATTGGTTTAAATGTTTTGGCTAATAGGATAAAATTTCTTTACTGGGTTATATGTATTTTCTCTGATGTTTTAATACTGTTTTGGTTTATTTGACTAAATCCTTTTTTAGACTATCATTTTTTTTCAATGAGATAGTTGCATATGATTTTCTATATTCACGTCAGGTAGCCCAGGGTCAATTGGAGCAAACAGAGAGTATGCATCAGCGCCTAAATGATGCAACCACCAATGGGAAAACTTCGTCAAAGCAGACTGCCACAAATGCTCATGCACATCAAGATACAAATCCCACTATTAGCCGAGAAAATCATTCTGCAACAGAGAAAGATCATGCAACTTCATCTGTATCAATGGCACCTACAACTTCTTTGGCAGAGTCCACTGGAATTGTGGATGTTAAACATAAAAAGACTGCATCATCCGTTGCAGCTGAAGTAGCAGCCAAACTTGCAGCTTCAACTTCATCAGCTCAAATGCTTACCTCAGTCTTGTCATCCCTTGCAGCTGAGGAGGCTGCTTCAATGACTGGTGGTTTGAGGACCACTAGTCTTCCAGTTGAAACGTCATCTGGATATCCCCCAGAGAAAAGAGCAAAATTGGGAAATCACTTTTCAAATTCAGATGGAGGTTCGCCTTATGTGGTTCATCAGTCCCCTGCACCACTTAATTCCACTCCAATGCAACATCAAGCTCCCGTGCCATCACAGTTGTCACCTATGCAGCATCAATCTGTTTCCATGCAACAGCAACCTCTTCCAAACACTGTACAACATCAGACATCTCCTCCCATGCAACATCCAACATCTTCTCCCATGACACATCAAGCATCCCCCATGCAGCATCAACCTCCTTACCCACCCCCTCCTCCACCGCCACCGCCGCCGCCACTTATACAGTATATGCCTGGTAGTAGTAATATTGTGGGTATGCCATATGGTTATGGTAGCAATTTGCCACCACCACCTCCTTTAGTTGGGCATCCAATGATAGGAATGCCAAGGCCTGCAATTCTACAACAGTCGGTGCCTCCTGGCCCTTACCAACCTCTTCAGCCTCCAGGAATGGGATTCTACAGCCAACCTCCCTTACCAGCTCCACCAATTCCTCGACATTAAAGTAATAGAACTTTTTAACCAATTCGTTGTTTTTCAGGAAGCTACATAGGAAAAAGTCGGTATGTCACTTACTGCTTTTGTGAGCACTTGTACTAGTGACATGTAATTTTTCTGCACAACATTTTCTTTTTATCCCTGGCAGCTAGTCCAGAGTTGTACAAATTTGAGGTTCCTTTTTGTTTAACATTCTATTCAAGCTATTTTGTGCATTGCCTAAACTATTGGTTTTTGCATTTGCACGAGGAGATTACAATGTGATTTTGGGTATAACCCTTTTCTCCATTTTATGCAATTAATCACAACGGAGGAAAATGGGACAAGAACTGCATGTGATAGGTTATCTCATGTACAGCAGTTGGCAGATGTTGAGAGTTTCCTGGTTTTTAATTTTACCAAATCTTATTCTAATTTTCTTCTTCAGCAGGAATGATGTTTATGGAGCCAATTGTGGTAATAGCATTTTACAATTAACTACAGCAGAGGAAAAGAGTCGGGACTTACATGTAATAGGTCAATGTGAGTATGGCGGACAGCAGATTTTAGAAATTCATGATTTAAATTTTATCAGTCGTGTTATGGATTCTCAGCTCCAGCAAGAAATATCTTCTGTATGAGACATTTGTGGATTAGAAGGTATTTTGATCCTGGAAGTTACTTTATAATTTGTTGCAATTGTTTCTTTTAGATTATATCATGTTTTTACTTGAATAATGCTTTCTGAACTGGGAGCTTATGGTGGAACTTAAATGAATGACTATGAGTTTGAGAACTCATGATATTCCATTCTCGATTCTTCTCTTGGCTTCAGCAGTTACCAAATGTAAAACATGAAACATGCAACAAAATTCCGAGGACCACATACAATTGTTCAAAGCAGCCTTCCCTGGCTTCCTAGGTTCAAATATATGAAAAATGGGGTGTTATCTTCACCTCACCCTTTTGTAATCTCAGGCAATGATATGGTTATCCTGCCAGGGGTAAAGCTTTTTTAGCAGTGAAGATGACGGACAATCTTGATGAAAGGAGCTTGCAAGATTCTATTGGCATTGGCACTAGAAATTCAATTTATCTGTATTTAGGGGTGCATATGAGATCTGCCTAGAATTGGTAATGTAGACATTAATGTTATTCATGACTCCACACTTTTGAGGCTGTTCTAAATAAAACAAATAAGTGGAAATTTTTTCAAAATATTCCCATCTGGCACAGCAGTTATAACACATTTGAATAACTGTCATAAGTTCCAGACTTATTTAGTGTAATTGCTGTTTGTGCCTTGTAACAATGTAGGATTACTTTGTGAAGGAGAGGTGGTGTGTAAATTGTAAGGCATTATCAAGGAGAACAGTATCCCCAATGGGGAAAGAGGCTGGATGGGGAAAATCCTAAAATACATATGCCATTCCATTTTCTTCTCCCAAATGACATTGCAAGTGGTTGTACATGCCATGTGAACATTCTCTAGTATGTGGCTGCTACCATGTGAGCTAATACAAGTTTGTAATTAGAAGCAGTTTAAGCCAAGTTATCACGATTAAAGGAGCTTGCAAGATTGTTTTGGCATTGGCACCAAAAGTTCTCCTTGTTGCTATTTGGTGATGCATATGACATTTTCTTAGGATTGGTAATGTTGACATAATTCATGATGCCACACTTTTGAGGCTGTTTTTTAAAACAAGAAAATAGATGGCCAGATTTTTTCCATCTGGCACATTAATCATAACACGTTTAAATGACATTGATCACATTTATCATTTATTTAGTGTAATTTCCCAGCTGATGGAGTGATTACCGTGCCTCTCGCACATGGATTGAAACCATTCCCAGCTGTTGGAGTGATAACCGTGCCTCTCACAGATGGATTGAAACCATTCCCAGCTGATGGAGTGATAACCGTGCCTTATAGTCACTCACAGATGGATTGAAACCATTCCCACCCTATGGTTGGTGGAGTCTATCATTGACACCCCATCTTACACTCAATTTGAACTCTGTCTGCATTAGTGAACTGGTTTGGCCATTTCTGCTTTGCAATGATTTATGTTTGTTTAGTGAGAAAGTTCTTTTATCAAGCATGGACAGCAACAAAAGTTTTTCCAAATGAGCACACAGAGGTTAGGCGGGAAAATACCACATTAGTTTATGCTATTTGAATTTCCGCCCCTGATAATATCAGTAGCAGTTGTCTGTTCTTTGTGGACATTGACAAGTGGGTTGATATCATGCAAGCTAATAAGTTTGTAGTTAAAAGCATTTTAAGCCAAGTGGCATGTAGTATGAGTTGAAGATTTCTCACCCCTCAAAAATACGCTTGTGTGTTGTGGCATGATAGCTCGCAACTAATTTAAAATGAATGCAAACTGTTGTTTAATAAGGATTATTTTGTTGCAAATGAAGTGATCGATTTTTTTCTTTTAGTTTGGAATTCTAATAATGAAAGTGAAGATGCCAGTAATTGGAGGGTGAAGTTCTGGTGTGGAAACTATAGAATCTATCATAATTGTGTAGAATGCTCAATGTGGTGTTGGATGACACTTGGTCATGTTGGGGACAGATTTAGTCAACAAAAGAGTGCAATTGTTTCTTTTTTGCACTAATAAACCTTAAGTGCTTCGAGTCTTTCAATTCAGTTCTATTGTCAATGTTAAAACAACTCTAGGTTAATCTTGATGAACTACATTTCTATATTGTTTGTAACAGTGAATAAATAACAGTACAAATTAATGCTCACTTTGACATCAGTTTTATCTTTTTCAATTGGTCTTTAAAATGTTTATCTAGTATTTCTCATTTTGTGTGTTATTACCTGTCTACCATTCAATTTTTGAGATGGTTTCCACTATAAGCCATAGACATTGAGAATGGGAAAGTTGTATTCTCCATTTTAATTGGCAAAAATATGTGGCACTAGTTTAAGCCTTTTGACTGTGAAGCAGAGGATTTTCCTAGCTATGGCCGCTTTGCATTAGTAAGGAATGTGATTTAGATACAAAAACTTAGCATCTTGTTACATGATAAAAATGAGCAGCTCCACGTGATTTTGTAGATACAAGAGTTCTAGGGTTTAAGCATGGGGTTTTTAATAGAAGGATGCCTGCTCTTCATGACTGGAACTGGGGTTGTTTAAAGTTTGGTTCATCTGTGTGGGTAGAAAAATATTATGTTAGAACATTTGTGTAACTTTTCTGTACTTACAGAATTATTATTTTGAGACATAGAGTTGATTTAGTTGTATTTCTTAACATAAGCATCTTTGAGCCTGTCAAATCAAATAAATACATCAACCAGAAAAAATGACCCACTTCACTAGTATCTGTTACACAGATTAAGCTCGTCATAAAAACTATGGTATTATTGAAGAATGAATTATGTCCATTTTTAACAATTGAAAGGATTTACAATGTCACCACTGTACAATAAGTATGAATATGCTACCTAGCAGCTATGCGGTTGAAATCATTTTGTTCTATTCGATAATAATGTGTTTGTGGAATATGTTATTGTTATAGAAATTAGCCCCTGGAGTGTAGCAGAAAGTTATATGGCACATTGTTAAGAAGTGCACATAGGGGCAACACTACAACTATCTGTTGCGCATTTTTAAGCATGTTAATTTTGTATATTGATTAAAACTTTAATGACACTATAATCAGTGGAGCTGTTGAGAAATGCATAGGAGTATTTGACCTGTGTAGTGAATCTAGAAGCAATCTTAATAGTAATAGTACACCCATTGTTGGGCACAATTGTGTATGGGACTAATAGGCAAGTTGTACTTATTGTAGAGTGGTGACATGTAAATCCTTTCAATTGTTAAAAATGGACATAATTCTTTCCTCAATAATACCATAGCTTTTATGACGAGCTTAATCTGTGTGACAGATACTAGTTAAGTGGTTTATTTTTTCTGGTTGATGTATTTATTTGATTTGACAAGCTCAACTCAAAGATGGTTATGTTAAGAAATAGAGTATGCTCGGTGCTGCATTATAGAGTAACATGGTCATTGAATTTTCTACTAATGCTTGTTGCTAAGCACGTTTTTCATCCACGTCAACTTGATGTCAGTGAAGGTAAATATATTGAAAACATTGATGATAATAAAGAGAAAGATCTGACATACGTTTATCAGTAATTATTTTTGTGGAGACTCAGTTTTGCCTCTACTTCAACAAGGAACTTTTGTGTGCTGAGTGAATACGTGGGCTACATGGAAGAGTAACAGGTTCATAAATATGTTTCTATTTCATTGCAGTTGAGTTCTTTTGAAGTTTGGTGAATAGGAAAAGAATATGTAGGTATATACACAATGCTTAAAGGAATGGCTCCATAATAAACTTTAAGGAAGCTAGTCTTCTCACCTAGGTGAAGAGCTATTTTTGTATGAATTTTTTTTTTGTGTATACTTCCATTTCAATTTACTTAACAATAAAGGAGCTAGTTGAGAGAGTTAGTCAATGTCAGTGCAACGGAATCTTTGAAAGTTAGGCAAGTGAGTGGATGATAGATGTGAGGCAGCAGTTGGTTGTCCAATTGGGCAACGTCTAAACAGCAAACTAAAACGCATATCTTACCAAGGGGGACACTTTCAAACTTCCCTCGGGTCTCGCAATTCCCTGTCATCAGTAGTTTTTTTTCAAACTTCCCTCGGGTCTCGCAATTCCCTGCCATCAGTACCTGTCCGAGTTAAGTCAAATCTGATACCTGCCGCATCAAATATTTCTCTATCATGCAAATTAGAAATATTTTATAATAGGTGTGTATGATATTTTATAATATTTCTGTATCATCCAACTAAGCCGTATGGTATATATATATGAAGTGTTTGAAATAAAATAAAAACGAAGTCTTGTTTCAAAAGCTTTGAAGTGTCCCCTTGGTAAGACATGCATTTTAGTTATATTTTATATAATATATAAATTTTTAAGAGGTATATAATATATATCTTTATTAATATAATTATATAACTTTTAAAAATACATATCTATAGATAAATAATAGTTTAGGAATATGAATATTTTTTATTTTATTCAATCAATGTTAAACATTATTTAGTCTTACAATCAAATATATAGCTTTATAGATATTATTTAAAATGTTATAATTATATTTAATATTTATACCATATTTTTTATTTTTAGAATCCAAATTAGCTGGTGTGTTAAGTATTTTTAACAAAAAATTAAGAATATTATAACAAAAATTTGAGAATGTTATATTAAATTAAAAAGGATTTCAAATAAGTTAATAAAAGTTCTATAAAATTATTCTTATTATTTAAATTTTAATAATTATGTTTTAAAGTATTTAGAAGATAATTTCAAATGGATAGATAATAGATTAAAAAAAAGTGTTTGATATAATTTTATTTATGTACATAATATATAGATAGATTTAGATTAACAATTAGAAATGTATAATTTGTATTCTTAAAGATACAAAATTATTAGAAAATATTATTGATGTAAAAGAGTAAACCACCTACTTAATTGAAATTAAGTATAATTAATTTGAAAATAATAAATTGAATTAAGTATGGTTTTTTTCTTCCTACTACTCTTTGGCATCTTGATGATGAATCACACTCATTTGAAATGTTTGTGTAAAAAATTCTCACACAATTGAATCCAAAAACAAGAGTATTAATAATAAATTGATACATTGCAATTTTTAACTCCTCATAATCAGATAAAACAAATTCTAAAAGGAAATCAGGCATGAAGAATCAAGATTGATTTGATACTAAGTTTCTAAAATGAACAAAAAATAACCTTGTTAATCCTTTTACATGTAAATCATAAAATATTTAATATATTGTATACTGATAATTAATTCAAACATGATGTAAATATCACATGTCAATTAGGAAGATATGTTATCTCATAAAATATTTGCCAAAAAATGTATGTTATATACTAATAATTAATTCAATCTTTATATAAATTTGACATAACTTAAAAGTAATTGTTTGATTATCTCTTAAAAATGAAACTAAGGTCCCCAAAGGATGAGGTGGAATTTCCCACATATATAACAGTGGTCTAGTTGATGTCTATAGCTTAAATCCACAATCTACTCCCTCTTTCTAATTTTCAATGAATGTTAAGTTTTCAACCACGAGTACATTTTATATAAAGTTTGATAAACTCAAGAATGATTATTCAAAAAAATGTTGACCATGATCTTCAATATAGATATCATCAACACCTGCAAATAGATTGAGTTTTAAAATTAGTTACCAAATTAAGACTTGGATTTCATTTCAAAACTTTCTTACCATCTCCACATTATGTTTGTTATTGTTACTGTTTGGTTAAGATCAATAGAAAAGGGTAACATATATTCTTATTTTTTCATTGATCTTCTAACATGCACATTTTACACATCAACTTAGATAAAAATAATTTATACACTAAAGGCTCAAAATTAATTGATTTTTATTTTATAATTTTATTTTTTTATTGTAAATGAACTTTAATTTGTAATTTGACTATCGTAATTAAATTCTAATTTGTAATATTGTTACCATAATTTGCATCCATTAATGTTAATGTCTAGTCAAGATCAACACAAAAGGGTAACATATGTTGTTGTTTATCTTCTTAATCATCTAAAGTTGCAATAAAATGTGCATTTAACATATTAAATTTAATAACATGTTCAAATTTCAAAATCACATTATGTAATTAATCTAAAAAATACCGAAACTCCTAATTACCTGTAATGCTTTGTTGAAATGTCTAGGTAGGAATAACATTGAGTTTTGATGGTTGATCTATGTAAATTACATCTTGTTTATTTGATAAAGTATAAAAATGTAGTTAGAAATAGGAGCTAAGTAACTTTTTTACAAACTTAATAAAAATAGTTAATAGTTAATAAATTACAATCTATTACTTGTGTGTCATCCGTTATTGTTTGGTTCACATGATAGAGAAAGGCAAACGATGTTGTCGAACATTTCTTTGATCAACCAAACCTATATTGGCATATGTTCAACATATGAAACAAAAAAAAACTAGTATTGAGCTATTGAAAAAATACTAAAATACTTTTAAATAAATGTACTCACCTTGTTGCAAGAGAATATCTCTTTCTTAGTGTATTGCTATGCTTGAGCGATTAATGACCTTTTCTCTCTTTTTCTTTCTACACCGTATAGAGGGGAATTGATAATTTTCATGCTCCTAAATTCTTTCATTTAAGTTTTGAGGCATATCATTTTTTCTTCAATGGATAGAATGATGTTTGCACATTTTTCTTGGACTGAACCATGGTGGTTTTCGTCTCATAGGCATGTTCTCTGAGCTAGGAATTGATTCAAATTTAGAAGATGAAGCAAGAGATGCATGCATGTCATTTATAAATCTCTCAATGCAATGAATGAAAATATTTTTTCCATCTTCTCTAGTTGGCAAATTTTGGAGCAATGAATTTAGATAATTAATGTAATTTAAAAATTTATCATTAGAAGAATCAAATGATCTCACACCATCTGATTTCACAATATCAAAATAGCTAATAGTAACATCGCACCAATCTCTAAACAAACCCTAAATAAATATGCTCAGTTTTGATAAATTGTAATGTTAATTATTCAAATAAACACAACATTAAGAATATAATACACAATGGGTTTCTACCTTAAATATTTGTACCAAACTATTAAATTAGAATCTAAATGAAAGTCACATTTAATTTTCTATTTTTACTTCCTATAAGACCTTTTGTGTAAGGTTCCTTCTTAGATACTTGTTTTTCATGATGCATATATGAGTTCTAATTTAATTTTTATTATGTTCTATAAAATTTATACATGTATGTACTTTGATTATTATCTTATATTTGATAATTATGTACTTTAATAATTATTTGTTGTTTATTTTAGAAACTTAGTATCAAATCAATCTTTATTTGTTCATGCTTGATTTTTTTTAGAATTTGTTTATTTTGATTATTTGGATTAAATTCAATTATGAGGAATTAAAAAATGCATATTGTATTAATTTATTATTAATGCTCTTGTTTCTGGATTCCATTGTGTGAGAATTTTTAACATCAACGTTTCGAAGGGGAGTGATTCATCATCAGGATGCCACAAATTAGTAGGAAAAAAAAGATCATACTTAATTCAATTTATTATTTTCATATTAATTATACTTAATTTCAATTAAGTAGTAGTTTACTCCTTTTTACATCAATAATATTTTCTGATAATTTTGTATCTTTAAGAATACAAATTAAATATTTCTAATTGTTAACCTAGATCTATCTTTGTGTATATATTCACCAAATAAATAAAATTATATCAAACTTTTTTTTTGAATCTATTACCCATCCATTTGAAATTATCCTCTAAATACTTTAAAACATAATTATTTTAAAATTTAAATAATAAGAATAATTTTATAGAACTTTTATTAACTTATTTGAAATCTTTTTTAATTTAATATAATGTTCTTAAATTTTTGTTAAAATACTTAAACACCCTAGCTAATTTAGATTCTAAAAATAAAAATATGGTATAAATATAAAATATAATTATAACATTTTAAATAATGTTTATAAAGCTATATTTGATTGTAAGACTAAATAATATTTAACATTGATTGAATAAAATAAAAAATATTTATATTCCTAAACTATTATTTATCTATAGATATGTATCCTTAAAAATTATATTAATAAGGATATATTATGTTAGAGTAATAAAGTGTTTGCTTTTTTTTTTTTTGATCTATAATAGGATATTTTATTGAAAATAAGTCAAAAATTACATAAGAGTTACCATCACCAAAGAGCATACTAAAACCAAACTTCTCCCCAACCAAAAAACTAACCACCATTATTGCAATAGATAGCAACAGAATACAGAGACAATAATCTTACATTTTGCATCATGTCCCTAAAGACCCACCAAAACAACCCATGAATTTACAGCTATAATGCATATAGATAGCAATATAGAAAGCGGTTCCCAGATTTTACAATGACAGTCATTCAAAACTACCAAACCTAGACGATAGCTAAACTGCTAATATTTACCATTACCAAAATTGCCACAGTGGGTGTTCGAATTCAAAAAGACCATATAAATCAACCATGACCACCCCACGCTCCACGCCTTCCTCCAGAACGCTTCCTTTGTGGGAACCTAGTCGGCACCTTGACCCTATTGCGTTCATTATGGGCTTCCACAATGGCTTCCGTTAGACTTAGCCAGGCACTCCTTCGATCCTCCATGTAGATAGGTTTGTTAACCCTGTTTGGCCAAATCAAAAAAGGCACAATGCCCTCCTCTTCACTATCCTGCTCGTCATCAAAGAGCTCCATTTAGTCGAAAAACCATCCGGGGTGAGCCCACTCTAATAATTGTTCGAGCCCCACTAGCAAATCTTTCTGGAATAGTGCCTCCATTACCCATTTCACTCTTTCCTCCGTCACCCCCAACTCCATTCCCAATGCCATCACCATTGCAGCAATATCCACTTGAAGCTTCCAGCGACGCTCATTATTTTGGAACAGGGGGCCTAAAGTGGCTTGAACCACATCAATCACTTTCGCAGTTGGCAATAGAAGCATTTTTTGCAGTCTTATCTTTTCCACTGGGCCGAGCAGACCCTTTTGTTGTTTCTATGTTTTGAATGTGAAGTTCAGCTCCATAATTCTCTCAGAGCAGAGCTTCCCACAATTCGACGCTTCAACATTGAAAATAAAGTCGAACACATGCACATTTAACCTTGCACGAACCCAAAACCTGCAAGTGTCCTCATAAATGCTTGTCAATTCACACGCGACTCGAACAAAATCACCTCAGCCTTCGCTGCCGCTTTGTCTCAACATTAAACTCATGAAAATTAATGATCAAGCCTTTCACACTTATCAAAACCACCCGTCACCTCAACCTCAAAAAATGACATCATTCAACACACATCATCACTACCCGTTAGAAAGGAGAATCCACATCACCATCCCAGTCACCAAATTTTAAATGCGGAACTTGAATATCCTCCAGCAAAGCAGCCAACTTCGATAACTTATCAGCTTCACCATTTCCTTCCCGTTTGATATGGGATATTTTGAACTCCTCAAAGAAGTTAAATTCCTCCCTTATTAATAATAATATATTTTCTAAGTGCCATGCATTAATTTTTAAATTTGTGATAGCTTGCACAATTAGCAAAGAGTCTCCTTCAAGACGTAGTTTTGAAAACTTATTTTGTTTTGCCATTTAAATTGCCAACAATGCTGCTTGTCCTTCCGCCATATTATTAGTTCCATCTTTTAGACGCATTGCTCCTACCATCTCTGTCTCTCCTCTCGAGTTTCGGATAATAACCCTAGCCCCAGATCTACCAGGGTTACCCTGTGCTGCTCCATCGAAATTAGCTTTCACCCAGCCCTCCTCCGGTGCTTTCCACACCACCATCGACTTCTTTACTTTTCTAGTTTTAACAACTAGGGAACCCATAGGTGCTTTGAATCTAATTCCCGACCATACCCGCTGCAGCAAGGAGTCATTCTGTGTAAAGGGAACCTTAAGGGCTTGTTTCCTTATAGCTGCAACCCCCATCACTTCCTCAATTGCATGATCAATCCTCATTAAGCACCGTTTTACAGTTTCAGCATCGCCTCTAAAAATTCTCCTATTTCTTTCCTTCCAAGGTTCCCATAGAATTAGTGATGGTGTGACAATCCATAGGCTTGAGAGTGTTGAATTCCCTGCCATCCTTGGCCATCCATCTAAACAGCCTTTCACATAATTAAGTCTAGGTCCCTCCCAACCTAACTTCATTTGCACAGAATCCCAACATTGCCTGGCAAAACTACATTGCACCAGTAAATGATCAACACTTTCCACTTCATTTTCACATAAAACACATCTCGTTGGCCCTGCCATTCCATGTCTTTTTCGTCTTTCTGCAGTTAAGATTCTCCCCTTAGAAGCCAGCCAAGTAAAGGCACCAGCCTTTGGAAGAATGTCTTGGTGCCAACAAAGATCCTTTGAGGAAAAAAGATTTTCATCTGAGCCTTCAAGAAATCCATATCCCAATTGATTTAATTATTAAGTCACTTATTACCTCTTTCGACTTAAGCTAAACTTTAGGCATATAATAATTAATTGCTTTATTAATTATTATTATGCAACCTAGGGTTTTCCCTTTTTAGGGTTTTGATCTCCATTTATAAGGATTGATCTCCTTTGTTTTCGGAACAGATTGAGAACATTCATTTTATTGAATTGCAACTTTTGTTTTTGCACATCAAGAATGAGTTCTCCTCTCTTATGGATCAATGCGTTCAGGCCTCCATAGCTTCTTACTTCTTCTCTCTCTTTCTGTGATAGGTGTTTGCATGCAGGTATTCTTGGGAGCTGTGGATTGTTTAGTCATCAACTCCAATATGGTATCAGAGCTTTAGATCTGTTTGCCCTTGTCCTCTTCTTGAGAGATTCAACCGTGTTCCTCAGATTTGCATTTTCAGAGAGTTTTCTATCAGATCTAGGGGGACTTCTTTTTCTGGTCATCTTGGCTTCAAACGGACCTCACAGTTGTGTTCAAAGCGTCCAAGAACCCCAGATCCCTATAAAATTTGTCCAATTTGGACAAAGTTGGAATATATCATAATTTTTTTTGCAACTAGCCCTGACATAGATCTCAAGGCACTTTGGGCCCAAACGGACCTCGCCATTGAGCTTGTAGCGCCCAAAAACCCCCAGATCCATATAAGGCATGTCCAATTCGGATACTTTTGCAATTTTTTGGTACTAGACGACCTAGCACGCTTCCCGAGGTAGAATTTGTGGGGACTGACATGCTTTATGAGACCAAATTTGTACAGATTGGCACGCAAATCAAGATAAAAATTCTTTGTTTTGGCATGCAAAATGAGTTTTTTTTTACCATTTGATACGCAAATCAAGACCAAAAAATTTGGCACGCAAATTGAGACAAAAATCTATATGGTCTGACATGAATTCCGAGGTGCATATGCGATTTTGCAAAAAAAATTTGGACGGTGACAGCCATTTTTCTGTCAAATTTAAGCCCGTCATTTGATGACGTCAACATGCATCATCATTAATTGCACCATTTTTGGGCCCTCTAGCGCAACAGTTGGTATTTTGCTCATAACTTGAGCATACAGTGTCGAAAATGGGAAAACAAGATATCATCGGAAAACTAATTCTGAGATCTATCCAGATCTGGAGGTTTGAATTTTTTATTTTTCTTTTTTATGGTTTTTTTTTACTGTCAAAACCAGATGTTCATTTTTGTACTCCGGGAGCTCTATCTTGCGCATCCGGACTCCGTTTTGGGAAAATGATATATCGTTGGAAAGATTGTTCTGAGATATTTCTAGTACTATGAGTCTTTTTTCCATATTCTTCTACAGCTACAATTTATTCAGATTTTTGCATTTTTTCAATCTGGTGGATATCTTGGATGTTTCAAGTCCTGGGATCTCTTCCCTTTGAGGGATGACTCATCTTAGGCTGTTATTTTGTTTTAGAAGCCTTCGCTCTTCTTTGAGTAGTGTATACTTCACTTTTGTAGCATTCTTTTATGCACACACACTGAGATAAAGTATTATTCTATTGCATGTATGGGATCTTGCACATGTTTGTGTTTTTTGTACTCGCACTCCATTATAAAGTGCTAGGGGGGTTTGATGTTTGCCTTTGTTTGCCATCTACTTTTGTCATGTGAGCGTTCCTCCAATGACATTAGCCTCATGTATCTCTATATGTGTTTGTACTCTCTCTGTAGTTCATATTGGATGATCTTTTCAGTGTACCTGTCATTACTCCCTTGTCAGCAGTATGGGGGAGTTTCTACTGTTGGTTCTACTGCTTCCTTGGTTTGATAGTGTGAGATTTGTATTCATTATTTGATTCCATGTACTAGGCGGATGCAGTGGCTGGGTACCTATTCATTCCAGTGAGATGAATCATTTACCATATGGACACTCTTTCTTTCATGTTTTTGGATGCACTCTTCCAGTTTTGATTGATTAGCTCTTCAGACTTTTGGTGTTTTTATGCCATCTGTATTTTTGAGTTCAGGTGTTTGTCTTTGTTTGCCTCCTGATTCAAGTAGTGTCATTTGAGGGCACTCGTGCAGATTACAGTATTTTGTATCTTCGACTTCTGTTGTTTGCCTCCTGATTCGAGTAGTATCATTTGAGGGTACTCATGCAGATTAGAGTCTTCTCTACCTCATGGTCATATTTCAGTGGAGGATCTTTATATCATCAGTTACTTCTTGACAGAGTTTGAAGCTTCTTGCTTTAGTGATGTTGTACATGTTCATCCTTGTTCCTATTTTCTGGAACATTTATAGTTTTGGAGGCTTCTTTAGTCCTTCAAAATAGTCTGTCTCTTTCTGGAGTAGAGTTTTTCCCATGTAGTTTTCTCTATTTCTTCGCTTTACAGAGACTTTGTTTTGTACTTGGGTACCTGATCAGGCCTTTTGTTGTCGGGACCCATTTGCTTTCAGTAGTTCTTTCTAGGTTTTTAGCTTCTCCCAAAGTTTATCTTAAGGGGGGGTGTTAGAGTAATAAAGTGTTTGCTTATTAATTGGGTCATATTCTTTTAATTATTAAGTCACTTATTACCTCTTTCGACTTAAGCTAAACTTTAGGCATATAATAATTAATTGCTTTATTAATTATTATTATGCAACCTAGGGTTTTCCCTTTTTAGGGTTTTGATCTCCTTTTATAAGGATCGATCTCCTTTGTTTTTAGAACAGATTGAGAAACATTCATTTTATTGAATTGCAACTTTTGTTTTTGCACATCAAGAATGATTTCTCCTCTCTCGTGGATCAATGCATTCAGGCATGCATAGCTTCTTGCTACTTCTCTCTCTTTCTGTGATAGGTGTTTGCATGCATGTGTTCTTGGGAGCTGTGGGTTGTTTATTCATCAACTCCAATATTATATACCTCTTAAAATAATTTATATATTATATAATAAAATAACTAAAACAACAAACTAAAATGAATGTCTTACCAAGGGGACACTTAAAAACTTTTCAAACAATACTTCATTTTTATTTTATTTCAAACACTTCATATATACTACATGACTTAGTTGGATGATAAATAAACATTATAAAATATCATATATACCTATTATACTATATTTCTAAAATTGGATGATAGAGAAATATTTGATGTGGTAGGCATATGATTTGACTTAACTTGTACAGGTACTGATGGTAGGGAATTACGAGACCTGATTTGGATGGATGGACATCCAGCCATATTGAACGATATGGTTGGATAGTCGTTGCCTTCAAATTTGGGCTCCAACATTACAATTTATTTAATCATTCCAAAATGTAGTACAAAGCTTTATTTTATACTAATTTAGGAGGTAGAATTGAGAGAGCCAACTATAAACCTTAATCCTCTACTAAATTACCAAGGTGGGGAACCAGTTTAAATTTGGGCTCAATCCTTGAGGTACATAACATTTGAAACATTATGTATCACCAAATTAGGACCATGAGTCTCAGGTAATTAAATGATTCAAGATTAGAATAAACACCTAGTTTCGAGGTCGGGACATAACACCAAGGCCACAAATGGTAACATAGGGCCTACATAATGAAATGAATTATTAGATTAGAGAAAAAAAAATAAAGGATCACACTTATAAATAATGGCTTGCCTCTATTGCAGACAAGATTGAATTGATAGAGGACTCATCTTTTAATTTTAAGTTTAATCATGAAGTCCTATTATGCATGTTATCATGAAAACACACTAAGGTAGGTGCTAAACAATCATGGAATTGTACACCACTTAGATGCTTACAATTTATGATGGGACACTCTTTAAATTTTTTGTGGTGGTTTGTGAGGGTTTTTTCATAGGTAATATTTCTCTCTAGAGTGGTTATCATTAAGGACAATTAAGGGTGCATATGGTATACTTCACTAATGTTCTCCAATTTAGTAAGATCTACATCAATTAGATCCTAAATTGAAGGAGATTTTGGTGGTGGAGGATTTGGTTGTGAAGGGTTTGGATATTTGAGATTTTTAGCTAGTGTTACACCCATTTAAGGTTGAAAACTTCAAAAAATAACAATTTTTTAACTAATAACTAAACTTTATAATTATAATCCTAATGTATACAAAAATTTAAAACTATTGAAACAAACAAAAAATGAAGAAAAATGTAAAAAATGGATGTACTTTGAAAATTGGAGGATAGAATGACAAATAAAGAAAATTGACACTTATTTTTCCTATTGCCTCCTCTACCGTGACCATGAGCTCTATGCTTTTGAAATGAATTTTTTTGTTTGTTTTTTTCTTATATGATACTCAACAAAACATATATCCATTCCAAATAGATATCTATTTGGAATGGATATCCATTTCGTAAAGTTGTCAAAAAAGTATTGGTAACACATGACCATATATTGCTTTAATAATGTAAAGTATATATTTAATTTATTATATATTATAGAATATATATTATATTATAGATTCATTATATACTTTAAGAAAAAATAAAGATGGAAAAAATAAAGTGATCTACTCTTGTGGAATAAGAGAAGATATTCTAAAGAAGAAACATAATAAAAATGGTAGATATCCAAAACAAAATCATATCCACCTGAATCCATCATAAGAGTTAGTTGAATTCCTCTTGGTAGATACCAAAGTATTCAACAAATTAAAAGGAAAGTGTGAAGGAAAAAGGGGTTTAAAATAGAATCCACATTAAATGCCCCAAAAATAGCCTATGAAATTGATGTATCAACCATTTTAATAGAAAAGTCAAAATTTTAGAAGAAATTGCATTAATCATGCAAAAGTCATGGGAGAAAGACCAAGAAGAAAAGAAGGGAATGGACAATGAAACACCAGGGACTATACAAAGATCAATTTTTTTCCTTAAAACTTCTTCATCAAAACCCTAGATTCAAAAACTAATAGAAATAAGATCTTGAAGGCGATTTTGTGGTAGTTTGGAGATGAACTAGTTTATATACAAAAATGGGTTCAAAATTTCAACCCTAGAACTAAAATGCTATCAAAATATGCCTTTTGAATCTATCTAAATATCTCTCATTGGAATATTTGATAGGAGATTACCTCTATTTAGTTGGGGAAAAATTAAGAGTTGTTCTAAGTTCAGGAATGGAAAGAAAAGATTCATCCCTTTTTGCACAGATAAAACTTATTCCAATCAATCCAATACCAAGTGAAATACATCTGTCCACAAGTGTAAGAGTTTGGAAACATGACATTGAAATAGAAGAGACAAAATTTTACCGTCTAAATTATAACAATAGATCTCACCCAATAGCCAAATACTCCAAACCACTTCCACAAATGCTAAAACTAAAAGAAATTAAAAGGTTGGAAGAGGGAAAGAAATACCAAGTGGAAAATTGAGGTATAAAGAAGGAAAAAAATAGAGTCAACAAATTTAAAAATTTACTCCAATCCAAAAGATCAGAAGATTGATAAATTAGTGACAATAAAACATAGAAAGGAGGACAACATAACTCACGTTTCTTGAGAGACAAATGTAATAATTAAAGAAAATAAAGCAACAAAGTTGAAAAAGTTTAGAAGGAAGAAACAAGAAACCAAGAAGATAGGAGAATTTTAATATTCTGAACATAGAAAGATGAGGAATGCTTAGAGAACAAAGACATCCAAGTCTAGAAATAAATGATAGAACAAAAAACAAACAAAAAAATAGAAGATACAAAATAATTAATTAGAGAAAAAGTGAATAGTCCAAAAGATGTTCCCCTTAGCATAAGAAGAAAAGAATGTAAAATGATAAAAGAATACTCAAAATGTGCAATCATAAAATATGATTTAGAAGACAATGTAGATGAACCAATGGGTGAATTGGACATATTGGAAGTATGACACTTTAGCCTTTAGAAGAGGCAAATGAAGGAAGTCAGATAAGAAAAAGAGAGAGGAGAAAGTGTTGAAGAGAGAGAAAAAATCAATTAAAACATATCTACTCAGATATGGAACCAAGGGAGAGCCCCCCTCCCTTGGGAAGCAATGAATATCCTCACATGGAATGTTAGGGGCCTAAATGCCCCCAACAAAAAGATGTACGGTAAAATGTCAATTAAAAATTGAATTCACTGACATTGTTTTAATACAAGAAACCAAATTATCAATTAGAGAAACAAACCAATTCATCAAACATTGTAAACAATGGAAATGGAAATTTGTGGAAACTAATGGAGCTTTGGGAGGAATAGGAATTTTAGGGAAACCCAATCAAGTGGAAGTTGAAAAGGTATAATTCTCAAGTAACTAGCAGATGGTGAGAGTCAAAAGATTGAGAACATCTCTAAACTTCACAATTTTAACATTTATGGTCTAGATAAAATATAATACGAAAACAAGCTATGGGCATATTTAAGTCTCAAACTCACATCTTTAAAAGGCACCTACATAATGGGAGGATATTTCAATGCCATAATAGACCTAAAGAAAAAAGAAAAGGAATCAGATGAGTTGCACAAGTGCAAAGCGATTTTTCAAAATTTTCCAACAAACAACAAATTCATTGAAATCCTTCCCACTAATGGGAACTTAACTTGGAATAATAGAAGGAATTGCTTTACCTACTGTAAAGATATAATAATGTTCACCAAAAATGTAATGTTATAAAATGTAAGGTGTCAAAGTGGGAAAGTAAGATCTTCTTTCTAACCTCAAATTCCCAAAGGAGAGATCCAAATTGATTAACCACAAGAAAATGATTAATGCATAATTGAATCAATCTATGAAGAATATGAAGAAAGAGGAAAACCTTATATTTTGTTATGGAAAAGAATATTGGAAAGAAAATTGAAATGAATTGAAGACAAATACTAACCTCAAAATATGACAGATCTGGAAATTGTTGTTTTTGGGTGTCTATACCGAGTTTCTGGAAAATTTGCAACCGAATTTGAGATGGGAACACAGAGACCAAGAAAACCCATAAATCTTTTCTTTTTCTGAGAAAGGTCGACCTTGACCCACAAAGAAATGTCACCCTTGACCCCAAAATGTCAACCTTGACCTGCACTGCTCTGATGAAAATTATGTTCGTGGATCCCGAAAGTTTTCCGAAAAGGGTACCCGGATCTACTCTAAAATTTGATGTTCCGCACCTGCACCTATAAGAAAAGGGGTTTTTTGTTTGGATGAGGGGTTTGCCTTGGCCAAACCCTAGTTTAGGAATCAACCTTGAAATATAATTGAAATTGTAGTAATAAACAAAGTAAATGGAACAATTCACCTTGCTTATGTTGAAACCCTTGTGGAGGATTCGAATACTTGAATCCACAAGTATGGATGCTCCAAATTGATGTAGAATTGTAGGATGTCTCAAATCAATTATCTTTATATCTTCATCACCAATCTTGAATGGATCTTGGAATAGGAAGAAGGCTTGAATGGATGGATGAATCTTCAACAAGAGGGCTCCATTGAGCTTGAATCCTTCAATGGCTACTAATGGATCTCCTTGATGAATTGGATCTTGAATGCTTGAAGATGGATGAATTATTGAATGCTTGAAGATAGATGAATGCTTGATCTTTTTCATGAATAATTGATGTGAAACTTTTGATTCATAGATGGATCTCTCATGCACACTTGATTACTTGATTGAGAGATATCTTCCTAGAGAAAATGAGAGGAGAAGGCCTCCTTATATACTAGTCTAGGGCACAAACTTCTAGAGAGGCCGACATAGGGGAAATAAATTCCCATTAAGCCTATACCCTTGGAAGTGGACCTAGATTAAATATAATTTAAGAGTTTACCATTTCGAAGCCCAAAATAGGCGACCCAGAAGTGAGAAATAAATCTTTCTAAAACTCGACATCCGAAAACCCTCAGATTTTGAAATTTGGACCCTAGATCGAGGTCGAGGTCGACCTTGACTTAGAAAGGTCGACCTTGACCCTGAGGTCAAGAATCTCAGGAGTTTCAGGTCAAGATGCTAGAATTGTGTAGAAAAGAAGTGGAAAAGGGACATAATAGGGGAAAAAGCCAGATCCAAGTCAAAGACCCATTCAGGGCACTTGACATGACCCAAAACCACTTAATCATAGGGCTAAAGCAGTCATAAATGGAAGTGCTTCCATTTTCTAATGATACATTTAGCCCTTACTTTAGTAAGAGTATGGACTCAATGCAAACTCTTGGTAAATGAGATCACAAAGAAAGAGAAAATCCTATTGAAATCAAAGGGACAAAGTAATCCTCAAGCCCCCAAGGACTCAAGTCTTTATCAACTCCAAGATTACAATAAGAGAGATATCTCTAGGAAAAAGATAGAAGAGGGTGTGATTACCTCGCCCAATGATAACTTATATCCCATTGTGAACCACACAAGGAAACAACGCAACCAAAAATATGGAATTGAACCTCCTAGTGAATGTGGTTACTCACTAGTCAACCCATCAAGGATTTATCCTCAGGAATATTCTATTCCAAGAGAGAAAATCCAAAACAAAAGAGATCCAATCTTAAGGGATCAAAACTTGAAAAATATTGAAACTAGAGGGATCAAGAGATGTTATAAGGTAAAAATCCAAATCCATGCTTTAAGGATTAATCTCTAATCCAAAAAGGGAGAAAGCTTGAAAAATATACTGAAAGTGCGTGTGTGCAAAAATTGAGTAGAGTGTATGCCCCCATGTTAAAGTCATTGCTAACACTTTAACAGGAGAAATGGATTGAACAGAAACATAAATAACTCCACTGACCACGTTTCCACTACGAAATTCCTCCAAACAAAGACAAATCAAGGGAAATATCACATAAACATACAAAGAACACAGAAGGGATCTACCTACTGTGGGGTCAGTATGATCATAAGATAATATATATATGTATAATATTATTATAAATGAATTAGCATCATTCCCCAAAGAAAGTAGAACTACAATCACAATGGAGGAAAGAAAATGCAAGAGTTACGAAGAAGAGTCTTTTCAGATCACAACATGGAGACCAAAAAGAATCAGTGCTACCAAGTCGCAAATCCAAGCGGACTACACCAGGAAAAAATTTATGAATAATATCACAAGTACAACATAACATGAAAATAACATATAGAAGAATAGAGATACATATAGAGGAATAGCACAACAAGTTTGATTCCTTTATCATCCCGCACCAACAAAGTAACAAGGGTCGTATAAAAGAATCTAACAAACATTAAGCAAACACATTATGGGAGAAGCATAGTACAATAGGAAAACACACAAAAAGATACCATTAAGGACAAGCCAATCAAGCGCATCGCCTACTCTCCCCATCTCGGTTTACATCATTTAGGGAAGGTGGGTAAGTCGCAAGAGGGACTATATCCAACATAGTAGGAATAATAGCCAATTCCAAACAAGGATCCTCTTGAGAATCATTATGTTCGATACTAGGTGTAATTATCAATTGTGTTGAAAGCATATTAGGTAAATTAGTATCAATGTCAATAGTCTCATATTCATCATTAGCATCATTAGGATCATCAAGAGTATCTTCATTATCAAGATTAATCAAAATAGAATCTAAGATACGAATAGAATCATCATAATCATTCATCTTAACATCTTTATTAACATTAAATTCTTCCAACACATTAGGCATAGGCTGATCAAAAGAAGGAAAAGAACTTTGAAGAATAGAGGCATGGGCCTTAGCTTGAGCCCAACGCTTCTTACGATGTTCATTGGTGGATCGGTTACATTTTGTCTTATTTGAAATGTGTTGAGAACTAGGAGGAACAACTATCGGATCCTTCACAGGTTCTATAGGAGGATTAACAAGATTCTCAGTAGACTGAAAAGAAACACTAGGAGCTTGGTTAACATAAGTAGAAGCCATGGATAAAGGAGGCGTAGGATAAAGACCAAGGTTAAGATCCATCAGAGGCATGCTTAACTCAAGAATCTTGTGATGTTTATATGCTTGATATGAGCGAAAAAGGTTATCAGGTTGAGAAGGACATGAATTAGGTAATGAAGGCCAAAAGAAGTCAAGGGTAGCACAATCCCTAGGCCTAGAAGGTTGATATAAAATATGATTAATCATCTTCACTTCGTCATCATCAATGAATTTAAGATGCTTATGGATGGGAGAAGCAACGACATGCATGACATTCAACCAAGGCAAACCAAGCTTAACTTGAAATTGATCAGAGGTAGGAACAACAATGAAGGTAGTGTTCATGACTTTCCTACAAAGTTTCATAGGCAAATTAATAGAACCAAATGATGGATAGAGAAAACCATTATAAGTTTGGATCCACACATCAGATGTATCATAACTATCACATTGTAAGTTCTTCATAAAAAGGTTTTCTTCAGTAATGACATTGACTAAGGATGTAGGATCAACAAGACAACCGCACATAGGTATCTTAGAAATCCTAGCATAAATGTAAAGGGGACCTTCAAGAGCTTTAATAGTCTCAGAATCATCAAAGGCAATCAAGAGTTCCCCATGTCTTTTATTCTTAGGTTGTTTTTGAGGTTTAGGTTGAGATATTGTTTTAGGCTTAGGTTGAGGTGGAAATTGAAGTTGAGGTTGAGATTAAGAAAGAGGAGTAAACGTATGATTCAGATGAAAAGAAGTGGATGCAAAAGTGGCATTTTTGGTTGTAACAACAACTTGATCATCAACTACATTTTCTTGTTTATTTATCTTGACATAGTTGTTAGGTTTTTGAAACTTGTTGGGATTAGGAGCAGCATCACTCTTATCAACTGGAACAGGAGTCATTGGAGTGTTGCTCTCAAATTGACTCACTTGTAATTGATAATGATGAAGCACTGCACAAAGTTGTTGAAAAGAGGTAAATTTAGTAAGCATAATTTTATCTCTAATATCCTCTTGTAAATTTGAAATAAACATACGCTGAATATTAATGTCATGAACATGATAAGAAATTTGAGCATACAAATGCTTAAATCTACCAATAAATTCAGGCAATTTTTATTTAGTATTATGTTTACAATGCATCAAATCAGTTAAGGACACTTGCGGACCAATGTTATTTTGAAACTGCTGAATAAAGGCATTAGTAAGTTTTGGAAAAGAATCAATAGAATAAGGAGGCAAGGAACAATACCATTGCAAGGCCTTATCACGAAAAGTTCTAGTAAACAACTTGGCTAAAATCCTATGGTCATGAGGATAGTCACTAAAAAGGATTTGAAATGTTTTAACATGAGTGACAGGGTCTCCCTTACCATTATAATTCTCAAGACAAGGCATATCGACTTGTTGAGGAACATGAGCATGAATAATATCTAGGGATAAATGACTTCCCATATCACATGTAGGAATACTAAACTTGGATTGAATTAAGGACATAAGTTGTTGTTGTAAAGAGGACACAGTTTGAGATAAACTAATGATTGTGGAATCATTAGAAGAAATAGGAGGCGTACAAACATTAGAAACACTAGGAAAAGTGTAGGAAGCAGCAGGAATAGAAGACACAGCCAGTGGGACACTTGGAACCATAGTTGGAAGATGATTAGAATAGGTAAAAGGAATAATATGATAAGAAGGTTGTGAAGTAGCTAGTAAAGACACTGGTGGAACACTCAAAGGAAGAGAGGGAACCAATGTAGTCACTAGAGGAGGAGTATATGTAGGAATTATAGGTAAAGGAATGGAAGAAGGTTCCACACTAGTGACAGGAGGAGTGAATCGTAGATCTTGAGCTAAAGGTTTGACATTTGAATGCACAAGATGAGTGATACCACGCAAGAGATTAACACCTTGATCACTATCCTGAAGAACTTTCTTAAGAGCCTCTATAGATTGAATAAAATCTTGATTATGGTTTTCTTGCATAAGCCAATTACCCATTTTATCAAGTTCAGTTGAAAGTTTTTGGACTTGTTCAGGAGGAACTCTTAAAGCATCATCCTCATCATGAGATGAGTGATAATATTTATTCTCCATAGTAGGATTGGAATCACGAGTAATCAAATTATCATCCGAGATCCTAAGGAAAGGAGAGGAAGACTCAGGATCAAAGGAACCCATAAGTTTGTGACTTCTTCTAATTGGAATATTATAGGTAGGACTGGCGGTAGTAAAGCTCATATACCAATGCAATTCAAATGAACTAAACTAGGAAAACACAAGGCATGAAAAAATAAATTCTTTTATATTATATAATTTTTGAAATGTAAATGCAAGCATATAAAAGAAGGTTAATCTGACATACATGCAAGATCTAACACCATAAAAGAAAGAGTTATCTATTGCGGGTTCACCAAAATGTAATATATTGTGATAATAATGTAATAGATGGAATAGTGATGTTTGTTTACCAAAGTGGGAAGGTAAGATCTTCTTTCTAACCTCAAATTCCCAAAGGAGAGATCCAAATTGATTAACCACAAGAAATGATTAATGCATAAATGAATCAATCTATGAAGAATATGAAGAAAGAGGAAAACCTTATATTATGTGATGGAAAAGAATATTGAAAATACATTTGAAATGAATTGAAGATAAATACTAACCTCAAAATATGACAGATCTGGAAATTGTTGTTTTCAGGTGTCTGTATTGAGTTTCTGGAAATTTTGCAACCGAATTTGAGATAGGAACACAGAGACCGAGAAAACCCAAAAATATTTTCTTTTTTTGAGAAAGGTCGACCTTGAACCACAAGGAAATGTCACCCATGACCCCAAAATGTTGACCTTGACCTGCACTGCTCCGATGAAATTTTTTTTTGTGGATCCTGAAAGTTTTCTGAAAAGGGTACCTAGATCTGCTCTAAAATTCGTTGTTCCACACTTGCACCTACAAGAAAAAGGGGTTTTGTTTTTTGGATGAGGGGTTTGCCTTGGTCAAATTTTGGTTTAGGAATCAACCTTGAAATATAATTGAAATTGTAGTAATAAACAAAGTAAATGGAACAATTCACCTTGCTTATGTTGAAACCTTGTGGAGGATCCGAATCCTTGAATCCACAAGTATGGATGCTCCAAATGAATGTAGAATTGTAGGGTGTCACAAATCAATTTTATTTAGATCTTCAACACCAATCTTGAATAGATCTTGGAATAGGAAGAAGGCTTGAATGGATGAAGGAATCTTCAACAAGAGGGCTCCATTGAGCTTGAATCCTTCAATGGCTACTAATGGATCTCCTTGATGAATTGGATCTTGAATGCTTGAATATGGATGAATGCTTGAATGCTTGAAGATTGATGAATGCTTGATCTTTCTCATGAATAATTGATGTGAAACTTTGGATTCATAGATGGATCTCTCATTCACACTTGATTACTTGATTGAGAGATATATTCCCGGAGAAAATGAGAGGAGAAGACCTCCTTATATACTAGTCAAGGGCACAAACTTCTAGAGAGGCCAACACAGGGGAAACAAATTTCCATTAAGCATATACCCTTGGAAGTGGACCTAGATTAAATATAATTTAAGAGTTTACCATTTCAAAGCCCGAAACAATAGACTCGGAAGCGGGAAATAAATCTTTCCGAAACCTAACATCTGGAAACCCTCAGATTTTGAAATTTGGACCATGGGTCAAGGTCGAGGTCGACTTTGATCTAGGTCAAGTTCGAGGTCAACCTTGACCTAGAAAGGTCAACCTTGACCCCGAGGTCAATAATCTCAGGATGCTAGAATTGTGTAGAAAAGAAGTGGAAAAGGGTCAGAACAGGGGAAAAAGCCAGATCCAAGTCAAAGACCCATTTAAGGCGCTTGACATGACCCCAAACCACTTATTCGGAGGGGGAAACTAGTCCTAAATGGAAGTGCTTCCATTTTCTGACAATACACCTACATATCAAAATGAATAGATTGATTTCTTTTATTAGAAAGATGGATCAACAATTGTTGGCATAACTAATGCAAAGATAAGATGAGTATGTGATTGTATGTGTTTGATGTAGGTATGATGATATGATGATCAATAATGATGTTGTCATTGATGTCAACTTAGTATTTGTTGGTTGATAGTTTTCCTGTTATGATGAGGTATGTTCAAGAGGTTGAATCCTGCACTATGGTATGAGTTGGAGTGTGAAATCGCAAAGGAAGACTAAGTGATGTCTCAAGATGATATATCCATGACCTCACAAGTTTATCTTATGTATATTGTGACTTATGATTGTTTGAAGGTTGAAAGGAAGAACACGATGAAGCCAATAAATAATGATTTGATGATTATGTCAAATTGGTTTGGATTCAAGTGTTGTAATTCAAGATGTGTGAACTTGATAATATTATTGGATTCCTATTGCAATCGCTTCAAGATTGGTGATTGGTGGAAAAAGTTCCAATGAACTGAATCTCACTTAGTGAAAGGTACATGATGTTCTTAGAACAATCGGTTAGATCCTTAACTAGTGATGTTGCACCGCATTGTGATATGTTGTTATGTGTTCAAAGGATCGTAGCATTGTGGTAGATCGACGAGGAATGATGAGTTGACATTTTCATGATCGTGATGATTGGATTTCTTGGAGTTGTGCAAGTACATTGGAGAGTGTGATATGGTTTCACTTTTCCTTGTCAAATTGATTGTGCGATGGATTTGGAGGCCGACATGAATGTGAAACTGTAAATAATAATTGGTATTACATTTTAGGGTTTAAGGAATGAGTAGGAATGAATTGTAATGATGTATCAGGGTTGTTTTTATGCCTTAAGTTGTAAACCATTTTATGTATCATTTTTTATGTATTATGGAATAAAAAAGGACAAAGATCAATGTGTGGTGCTACTTTTGATGTTGCGGTGGTTTATGGTGATCAAAGGTATTAGTACAAATATGAAGAAGTGTTTCAGAGTAGAGCATTGATTAGGAATACACTGGATTTGTCATGCATTGAGTGAAAATATCATATCACTCTTTACTTGATATTTTTAGTAGGTTTACAAGATAAATCCATTAATCAGGTCACTCCTAATAGGGCGAGCATGATCCTAATAGTTTTGAAGATCAAAATCCTCTAACAAGGTGAATCTTAAAAGGAGTTCTAAATCCCTTAACTGGGTAGATCCTAAAAAGTATTTATTGTAATATCCCAATAGGGATAAATACTCTTAATCAGGTATACCCTTAACCAGGTATACCCTTCACCGTGTGCATTTAATGCTCCTAACATGGCAACTTATTACTACAGTAGTGAGATTTTTTGGGTACTAATTCCCACACGTGGTTTTTCCCTCTGACCAGGTTTTCCATAAGAAAAATATATGTGTTAAAGTGTTGCATGCTTTTGATGTGATTTACTTTGTTACTAATTTTCTATTTTCATTTCATGCTATATCTTGTGGAAGTTGGTGGTGAATATAATCAGAATTTTTTGTTACACTAATTCACCCCCCTCCCAGTGTCATCTAACATTAACAATTGGTATCAAAGCCAAGTTCCCTTGAAGAAGCCTAACAATCTTGGGGAAGATCTTTAAGGTAAACATGGAGGGTTTGAGATACAAGAGACAACTTGAGGAAGATGAAAGGGTTGTCAATGAAATAAAAAATAGTTGAAGCATTCTTTGGCCAAGTGAAAAGAGCTTGTTAAACAACTCAATGAGACTCAAGACTACATTGAGAAATTTTTTGAACAAAGTGGATATGAGGAAGCTGAATACCTAGAAGCCTTGTCTCAAGAGAATGAGAAAATGCAAAATGACAAGGACATTCAAGTGAAATGGAAGTATTATCTATCAAGTTGGGTCAAGAAATGAAAGCAAGGAAAGCTCCAGAAGAAGCTAAGAAGATGGAAGAAGATAAGGACCAAGCTTTAAAGGATAAGGAACATGAAATATTCAAGTCTGAGAAAGAGGTTGGTACCTTGGATATACATCTTCATGAAACCATAGAGGAAATGAAATATCTAAGCGGCGAGATCAATAATCTAATGATGAGCAATGAAGATTTAGCAAGAGAGAATAAAAAATCGCAGAATGAACTAGATGCAACAAACAAGTTGTTCGATAAATTTACTGAAAGTTTTGTAAAGCTGGATGAGAAACTTAGGAACCAAAGGATGAGTGGTGAGACCCATGGTATTGGCTATGGCGATTTTGAAATTGGTGAATCATTTGGATCTAACAAGCTCAAAAAAGATGACAACTCTTCACCCAAGGTAAACAAGAAAAGTCATGGTAAGAAAGCTTATAAACCAGTTTATTTTATTTGTCACAGGATAGGGCATACTACAAATGTTTGTTGGAATAGGCCTAGTGCACCTACATGCTCAATTTTTCATGAGAAGGGTCATACTACTAGGGTTTGTAGGAATAAACCTAATATGTTTAATGGTCATTGTTGTAATTGCAAGAAGTACGGTCATAGAGCAAGTGAGTGCAAGACAAAGATCAATAATCAGGGATCATTTATGAATCGACAAAATCCTTATCAGAATCATAACTAATGGAATGTTACATGCTCACATTGCCACAACTATGGGAACATGGTTGTAAATTGAAGATTGAGGACACACATAGGTAATGTTAGACCTTAGAAATCTTCTGGGATGACATGTTTCCATTATCACAATGTTGGACATATTGCAAGATTCTGTAGGTCAAGAAACCAAGGAAACCGACTAGTGATAAAGATGAATGATAAAAAAGGAAAGAAGATTGTGAATGCGGAAGAGACCAGGAAAGATATGAAAAAGACTTGGAAGAAGAAGGATGAGAGAAAAACATAAGAAGGATTCGCATCTCCATTAGGTGGGGAGAATTTGTCAGCTAACTAAGCTATTATAAGATTAGGGGGACCTTCATTGACAAATCTATACATGAACCCCCTAGAAGAATGTGTGGTAAGTTATATTTGTACATTTAGATGTGTAATAATGTATAGTGATGTAATATAAAGTTTGGTTGTATTACATGAAGTGTTACCTATCAATAATTAGGTCTGAAATGTTAAGTGGTGCATGGTTATGCTCAATCGGTAAATTAAAAGGAAAATAAGAAAATAAGTGAAGCAATTTTCCCTACTGAAGGGATTCTGGATAAAGGAAAGGGAAAAGTATGCAGAATAGAAAGAAGACACATAAAATGTTATAGGTGATAATGATGAAGATGTTGAAGTGGTATCTTCAACAATCGGTAAAATTCGTACCGACAGACAAACAAGAAGTGCAATAGTTAAACATGTAAACATCACTTCATCAGAGAAGTTGTTAGTAAAGAAGAAAGGAAAATTTGTTAAGGATGATAGGCATGAGTCCTCCAAAACAAGAAATAGCTAAATCAGATGAAGGCCAGTAAGAGATGAAGGTCACAGGGAAGAAGTCCAAAGTTGTACGTGCCCCTACTAAGAATACTATGACATCTGATCAGAGTAAGTTTGTTTATGTTGACAAGATTTCAGATAAGGTTAAAAAATGGAGTATTTTGGTCAGAGTCAATAAATATTATGACAAGTTCAGTAAGGTTGATGCAATGAAAGATGTTGTTGTTTCTAGCATGACTAAGTAAAGCCTTAATTGAACTACAAGGTCAAATCTCTGTGTATTTGTATGATAAGCTAGAAGCAAGATGGAAGAATGCACTAAAGCGGGACAAAGAGCTTATTGAATATGTCCTAGTATAATTGCAATCATAACTATCAAAATAAGAAATACAAGAGATACTTGGTAAAACCGTACTAGTGTTCAAGATCAAGAAGAGGCCGATAATATTGTTAACTGGTGAGACTCAATCAGTACATGATGTTGAATCAGAACCGACACAAGAGGAGCCATAAATTACACATATTGAGGAAGAATGAAAGATTGGAAATATTAAGATCACAATTGGTGACATTTCTATTCCTTAATCTCCAGAGGAATCAATGGAGGTACTAGCTATGTCAGGAATTGATCAAGTAATGAAAATTGATGATTGATTGATTGATGAATACACCTATAGTGAGGAACAATTACAGGTAATGATAGATGTTGCGACTAGAGAAGATGAGAAAAAGGATGAACAAGTGCATATTGATGTTGTACAAATTTAAAGTGAAAGGGAGAAACATTACAAGAAGAGGAAGGTACTGTAGGCAAGGAAAAAGAGCAAGAACTAGTATTATAGACCTTGTCTATCTTTAAGGGAAGGTATCAATGATGATGATGATGATGATGATGATGATGACATTCCAGTCATACAAGGGCCTATTGATGTCAATGCTTTGAGCCTAAGTGAGATGATGAATATTTATAATGTCTTGAAATCTAAGACCAAGAAACAAATGATAAAGGCACAAAGGAAAGAAGCCCAAGTCATCCAATCAACAAGAGATGTATTGTCAGATTTGATGTCAGAGGTTGATTGTGATAATGCAATGAACCTCGATTGATGTACATGATTATTCTCTCATTCAAATAATCATTATAAGTACATATATTTTCCCATTTAAATGATTATTATATATTAATAAAAATACATACTTTTTCATTTAAATTACAAAAACATATATTCAAACAATTATTATAAATTGTTCCCAAAATATATTATTCACTTTATATTTAATTAAAAAAAAAATCAATTAAAATATATAATACATAACATTCCATTATATATATATATAATGTAATATAAACGCTAATATTATATATAATATAAACACATAATAATTTAAGGTAGGAGGGTCGACGACTGTAGGATCGTGAACCATCCTTGGTCGCAACTCTACATCGCGACCACTCCTACATGATTGTATTTAAGTCCTTTGGTGACGGGGAAGACACGAAGCAAGGAACACGACAAAGAAGATATGCATTGGAAAGAGATAACAGTTGTCTGAAAACAAACAACACAGTCAGCATTCAACGTCCCAGTAAGCACGAGATGAAATAAGGGAAGAGAACGTAGAAAGTAACACAGACGCTCAAGACAATCACTGCTCCCAGTTATTTCTGAATCAAGACACCTGCATTTGCATCTAGTGGCGTAACAAGGTATATACTTCCACCATTAAACAAAGGTGAAATTTTGCATTGAGGGTCAGGGACTATGATATCTGGCACGTAAGGACCTAGTCAACATGGTATATTGCATAGTGAGAAAATACAGGTATGATATTATTATATATCAATGAAGGCAATATTTCTTTAAATACTAAACTATGTATAATATATGTGTCAAGATAAAAAATCAGTATTTAATTGTTATTCCCTTGTTTAAAATTAATGAGTATATTGACGACAACAGTAAATGGAATGATATTGATACAACTCTAATAAGGAAAAGGTTAATATAATCTCTAAGAAGACAATTATGATGTATGTATAAAATATTGATTAGATGAGGCTAATATAATGACAATTCAAGATTGGTATAATCTCGTTGTCAACTTGAGATGAATGACAATTCGAGATTGGTATAGTCCCGTTGTCAATTTGGAGTTTGATATAATCTCTGAGGGTTTATATAATCCTCATAAAGCCAATATATATTGATGACTCAAGCATATGCATATGTAAAGCCCCAGATAGAGGATATCTCTTTCGAGAAGAGCAATGGACCAGATATTGGCCTTCCTAAAATCCTAGAGGATGCACTACATAAGCGACAATATTATTAACCTAGGAATTGCTTAGAAGTGATCTTATATAATTCAAGCCAGAGGATTCCTCTCAATGGTTGAAAGCCCGATCTGTAGACTTACTTTTAGGAATGATTAGGGTTAGAAGTATGTAGCTCTCATTTTACATCTTTTCTTGGCTTGTTACTTTTACTGAATTATTCCTTGCAGGATCATCTGAATTAAGATATACCGAGGTAGAGGGGACATTACAGATAATTATGCTACACCTATTTTTGAATTAGATAGATTGGCGACTTTTGTAAGAAAAAAAATTAAAATTCTAGAGGATGCAGTAATGCATAGATTCTTGTCACTATTAGTTATTTTTCAAGTTTGTTGAGGGTCTTGAGAAGAAGAAAGATGAGACACAAGAAGAACTCAAGAAACTAGAAAAAAAATTTGTGGCTCACTCAACTAGAAATCTTGGTATATCGGTTGAAGCAGCAAAAATGATAAAGAATAGAGGATTGAAGAATGTTGAGGTAGATGTAGATCTATTGGATATGTGTACAAATATTATGTCACTCTTTACTTGTTTATTTTAGCAAGTTGACAAGAGAAATACCTTAATCGGGTCACTCCTAATAGGGTGAGCAAGATCCTAATAGGTTTGAAGATCAAAATCCTCTAACAAGGTGACTCTCATAAGGATTTCTAAATCCCTTAACTGGGTAGATTCTAATAAGTATTTTTTGTAATCTCCTAACATGGCTAAATATTCTTGACCAAGTATACCCTTAACCAGGTGGGTGTAATGCTCCTAAAAGGGCAACTTATTACTGGAGTAGTGAGATTTTGTGGGTACTAATTCACACATGTGGTTTTTCATTTTGACCAGGGTTTCTATGAGAAAAATATGTCATAAAGTGTTGCATTCTTTTGATGTTTTATTTACTTCATTACTACTTTTCTATTTGCATCGCATGGTATATCTTGTTGAAGTTGGTTTTGAAAATAGTTAGAATTTTTTGTTACACTGATTCACCCCCCCTCTCAGTGTCTTCTAACATTAACAATCCTACCCTTCTAACCTCTCTGATTCACTCAACTCCCATTTTATATCATTATTCTACTGAAGTAGACTTTCTTGAAGATGAATCAATCAAAATCCCAGTTTAGATTCAAACTGATGTGGCTTAGACATCTTTATTTAATCTTAAAATTAAAAAGTGGTGGGAAGAATCCATCAATGAGAAAGAGACTCATATGTATAACTTCCACAAAAAGCTAAAAAATGCTCAAAGAAAAACTTAAAATATGGAAAAAATAGTTTTGGAAACATATTCAAAGACAAAGCTAAACTGGAGAATGAAACAGACAATCTTAGCAATATAGTATTACAAAAAATAATTACACAACTAGAATTTGAGAAGAAAAATTATTTAATGGAATAATACAAATAAATTTTGCCAAGAGAAAAAAATTATTAGAGGTCAAAATCTAGAGAAGTGTGGCTAAAAGAAGGTGAGCTCAATACAAAGTTAATCCACAACACCTCCAAAATCAAATAGAGTCTAAATAAAATCACCCAAATCAAGCAAAGTGATCATAGGATAGCCCACAACCCCCAAGAAATATAACAAGTTGGTGTAGAATTCTATTAGAGCCTTCTTGTCGAACACAAGGAGGAAGACAAACTATAGAACAATTTTTCACAAAATATACCAACACTAATCACAAAGGAAACAGTTTCATGGGAAACAATTTCAAAACCAAGACATGGATGACTTGTGCGCCAAATTCCACATCACCCACAACTATTCCACAATCTACTATCCTCAAGGAAATGGCCAAGCTGAGGCATCAAACAAAACAATTGTTAAAATCCTACAAAAGACTGTCAATGACGCTGGCCGTGACTGGCATCTCCAACTTAATCCAGCCTTATGGGCTTACTGCACCTCCATCCGTACTCCTACTGGAGCCACTCCATACTCCCTTCTCTATGGATCTGAAGCAGTCCTGCCCCTCGAGGTCGAGTTGCCTTCACTTCGTGTTACTCTTAAAGATTTAATTCCTGATGAAGAGTATAGAGTTGCACGCCTGACTGAATTGGAACTCCTAGATGAACGCCGTCAACGAGCCTATGATCATTTGAAATTTTATCAGCAGCATCTGTCCTGTCAGTACAATAGCAAGGTAAAGATCAGAGATTTTTAGTTGGGTGATTGGCAAGTTCGAACCTAATTGGTTAGGACCTTTTGTGATTACAGCAGTCTATGGTTTTGGAGCCTATCAGTTATCTACACCTGAAGGGGATCCCTTGGATGAACCTCTTAACAGCATCCATCTCAAGAAGTTCTATATAGTTTGTATATATATTTTGTAAATAAAAATAATCAAAAATACAAAAAAATCACAAAATCAAAAGAAAAACTGCAATAAAAGCATATGGTGAAAACCTGGAAATAGGCGCTATGTGTGACAAGTTAGCTCCTCTATCTATTAGGATTCTTCTAGTGTGTCCGTTCATTGTATATATCCACAATAAAATAGTTATTCAATCCTTGTCCCCACTATGTATATATCATAATAAAATGGCCAGTTCGTACACCATCCATTGTATATATCCGTAATAAAATCCCATCATAGCTTGATCTTTTGTCATGGTCTTCATCCTAGTCTTGTTGCGTCTTTCTTCATCCATAATAAGTCAGTCCATCACCTCGCTGGGGGCATGTCCTTGACCTAGTTTGGGAAGTGGATTTATGCTAGTCATGATTCTTAGAGGACATAATGGAGTTATTTTCACCAGGCAATGCAAATGCAATCAAATGTTCTTTCACAATGGTATCTTCATGCTGAATCAGAATCTATGATCTATCTTTTGAATTGTGACTACTTATCTATACATCTTGACTATACATCATCACTTGAATTGATTAACATATCCTAAATCAATCCTTTTGGCAAAAGAAATGTATATTCATGGCAGGCATGTTAGAATGATTTGTTATAACTTATGCATTCATATTTAGATTTCATTGTTGTCATGCTTCCTATGCTATTCCGAGATATCTTTGACATGAGTTTGAAACTCTCATATGTCATTGATTAGAATAGCCGGGATGGGGCATGATATTTTCTTTGATTGCTGTTTGTGGGGTATTTTCTGATGAACTCGAAGGAACAAGTAATTGGGGTGTCTGTGTATAAGTGCCTTCATCTGTTTCATAGTATGGACAACATACAAATCATGTTGTTCTAACAAATGCTATTTATGGTGATACGCCATCGCATACCTCGACTCCAAATATTTGTTCCCCGATGGAGGGGGGAAATATTCCTTGTCTGTTATGCAAATGAAACTCAGGTCATCTCAGTTCAATTATACCTAGATGCTTGTCAAGTTTGCAATATTAAACTCCATGCAAAATGTGCTCAGGTCATCCTGGTTTAATTATACCATGATGCTTGCATTTTCTTGCAACATAACGAGCTCAATGATGAAACTCAAGTTCCAGTTATTATGAAGTTCTAAGATGTTACATAAAGTTGTGGAGATACATTCATTTCATATTGCATTTCATTTAAACAGTTCATGACTTACATATCAGTGCTCCTTTTATAGAGATTTATAGGTTACCTTTCTTATTAGGTTATCTGTTCTCTTAGTCTATTCTTCTTGTGTCAGATACATTGTTATTTAAGTTGAGGACATTTGGACAACCAAACATATTATGACTTTTTGCATTTAACATTTTGCACTTAATCATTTAGAGACATATATTATCTTCATTAGGAGTGTTCATTTATATATAATTTGATCATTTATTATAGCTATCATTTCATCTCATTTTCTTTTATCATGTTATCAGTTATTACATTAAATCATCTTAGGTACATTATCATTTATTACATTAGATATCATTTACATTACACTATCATTTATTATTCATTATACACATTTCATATCATTCATTTATTATACATTATCATTCATTTACATCATTTATTTATTATCCATTATCCACAGTGTTTATCACAACATTGCATTGATAATCACATCGCATTAGTAAACTCATTTAAGACATGCATTTATATTACCATCATATGATTATTAACCATTAAGCATCAAAAATATCAAATCGGATATAAATCATTTTACATTCTAAGACATACATTCTATGTATATTAAAGTAAATCATCACATCCTGCATATGTCAGTATGCACATGTATATAAATCATCAAAGAAAATCATGATAGAACTGCATCACTGTATATATAGAGTCAATCATATAGCATCCATCATATAAAATCCATAAAACAACAAAACTATCTGAATGTCCAATGATATAAATCAATAACAATGTGTCCATAGTCAGTGTCCATCAAGTCAAAATATAATGATACAATGAATCATAATGGTACAATAGTGTATACAATGCTCTCTCAACATCTATGAACCACTACCTCCAGACTCTGTCTGCCGCTGTCTACGGGATGCAATGTGGCCCTGTGCTGCTGAACTCCCTGATGTTGAGGATCCACCCTAACCTCCTGAACCTATCGGTGCTCTCGAAGGGCATGATGACACACCCTCTCCACCAGTTGGCACTCCTTTGTCATGCACTACCATCCTGATCACCACTGAGCTCTCCCTATAACTCTCAATCCATTGATCCCTCGGGACTGCCTGTCTGTATGCCTCTCGCTAGTAGGATATCTCCTTCCTGGAATGTATCATGGCTCTCATGATATCTCCATGGGGACCTACGTCCTTTGTCCTCTGTAACTCATCTAGTAGCATCTTAGACTCCCCGAGTCTCTCAATCGCTGAATCCCGCTCATGTCTCAGGACATCCATTTGACGCTCTAGCCTCTCAATCTGTCTCTCTAGACTTGGCACCTGCTCTGCCTATACCTATGTAACTACTAGTCTAACTAGAAGTGCATCAATATCTGACTCCTCCTCCGCCACGTCTCTCTGTAAATAGGGATCCTGTCCCCCGATCTCCATATCTGCCTGCTCATCTTGTGCCTATACATCCAGCATCTCAGCATTAGCCTCATCCTGTATATCATCTTGGACTTGACCACCCTGTACCACACCACCCTGGCCCAATAAAACATCTACCTCATCCTGTCCCTGCCTCTGTACCAGTGGCACCTGTACTTGTGTAGCTGGTCTCTATACTGGGGCAACTGGAATCTGTGCTGGAGGGACTGGTACCTGTAGTCGCACTCTTGTAGCTGGCTATGCTGGCTATGCTAGAGGCTATCTCCATCCTTGTCTAGCTGGAGGTGGCATCAGTCCTCTCGGCCTCACACCACCTCCTCTCATCTGAGGTCTTGCTCTATCCCCTCTCCCTCCATCTCCACCATCATCTCCTCCTCCATATCCTCCTCCATCTCCTCCACTGTCACCACCACCTCATCTCCCTCATCCACGTCTATCTCTCCCTCAAAGTCTCCCCTGTCGTCTCTCTGCCAGATCTCTCTCTGGAGGCCTCGTTGTTGGATCTGTAATCCGCAGAATCAGAAAATCCCTCAAAAACTACTCCAAATCAGCAGTCATCCCTGGGTCTACCATCGTCGATCTCATCGACCATGCCTGAAATGGGGCATCCAAAAACTCCTACGGTGCAACATCGAATGATGCCATGGGCCTCCAGTCTCATCTCTCCTGATGCATGTGAGCATGCTCTGTCACTCCCTGCGACATGCCCTGTATCCTACCAAACTGTCGCAGGACCCGACTAACCAACTGTCGCTCAATGATAAATGGTGTCCGTCCTATCAACCACCGTGACTCAAAACAAAAACCAAGCTGCTGCTCATCATCCCACGGCTCACACCCTAGGTAGGGTCTCCATGTCACTGTGTCTAGTGTGTCAAAGGTATACTGCCAAAACTCTAAATGGCCCAGTTTTGCTTGAGACAAAACTAAGGAGTATAAATGAATATAGGGTTGCCCTGCACCCCAAAATTTGATAGCCACTGGTTGAGTAACTGCAATATGCTCCCATGCCCAAACATGGAGCAGTGTCACACCTGCTGATAATGATGCACCTCTATGGTACACCACCTGATGCATGTCATGATAAAGATGTGCTAACAAACACACCCCCCAAGCATATCGGGTCCCCTCCATCATTCGCTGTAATGTGCGGCCCCATCCAACTGCAAATCCATGTGATCTACGATCAGGGCATACAAATCCCCCAATCGCTCCTGCTAGCACTACTGGTAAAGGATCATACAAGTCAACCATATCCTCCTAGCTGATCTCTCCATCCTCTATATCATCATCACTGAAGAAGGCTCTGCACTCTGTAACTCCTTCGTGCCGATCATATTGTACCAGCTCACCTGTGATGGGTAGACGAAGGATGTGATATACATCCTCTAATGTAACTGTCATCTCCCCTGTCGGAAGATGGAAGGTACTTGTCTTCGAGTGCCATCGCTCTACTAATGCTGTCATCATACTCAGATTCGCCCAAATCTCAGGCGTGTAAATCACATAATATAATCCGGATGCTCCAATCAATAGTCTATCTATCTTCGACAACGCCGGTCTCAGATTCTGAGTCACATGGTATCTCTCCCATGATATCAGACTATCTATGATATCCTCCTATTCAAGTCAACAAACAATCAACCTATCAGATTTTGATAAACTGATCTATCAATCTATCTATCCTATCATATCAAATATAAACATGTTCTTATCACGTGTTTCAACAGATGATTCTATCAATTATCTACGTTCAAGACTGGTTAACTAGCGAACATGCTACAATGTTGCCTATCTTGATCAAATCGATCAAAATCAAACATCGACAGATCCAATCGGCTTATCGACATCAAGTTTGACCTAATTGACTATCTATTTTCACCACATTCTACCACCTAAAATAGATGCACAATATTTTATCATGTATGCGCAACATTATTTAACATTTGCACAGTTTTGTTGGATATTTGCGCAACAATTCATCACAAATGTGAAGGTTTTAACATATGCGCACTTTTATTGCATACTTGCGCAACACTTACATTTCTATAGTATGAATGCGCAACTATTATTAATGAATGCGCAGAAACTTAAAATTTTTGCGCATTGGTGCACCGAAACTGCGCATTCGTACTCCGCCCAGAAAACTAAAATTTTTCTAATCTAATCTACCATTTCATATACCCTAAACATGCTACAAATCTAATCTAACATGCATCAAATCGTAAAATCACAAAGTAGGATCGAGTCACCTACCGGTTCACCTGAATCGGGTGGTTGCTGAAAGTGTTTGACTCTCTCGAAGCGGTGATCTGACAACAGGAATGACATCATGGTGGCTTTGCTCTTCTCTCTCTCATGCTCTGATCTCCCAATGACAAGTGTGCACAATGAGCCTATTGTGGACCCCTAAGCCTTATTTATAGCCTGTGGACCCAATGTGCTTGGTGTGTGGACCCTATCTGCCATTTTTCTTCCATTCCACCCCATTTTCCTCCATCTTTTCTCCCATTCTTTCGTGAGATTGATTGCAAAATTAAAAAAAAATTTAAAAAAATCCAATAAACATTCAAATAATCTTTTTTGTCAATCAATCTCTCGAGGGGGCACGCATAGGTCGTCTGAGACATTGTCTGGGGTAGGGGCAAAAATGCTTGAAATTTTTTTTGAAACAATGTGATACACACATTATTTCAAAGAGGGGCAAAATGTATACACCTAAAAGCTTCATTAATTAATTAAATATTTATTATTTAATTACTATTGACTTGATAAATTAATTAAATATTTATTATTTAATTAATAATTATTCCTCTATTTATTAAATAAATTATTCAATTTATTTAATAAATTCACTATAGTCTAATTCTATATCCTAAGTCTTCTAAATAGTCTATTAAAGTGATTTAATTAAATACACAATCACCTAAATATGACTAAGTCTTCTAATTCACTTCATCCACCTAGTCACCTGACACATCACCTTGGCTAAAATAAATTATTATTATTAATTATTTATTCATATTTATCCTCACCCACACATGTCCTATTCTTAAGGGCTATGTGGCCTCATAGGACTTAGTCTCATGACCACATGTCCTCTCAACAACCAAGTCAAGAGACATTTCCTATTCCTAAGGGGTTTCTCAAGCCACCTCTAAGGGTCAAAGGTGACTCATGGGACACTTGTATAAAGAGTCCTCATGAGGAAAATGTCTCTCCCCCTTTCTCTCTTTGGTCTTTGTGAGACACTTGACATGTGTCTTTCCCTTCCACCTTCTTCTCCTCCATGTCAATGTGAGAGGAACATCATCCCTATTCTTCCTCTCACATTCCAACTACATCCCCCTTTCTCTCAACTCCTTTAACCAAGTCAATCCTAGCCCTAGGATCTTCCACCTTTCATTCTCAACCGTAGGATTGTGCCACCTAAGCCTAGATCCTCCAAAACTCTATAGAAGGAGCCTCATTTCTCATTTGAGAGCTAATAGGTATTTTTGATAACAAGCATCCAAGAATTCAAGCATTCAAGCATCCAAGCATTCAAGCAATCAAGCATTCCATAGCAATGACCATTTCATTTGCATTTCATCCATTAGTTTGCATAAGCTATTGTGCACTCAATTTCATTAAATCTCCACACTTTGGTAGCATCTTGGGAGAAGGCTTCATTTTGGAAATTTGAGAGCTCAACATCTTCAAGAAATCAAAGCTAGGAGGACAATGGAGACAAGTTGCATGGTAGGTGAAGGTAATTAAATTAGTTTCATCATTTCATAGTTACTTTGCATTCTTCATTGTGTTTGCATTAGATAGATTCATTGGCTTTAATAGTTAATTTATCATTTCTAGTTGTTAGACATCTAATTTGCATACAATATTAAAAGAACAAAGTGGTTTTGTGCTCTGAAGGAATATCAAAAATGACATCATAATAGTTCATGACATGCTACATTCAAACTAGAAAGAAAACCAAAAAGGTATGATTTTCAACCTAGATATTACTAAAGAATATGATAAGGTAAAATGATATTTTCTTATTCAAATTATGGATAAATTTGGTTTTTGCAAAGAATGGATTTGTGTGTGTGTAGTTGTATCTCAAAACTAAGATATTCTATAATCATGAATGTATCCCACCATGTCTTCTTCTAAGGAGAAAAAAAGAATAAGAAAGGGAGATTCACCATCTCCATTCCTATTTGTCATTATGGTCAATGCACTAAGTAGGGAAATAATCATACAAAAATAATAAAATTTATGGGATGGAATTAAAATTCTTCAGGACCTACTTCTCTTTTCCCATCAAATATTTATTGATAATTCCCTACTGTATGGATCATCCACCACTGCGAAAGCAGAAAGAATAAACAACGTGCAAAGAATTGTCTAGAGGCTTCAAGATAAATAATAAATGGAAACAAATCAAGCATATTATTCTTCAACACATACAAAGGTATGCAACATATAATTAAACTAATACTCAGGTTTAATGAGGAAAAATCCCCTTCTAAATCCCAAGGCATGCCATTATTTAATGGATCAATAAAAGGAGACCTTTGGAATGGAACATTAGAAAAACACACAAAGAAAATATATAGTTGCAGATGAAAATGGTTGTCCCTTGCAAGATGTATCAAAACATTGAAATTAGTTATGTTAGTAGTACTAATTTACACTTTGTCATGTTTATAACTTCCAAAAAGCACAAGCAAAAAATTAATATAGGTTAGCGGAATTTTTCATGGGAAGATTCTAAGGAACAAAAGAAAGTCCCTCTGATTGCATGGGACAAAGTAATGCAAGGAAAAGAAGAAGGGGGTTCTCATGTGAAAGATCTTCAAATCCAAAACCTTGTGCTTGAGGTTAAGCTAATGTAGTGCCTCCCTTGGTTGTATTTTGTCTTGCTTATTTTGATCCAAGCTAGAATCTTATTTACATTATCATGACTATTTGTATGTTGTCATCTTCTATTGACATTGTGAGATGCTTGTAGTTATAGTACATTATTTTGTCTTTTATTGCTATCATTAGTGCGTAGATGGTAGATTATACTTATGTTTTAGTGATGATCATATATGCATGATGTCCCTACTGTGATGTGACATGAGGCTATATGATGATATCTAGTTTATTTTATAGACGAGGATATTTTGGTTATTTTGATATTACTATCTTTTCATGTGATTCACAGAGGTATGCACCAGTGGTCACATGGATTTGTGCCTTATCACGTTTAGTTTTATCTATTTTGGGATTTAATTGATATATGCTCCATTGCCTTAAAAATTCTATTTAATGCTTTAATTTAAGTGAAATAGTATTTATAATGTATACTAGGGATTAAATACAAGAGGAATGGTTCCGTAAAATTCATATACATACAAATGATTACAATGCTAAAATATCCTTTCATTAGTTGCATTTTTTATTATTACATAAATGTGCTTCGACTTTATACTATGAGAAAGTACACTTGATGTGTGCATCTTTTAGTGAAAAGGTACTAGACATCAACTCCACTTGGTTCCTTAGGTCTGAGTGTGTCTTATCCCCGACAGTAGCACAAGAGATAGGTACATTGGCCGATCATGATTTTAGCCAATATTGTCCTGGTATGGGCATTGTATCTATAATTGTTATATACACCTCTGATTATCATGTGGGTAAAGTCTTGACCTTATAGCATAAATGTAATATACTAGTATCTATATGTGCATATAGAGTATCAACAGTTATCGTGGTTGATTAGATAATAATGTTGATTTTAATTATTATGTGGCTATTTTTATTTAGTAGAAAATTCGTTGTAGTTGCATTCCATTTAACAGATTTTGATTAAATTAATCTAGTGGTGTTTTTGGAGATAGTGGTATTTGATTTAATTTATTTTGAATGATTTAGTTTTAGCCTTTTTGGTCTTTTGGGGGAAAAATAACTTTATATTGTGGAAAAGAGTTCATTTTCCACACTTGTTACTTTGAGAAATTTGGATTTTGTTGCAAATTCAAATTGGAAAATTGATATGTTTCTAGTTGGGTTTGATCTGCTCGTTGGAATTTTGTGGGCATTGGCTCATTGAGTTCATGCTGAGATTGCTCTTCTTTGTCAACAATCTCATTTGATTCCTTATAGTTTTGAATTTTTTCCTTTTAAAATTTTTTTTTCACCCTTGTGGGGGGTGGGTTTCCTCAAATCTCTCTCATTTCTCAATTTATTTGTTGAATGTTAGATGTTGTTGCTTTGTGGGATGATTACTATGCATTTCTCCACGTGTTTGAGTTAGGTCCATGCATGTTTGGGTTCTTGGATGTTTTTATGAAATTTGAGTGTTTTAAATATAAAATTTGATAATGTTATGCTACTTTTTTCTCTTTCTTTCTTCCTTTTTTTTCTTTTTTTTTCTGTGTATGCCCTGACATAAATTTTATTAGACCAATGTGTTGTTGGGTGTTGGGATACAAATAGGTTTTCTCTATTTGGCATTATTTTAATTTTAATTTTTTAGTTTTTGTTTAAGGTACGTCAATGGTGGAAACCTTCAAGATTGGATTTTAGTTTGTATATGTATTTTGTGACTTTTGCAATTTGAGATTGTAATTTAATCCTATTATTGTGGGATTTCCATATTTGTTCTATGTGTGACATGGATTCACCTTGGAATATGTGCTCTTGGCAATGAGGCTAGCTGAGTGTGCCTTGATGCATGAATATTTTTCTTATTGTCTTTTTTTTTATGCTTGATTTTGAGGTAACATCTTGATTCATTGATGTTGGCGTTGAGACTGCATCATGGGAACAACTGAGTTGTGCCTTGTTGAGATCTTGAGAGACCTATGCTCTTGATTTAAGAATAATCATGCTTACCATGCTTCATTTTGGTTTATGACTTTGGGAGCCTTTTCTTACATTTTTCTTTATTGCCTTGGTTTTATTATACCTCATTTTTTAAATGAGATGACCAGTTGGTGTGTGAGTAGTGGAGTGGAGTGGATCCTTAAGGTAGGTACAACACAAAGGGGTCACTAGGGTAACCCTAAGGGAGTTCATAATTAAAAAGTGATAATTGAATAAATAAATAGTGTTAAACATAATAACAAGGTTAAATGTGACTACCTTTCCATCGATGTAACATTTATAAGGTATGTCCTACCTTGTTGTTCAAGTGATGTTGATATGACATATTATCTTGCCATCTATAAATGTTGATATGGTATAAATTTAGCCTTTTCATATGTGGATGTTGATATGGATCAATAGAGTTTCCTTGATGAGATAAGGATTTGTCAAAGACACATGTGTCACCATGTGCCATGTGATGACACTCCCAGTCTTGAGTCTCCACATCAAACCTTTGTGTAGGTCTAAGTAGTGAAATTTACTAATTGTGTCATGTTTCACTTCTATTTGAGTGATTACATTGGGATTGTTATGTCATCCCCTGATTGTTGCACTTGTATGGCGTATGTGTGAGCCTAATTCTTATATATGCATTATGTGTGTTTGGTTCGTATGACTATCTTTGAAAGTGCAAAGGGGTGGGTCCGAGGGAACACATGGTCAAGTGGCATGACACATTACTATTGGGTACTATCATACAAGTGGTGGACTATACCTAATGACTATGGTACCAAGAAGGATTTTCTCTTATTTACCCCTTTTCCTTCTTCTAGTGTTTATGCTATTTTGGTTACCATGTTCCTACTATTCATGATATCATGCTTATATTGATTATATTGAGTTTTTATGGCCTTGAAAATTTGTATCCAATAATATACAATGTAGATCTAGTCACTTGATATTTGTTCATTGGAGTCAACATAGGTTTTTGACTTAATTTTCTATGTTTTTGGAGAAGCTTTCATTTCAGTGTCTACACTTGCACTAAGGCATATGTGATGATCGATGCCTCCATCCTATAGCTTGTTTCATCTCCATCTCTCAGGACCAAGACGTCTTTGGTCTAAAAAAATGGCCTAACTTTGGATCGATGTCTGTGTGTATTTAATTAACACATGCGTTCTTTGGAATCCCCATTCTAAAGATTAGCATCTCTAGGTCTCTAGACTAAGACACCACAAGAAGTAGACACTGATGATTAACATCTACATTTGGAAATTGACACCTACATGGATTGGCATCTTTTACTCCCTTGGAATCTTCACCAAGTTTACTACTTAATTGATTTCATCTATTTTCCTTGGTTGTTTTATGTTATTGGCCTACTTTTATGATGGTTCTTATTAGTTCATAATGGTTAGGCGATAATGAACATGCATGATTAATCAAAATATGAATACTTTTATTTGGTATTTAAGATGAGCCTCCAAGTTAATGGATTCTTGGATTGATATTATCTCCTTCAGATATTTGTGAGTCATAGACCGACTTGACTTCTTGTAGCCTATTGAACCTTGTTTGGACTCCTGATAGCCATTTGTGGGGATGTGTGTATTTTGTCCCAAGTATTTGTATGGGTTTTCATGGACCCCTTGGAAGTGTCCAATACTTTTTATTATGCACAATCATTGGTGATCATTGTTAATTTTATTTATTGCTTATGCAATGTTCTTACATTTATGCATTCATGTTAATATGATTCATGTCAATGTTTTAAAAAATAAATTATTAGTGCATGTTTTATGCCTTGTTCTGAGGGTTCCTTGGCAGGGCATTAAATTTGGCATCAAAACCCATGTTCATACACTCTAGGAGATCTGGTGTATATATACCCGTTGTGTTTGGTGTGAGTGATGTGTATTAGTTATACTATATAATGCTTATATTTTTTTCTCATTGTATTATTATGGCTTGTAGACACGTGTTTATGTTGGATCTAATCCATATCTTATTTTTCTCTAAAGGATGCCTCATAGAAACAAAGGTGGTCAATATAATTCCAATCAAGAAGACCATGAGGAGGAAAATCATGAGGAAGAGCACCAGGAAGAGGAACACCAAGAGGACTAGAGACATGGTCATGGTGGTAATGATGGGAATCCCTCGTAAGCTCAATTTTTATAGGATCTTATTACTCGGTTGGGACCTTGTCAGGAGGAATCTAACCATGGGAGCCTTAGTTATCTAATCATGGTGAATGGGAGGAAAGGAGAGTGTGTGAGTGTTCTTGTACCCTGACTAGCTCTAAAGTAGAACACAAGAGAGAGAGAGTGTTGTGGTGGATGAGGATTCTATCCATGTTGGACATATGAGAGACCTTATGAGGTCATATCCACCCACTTTTAATTGATTGTGAAGTGGTACTAATGCAAATAATTGGATCTTAGATCTTGGATGTTTCTTTTCTATGCACCTATATGCAAGAAACAATAGAGCTCAGTGTGCCATTCTGCACCTTCAAGGTTTTGTGTCTACTTGGTGGCACATAGAGGACTAGAAGGTTTAGCTGGACATCACTACTATTCTATGGGAGATATTTTAGGATCAATTCTATAAGTAATTCCTTTTTAACCACTAATATTAGACACATGCAGATGATTTTCACCATATTTGATAGGGGTATATGACATTGGACTAATATGATCATGTGTTATTTGATCTAAAATATTAATCTGAGCCTATGTTGACACAATATTTTATTTGGGGCCTTAATGGTTGTATGAGATGTATATCTTTTCTATCCTAGGAATCTTACTCTTGCCATAGAGAAGGTGAGATTGGATGAGTAGAAAATAGCTATAGGTTTTGGAGGTAGGATAGCTATACAGATTAGTAGTGCATAACCTTTTGGATTAGGTGCATGGAGTATAATGGCTCAACCCAAAAGATCTTATAGGGAATATACAACACCTCCTAGGATAGGTTGTCAACAAAAGTGTAGGTACATGCATTCTTAGGGTCAGTAGAGTAGTCATAGTGTAGGTACACCTATATCTAGAGACTACAATTAGTACCATAGTATATAGGCCCACCATAGTCATCCATCTTAGATTGTTCATCATAGTTCCAACAGAGCTAGTTTACATTAGTCTAGTACACCTTATGTTGGGCATGGCTATGGTTTAAGAGGATGTTTCAATTGTGGCTATCCTATTTGTAGGGTATCGTAGTGTCCTCAAAGAGTTATTCCAAGAGCTATTTAGAGGTCAACTACTTATGAACCTATAATAGGAGATGCAAGTAGATCCCACAAGGTATTTGTAGTAGTTGATAACCGTCAAACTAAGTATCAAGGTACTATTATTGAGACTATAAGTGCATTGCAGGGTATATATAAATCTATTATGTTTGATTCTAGCACTTGAGATTATTTAATTTCCCCTTTCCTCGTGGAGTGATGTGGGCTATTGGTGGAACACCAATTTGAGTTAGCCACAAGATCTAGAGTGGTTGTAGACTCCCTCATTTATGGTTGTGTTGGATTTGGACACCTTCACCACCACCATCGATCTTCACATCCTATTCTTGGGATTATATGGCATAGTTTTGGGTATGAATAGGTTATCTTCCCACCAAGTGTGTATAGATTTATGGTGAAATATAGTATAATGTTTGGATGGCATAGGTGGGTGTGTTGAGCTTATAGGGGTCTAGAGACCTATTTCACTTTGCATGATCTAAAAAACTCAGCTAAAGCAGAGTATACAACAAGGTTTTCAATTTCTCATAGTCTATGTTAGTGACCTTGTTGGGATTGAGAGTTAAGAGGTATCTTTTGATGATCACCCACTTCTTTATGAGTTTGCATATGTATTTTTTAGTGAAATCCTAGTCACGTTGCCTAAGCATGACATAGATTTACACATTGATCTTATTCCCAGAGATAAACCTCTTTATTGGGAACCATATCATATGACCACTCAGGAATTGAGTGAGCTTCATTTACCATTGGAGGAGTTGTTGGACAAGGGCCATAGTTATCCTAGTGTTTACTCTTAAGGAGCACCAGTTAATTTATGAACATGGAGGATGAATTTCTTTGTTTGTTCATTTAGTACCAAAAATTGAACAAAGTGATGGTGAATAATTGATATCCCTTACTGAGGATTCATGATCTATTTGATCAGATGAAGGGATCTTGAGTGTTCTCTAAGATAAAACTCAAGTCAAGATATCACCAGCTTCACATTCATGAGGCTAAAATTTATTGGACATATTTTTTCACTTGATATGTCCAATATGAGTTTAAACTTGTATCCTTTGGGTTGACCAATGTGCTATTGGTCTTCATGATTTTAATAATGGTGTTTTCTACACCTATCTTGACCATTTTTTCCTTGTATTTCTAGATGATATTTTAGTGCAATTGAGGATGATGGAGGAACATGGGGGCCATTTGTCTCAGGTTGTGTAGTTTCTTTGTGATTATTAGTTGTTTGGAAACATATTTAAGTTTGAATTCTTCCAAACTAAGGTGAGGTATTCGGGTCATATCATATTCGGAGAGGGTATTTCTATCGATCCTTTAAAGATCCAATCCATTATCGAATGCTCAATGTTGACCACTATTTCTAAGGTTCATAATTTCATGGCTTTTTGGGTTTACTACCCCAGACTCATGAAGGATGTTACTTGGTTAGCACATCCAATCACTTCTCTTTAAAATAAATAAAATAAGTTTGTGTGGTCTTATTAGTGTGTTGCATAATTTTACCTAATCTTATGGAATAATTTACCAGTGCACCTATCTTGGTAGTGCCTAATGCTATTGGTGATTTTATAGTGTACAATCATGCATTGTTGGAGAGTGTTGGGAAGGTGGGAATGCATCTTCACTTGTACCAATTTTACCATATATGTTATTCATCAAAGTTCTCTACCAATCAATTCAAAAAAGTATTCACTAGTATTTTTTGAAAGAAAATACAAGAGCGAGAATATACAAAATAAATCCAAGTAAGTGTGTTGATTGAATTAATGTTAAGAACAAGATCTTTTGAAAGGAGAAAAGAAAAGAAAATTCCCTTGTGTATTATGAATGAAGGAAAATCTTGAGAGAGAGAGAGAGAGAGAGAGAGTGATTACCTTAGCCTAGTAAGATTTTTTTTATTTTTGTGAACCACACCAAGAAAGTGCCACAAAAGATGATATTGAAAATTCTAGCAAGTTGTGTTATTCTAGTTCGATTCATCAAGGACCTATCCTTAAGGAAAGTATATCCAATAAGGGTGCTAGAAAAGAATGATCTAACCTTAAGGAAAGGTAAGATTCCTTAGGGATCAAAAAGAAAAAGAGGATATGTCCTTAAGGAAAGTGTATCCATTAAGGGATCTGAAAGATGATCTATCCTAAGAGAAGGTAAGCTTCCTTAGGGATCAAAAAGAAAAGGAGGATATATCCTTAAGGGTACCAAAAGGAGATGTGTCCTAAGGGTAGGTAAGCTTCCTTAGGGATTGAAAATAAAAGGGGGATCTATCTTTAAGGAAAGTGTATCCATTAGGGATCCAAAAGGCGATTTATCCTAAGGGACAATAAGCTTCCTTAGGTATCAAAAAGAAAAGGAGTGTTGAATCAATGTGTGTGTACAATATGTGAAACATAGAGAAGAGTGTATGCCCTCCATGTTAAAGTGATTGCAAATTCCTTAACGGGAGTGATGGATTTAATAGAGCGTATATGCATCCAAAAGAAATGAATCCACTATGAGATTCCCCTAATAAAGGACAAATAAAGGGAAATGAGCACATGAAAAAAGAGAGCACGAAAGGGATCTACCAAATTTTAGGTCAGTATGATCATATGATATAATATGTGAAATATTATATCAAAATGAAATGTCATCATTCCTTAAAGGTAGTAGAACTAGAAACACAATGGAAGAACAATATGTCAGAGTTATAAAGAAGATTATCTTTGGGTTGACATCATGGAGACCAAAAAGAATAGGTAGCTACTATTTTGCATCATCCCAAGTAGACAACACAAAGGCATGTTTATAAACAATTGCACAAGCACAACATAACATGTAACGACATAGAGATGAAATGAGATACAAAAAGAAGAATGTTTATGACATTTTGATTCCTCTATCACCTTGTGCCAACAGAGAAACAAGGGTCATTTAAAGAAATCTAAACAAAACACATAACAAGTAGCACATCACAGGGGAAGCACATTACAATAGGAAACCACACAAAATCTACCATACTAGAGGAGCTAATCAAGCATATCGCCTATCCCCCCATCTTGGTCTATAATGTTTTGGGAAGGTGGGAAAATCGCAAGAGGAGAAAAATCAAGTACAACAGGTGGAACAATAGCTAGTTCCAAAGAAGGACCCTACTATGAAGATAGGTCACTTTGTTTTTCACTAGGAGTGATAGATAATTGTTGTGAAAGCATTGTTGGTAAATCATAATCAATATCAGTAGTCTCATAATCATTAGAATCACTAGAATGAATATCATTGTTAGTGTCAAGAATATCATCATGAAGTGTATCTTCTTCATCTAGACTAATTGTAATATTATCTAAGATACAAATAGCATTGTCATATTTTCTCATTTTAATCTTGTGTAAATTCACTTCATCTATTGGCTCAAGCATGGGTTGGTCAAAGAGAAGCGAAGCATGATGGAGTGTATGAGGTGAAGCAATGTTTTGAGAAGCGCATTGACATGCTCTAGCAATACGCTTGTGATGATGGTCACAAGAATGACAGTTGCTTTTGATTTTTCTAGAAATTTGGTTTGGGGCAGGATCAATCAACATTGGGTCATTTTCTTCCTTAGAAGGGAGAACAGAAGGAACCACACTAGGTTGATAGATGGGTTGATAAGTATGAGTATACGCAATAGGAAAAGGATGTATAGGTGGTGTAGGAAGAAGTCCACATCTAGGATTATCCTTAGGTTTTCTAAGTTCACAAATATTCAAGACCTTATAGGCTTAGTATGAGCGAAAGACATGTTCAGGATAGGCTTTATTTGGTTGAGGCAGGGAAGGCCAAAAGAACTCAAGGTCAATTGAGTCACGAGTCACTGAAGGATGATAAAGACTATGGTTAATAGTCATGATTTCTCCCTTATGAGGAAATTTAAGGCATTTATGAATAGGAGAAGTCACGGCTTTGATGGAGGTAAGCTAAGGAAGACCAAGTTTGACTTGAAATTTATTAGAAGTCGGGATGATAGTGAAGGTAGAATCTATAGTTTTACCACCAACTTCAACAAGAAATGAAATGGAACCATGGGAAGGATAAAGAAAAATATTGTAGGTTTGGATCATAATATTAGATTTATCATATAAATCACATTGTAATTGTCTACTATAAATATTTTCTCTAGTTATCACATTCACCATGCAAGTGGGATCAATAAGGACACCATAGGAAGGAAGGCCATCAACCCTTGCAATAGTGTATAGGGGACCATCAGGTGCTTTAATTGTCTCAAAAGAATTAAAGGTAATGAAAAGATGAGGTGAAGGTTTAGGTTTAGGTTTCTTAACTTGATTAACCACATGATTAGCTTCATCAATTTTTTCAATGTAGTCAATGCAAGGACAAGAAGAAGAAGGTTGGGTTTGGTCAATGGTATTGGTTGAATAGGATGGAAAAGAATTGGTATATATTTTAAAGTTTTGGTTAGGAGATGCTACAGATTTATTCCCATTGTTATTGTAACCTTCCACGGATATAGAATTGGAATCAATAAGATCTTGAATAATAGTTTTCAACTAATAACACCTCTTGGTATCATGGCAAAGTTGATGATGGTATTGTCAGAAGGATTTGGGATAAAAGTATTTGGATTCATGTTTAGAAGGATAAATGGGTTTAACAATAGGAAGTATCAACACATTAGCATTAATTAACTTCAACATCACATTATGCAAAGATTTAGAAAGATGAGTAAAATTACGAGCAGGTTTTAAAATGAATGACAAAGGAGCCACACCTTTGGATTTTGTTGCCACTTGCTCATCAACAGTGTTGGATGAGTTATTAATTTTGATGAAGGTTTTCAGTTTCTGAAACTTGTTGAAATCAGATGCAATGTCACTCTTATCAATAGAAATATGAGCCATTGGAGTGGTTCACTCAAATTGAATCACTTGTAATTGATAATGATGAAGCACTACACACAATTGAGAAAAGGAAGAGAAATCAGAAATAAGAATCTTATCTCTAATGTTTTTTTTGAAATTAGCAATAAAAATGCATTGCACATCAACATCAGGCACATGATAAGAAATCTGAGTATGCGAATTCTTAAATCTAGCAATGAAGCCACTAACTTTTTATTTAACTTGTAATGCCCCACCAAGGAACCCTTGGCTCAAGGACACTATAATCATAATTTCTTATGATATGTGTGTGTGTAGATACATACATACATACTGTACACACAAAAGTATTGCACTTCTATGGATCCTTACAATCAAGAACACTCAAGATTGAGGCCTCAAAAATCGATCCATAGCTCTTTATGTATGGAGTTGCAAGATGTAGAGTTTCTCTCAGCTAGAGCTATGAAGCTAATGACCTTGCTAGTCAACCACACAATGAGAGATTTAAGGTTGAAGACAAGGGCAAGAGTGCCAATATCTCCAATGAATCCAAATGAAAATGCAATGCAAGCTAGATTAAAGATGAAGATGCAAGCTAAGCTAAATGATAACAATACAATGCTTGAAAGGAAATCTAATCTATGAAAGGAAAGTGCAAACTAAACTATGAAAGGAAAGTACAAGTTTTACAATCCCTCCTAATTAAGCTATGTGAGATTAATCTATTGCATAAAAGAAACTAAGCTAACATGCCATGATTATGTAACTAAGAAAGAAAATATGCAACTAGAATGCAATGCCACAACAATGTCTTCAAAGAGCTCCAAATGACCTAGAAAACCTGCAGCATAACAATAGCATAAAGATGATGGATATGCAAATGAAGGAGAGAGCTCTCCTTTTATAAGAAATGAGGTGAAATGGACCATTGAGATTAAGAGGTAAAAGACTTAATCAACGGTGGAGAAAAATGGAAGCTTGATCTTTGTGCACAAATATCCTCCAATAGGAAAATAGGAGTTGACTTTAGTGTCCATATGAGACAAAAAGTACTTTTTCTCTTTTTATAAAATAAGAATGATGCTTTATTTGTGCAACTTAGGATAAGAGGAAAAGGTGGGGCTTTTTATTTAAATAAAAGGGGAGGAAATATTCCTTTTAAATAAATAAAGACTTTAGGATAAAATGGTTAGCCCAAGGAATAATCGAAAATGATGAAAATGATTTGATCAAGGAAATTGATATAATCTGAAAAATATTGATTATTGATAAAACTGATTCAGAGATAAATAAATCAAATAAATGGGGCCCAAAGTCTAGGTGACCATTTTTGGGTGCATACACATACATATATATATAATAGACATAGTCTCATTTGATTTATATAATATAAATAGAAGTCAAGAGAATAAATAGATTATAGTACATGTCATGCTCAATTATCAAATGATTATCATTGCATACTTTAATATCGCTACCTTAAATTTGAATTAGTGATAGATTTATTTTATAGTTACAACATATCAAAATATCCATAAGTCATATATCTATCCATAGAATCTCACATCAAGTACTAGTATTGTTCTCAAGAACTGTGGAGATTGGGTTAAGAACGACTATGTTTTGTTAATTTATATATATAGTAAGAAATGATGAGTATAATGTCCTTGAGCCAAGGGATCCTTGGTGGGGAATTACATAAATCCTTGTTTACAATGCATCAAATTAGTCAAAGAAATTTGAGGACCTATGTTATTTTGAAATTGTTGAATGAAAGCATTATCAAGCTTGTGAAAGGAATCAATGGAATAAGAAGGCAAAGAACAATACCATTGTAAGGCTTTGTCTCGAAAGGTCCTAGTAAACAATTTTTCCATTAACCTATGGTTGTAAGAGAAATCATTGCATAAGGTTTGAAAAGTCTTAACATGATTCAATGGATCACCCCTACCATTATAAGTCTCAAAATGAGGAATCTCAATGTTTTGCGGGATAATAGTATGTATGATATCCAAAGATAAAGGACTAGAAATATCACAAGTAGGAATGTTAAACTTGGATTGAGTCATGGAGGAAATTTATTCTTGCAAAGAAGACATGGTTTGAGCCAAGCTATTAATGGTATAATTAGTAGAATAAATGGTGGGAGGAGAAGCATAAAGCATGTTAGGAGCATTATTAGAAAGGAGATTTGAATATGAAAAGGGTACATTATGGTAAGTAGGCATGGATGAAGGAAATTAAACACATGACACACTTGAAGGAATGGAATGAAGAATAGGATTAGGAAGACTTGCATGTGTAGGATTGGAATTTTGGACTGAAGTTGTTATGATAGGTGGAGTAAAAGTAGACACACTAGGAATGGAAGTAGAGATAGGAAAAGAGGCTTCAACACTTTTAGTGGGTGGAGTGAGGCCTAAATATTAAGCACAGTTACTATGAGGTTTGACACTGGTATGAACAAGATGAGAAATGCTACACAAGATTGTAACACCATGTTCATCATTATGAATAAGTTTCCTTATGCCTTCTACAATGGAAATGGCTTGGGCTAGCAATTATTCAGTTTTTTCAAAATGATGAGAGATTTTTTGGACTTGGTTAGGAGGAACCCTTAAAAATTCATCTTCATCATGAGAAGAGTTATTCTCCATAACAGATTGATATCATTAAGATGCATGTTAGTCTCATCAATATTCCTACGAAAGAAGGAGGGTTGGGGATCAAAGGAACCCATAAGTCTATGGATTATAATAACTAGAATTCTATATGTACGTCTCAAAGTGATAACACTCATGTACAAAGGAATGAAAGAAAAGAGAAATTCTATGCAGTTATGAGATTTGAAAGAAATATGTAAAAACAAAGCACATTAACTATCAAATTCAAACTAGATATGAATGCATATAATGCAACAAAGATGTAATAGTAAGTAACACAATGCATAAAAAGTAGATCTAGCTATGTAATTGAAAAAAAGGGAATCTAACACCAAAATAAAAATGGAAATGTTATAAGTCGAGTTCACCAAAATGTACATATGAAAATGGTGAGTAATGATAGGATGTAGATCACTCACCAAATTCTTGGGGTGGTATGTACATTAGGGAAAGTGCGTATTCTCCCAAAGGCTCACCCTCAAGAAAATTAGGTTATTACAACCCAAGATGGATGTATGGGTGCTAATGCAAGATCCAAATGAGAGTGGAGGAATTTGGATTTACTTTCCTTAAAGATATGTGTGATATGTGTGTGATTATGATATGTAAATACTGTTGGAAACTACAATTGAAACAATTGTTATATTATCATTGATGTCAAACCTTAACTGGTAAGATAGTTGCTATCTAGTAGAGTATCATATCTTTTGATTAATGAAGAGGATTTGAAAAGAGGAAATAACAAGAAGACATAAGGAAATGTTGAGTTATGTGATACTTCAATGGGTACTTGATTAGTTGGCACATTGACAAGGTAATGTATTATTTATCTTCTACACTAAGTAAAGAAGTAAATAGATTTGAAGCATAGGCTTAACCGAGCAAATGAGAAGAAATTCAGTTTAAGCCAAGTGATGCTAGTGTCAACCAAGCACCAGTATAAGTCGAGAAAATTTAGTGTTGACCGAGCATCAATAATTACCAAGTATCAAATAATTAACCGAGTGAAGATAGTATTTTCTAAGTAGAACAGGTTTTAGCAATGACTGAGATATCTAGTGATGATAGAGTAGACGAACACAGTATTGACCGAGTGTCAGTAATTTATAGTTTGTGAAGGAATTGAGAATCCCAACCAACATAGTTGAATTCTTGGGATACGTAAAACATGTTGAAATTAATAATGAATGATATGGAGAATTTAATGCATGGTAAACAAATTTCTTATGGATTCAAGGAGAAGTTTGGAGAATTATCTAGAAGGATAAGGAGGAGAAAAAATGATGGAAGGATTCGATGAATCTGACCTAAACCTAAGATCTACGGAAGAGATTAAGTGGCGAAAGATTAATCTACTTGATCAAGAAGGTATAAGGGTGACCTAATTGTGAGGTTATGAAAAGTGTCGAAAGAGGTTGATGTTATTGACTGAAAAACCTAAGAAGAAGGCTAAGAAGAGTTGTGAAGAGCTGAACAAAGTTGAGGTGATTGCTTGAAGAGATTTCCAAGCAGATCAGTGATGGAGATGGTAATGAAGGTCAGTCAATAAATTAGCATATGAGCATATTGGATCTGTATTTGCAAAGTGAGTTGTATATTTTAGATCAGAACCTACTGTTATTTTATAACCATTATATCAGTTAAAATACTTTAATCAAGGTTGACCTAACATTCATTTTGTAAACCCTTTAATCAAGGTGACATTTTAATGGAATGTTCTTAAGCCCTCTAACCAGGCCACTCTTAATAGGGTGATTAAATCCTTTAACAAGGTCACACCTAACAATGTGTATTATAAACCTTTAACAAGGTTGGCTTCTCACAGAGCTCACTTCAGAAGAGTGAAAATTTAGTAGCATGTTACTAGTGGTTTTTCCCATATTGGGTTTCCACGTTAAATCCTGGTGTTATACTTGTGCTATACTTGTGTGAATGTTATTTGATGTGTTATATTGTTGAAAGTTTCATATTCTGCAAGTTGATTACTTTTGGATAGTGGATTGCAAGTTTTATATTGCTTATATATTCTATAGAGACCAAGTGAATTGAGGAATAGATCTAAGTGTGTTGAAGAGTTTAAAAGAAAATTTGGTACATTTAGACCTAAGGATAACTGATTCAACCCCCCTCAGTTATTCTAAAATCATTCTAAGAAATACATGAAAGGAATTGGTTCTATTGATAAATGAATGATAACCATCAAAATACAATATCGGATCTAATACATAAAAGTAAATGTAAGATGAAAAGAAGAATAATGAACTCACCTTGAAGAGAGAAGAGGCAAGGAAAACTTCAGATCTAGTTTTGACTATAGTAGACCAATCATAATCATAAATAGTTCTAGATTTAGCATGCTGACACCTGTAACTTCTAATTGTGAAAATTTGGGATCCAAAGGAAAATCTCGACTAAAGTCGACCTTGTCCTAGAGAGTCAAAATCTAATGAATTTTTTGGAAGATCTGAGATGGGTTCTATAAATCCTGAAATGTAGATCCATAACTCTGACAACCTATTCTTGCACACAAAAAAGGGTAAAAGTTTGTGGAAAGGGGCTTGCCTTGGTCAAGCCATTGTATAGGAATCAACCTTCTAATGAAATATAAATTGCATAAGGAAAGTTTTTTAAGCAAAGTAAATGTACGTATTCACCTTGATGAAAAACCCTCATGGGTGGATATTAGGATCCAATAAACCCATGAAGATGTTTGTAAAGAATGTAGGATCAAGTATGTCTTCACAAATACAATAGATATACTCTTTCCAATCCTAGATCTTGAATGAATGTATGCTTGTGGATCTTCTTGTTAGGTTGATAATTCATCTACTTAGCCATGAGAGAAAAACTTGTATCAACTAGGGAAGATTTCCTTTTCTTGAATGAAGACTTGAAGAGATGGAAACTTAGAGATCTTCAATGGATGCTTACCTTCAAATATTGAATCCACCTCTTCAATTGCACAACTTGAATTTCTTGGCATGCTTGCACTTGATCAATTGATAACACTTGTTTAGATAAGGATGTCATGTAATTATAGATGTCAAAATGAGAGGCCTTGATGTCCTTTTATACTCATTTTGGGACTCAATATTGTTGGGTTGACCACAAATAAAGAATAGGAAGAAAAACCTTTGCATTGTATCAGAGTAAATGGTTCTTTGAATTTCACTATTGACTTAAGTTTTCTTAGGTGAACTTATTTATTAGGAGGAATTATTTAATTTAGATATTATTATTAGGAGGATATTGTTGGGTCCTACTTTGACTCCAACTACTCCTAAGGTATGGTTGAGTCCAATTAGTCCAAGTAATTTATTTAGTAGTTGGTTGACTCCAACTAATCTTCTAAAGAGTATGTGGTTGAGTTCCATCAAGACTCTATTTCATCTAGGTTGAGACACTTGTCTCAACCATGTCCAATCCTCCTACCAGCTCTCACATATATAAATAGGTTAGCCCTCATGTATTTGATATATTGGAGATATATTGTATATGCTAGGATAGCATAATAGAGATTTCCCTTGATGTTTTTATGCCTCTAAGCATATACATCAAGATTGTCTAACAGTGTTATTCTGCTTATTTTATTTCCAGTTTTGATCTAACACTTTCAATTAGATTCTAGGTTATTTTTATTTATTAGGAGATTCTAACATTGTATCAGAGCTATTTTTTGAAAGTTTAGATTATTGAGAGGTCTTGAAAAATATTTTTGGTTATTTCTCTTGTGTTTCATACAATCTAAATAACAAAAAATATTTATGAAGATCCAATAAGTCTCTTTTTGCATATATGTGTTTTTATTGGTCTGGTTGATTACATCACCTTGAAGGATATGGAGAGCATTTCTAATTAAAACTATTGTGTCCAGAAGGCTTGAGAAAGTGAAGATTGGCTTTCATTTCATCCTTTTAGGAGATCATTTTCATAAGTTACAAACAAGGGTTTGTAGCTCAGTTCTGGAGGACAGTGTGCAAATAGAGCATTTTTTGTCAGTGGGGCCCACCTCCAACAAGGCCCACCTATCTGCAAGGCCCACCCCCAGCGTCCACCACTTGTGCCAACCTCATTTGATCCACCTCAATGCCACCATTGAGACCTCGCCCACATTTTTCTGATGTCATCAACTCGTTTAAAATCTTTTACCTTCTCTATTGGAGCTTTTTTATTTCAAACACCCATATCTTACTCATTTTTAATCCTTTTTTCATGAAATTATTTTAGTTTGGATAGAATTTCATCAAGTTTCTAGTGGTGGCATTATATTTTCATTTTGGTGGCTAGATTGATTAGAGTTTGTAGATTTTCATGACTGTACCTGTCTAATCTTGCTTTCTGCAACTTCTAGAGATTCGTTTGGGAACATACAGAGTCAAAATGTTGCAAACAAGATATCACTAGAAAGTTGGAGTTGAGATCTACGTAGTGGAGGAGGTTTACATTAATGTTTTTTTCCATTTTACCCATTTTTTTAGGTATTGCAATTTTCTTCATTTGGCCATAACTTTCACTCTAGTGCTCTATTTTTAAAAAATGAGACACCTTTGGAAATCTGGTGAAGAGTACTACATAGCTATAGGGGTCACTTTTCTAGATTTTATCCTTGGTTAATTTTGTATTATAAATTTTAATTTGGGCCATTATGAGCCTGTTGAAGATTGTAACTTGGAAAAGAGCTATGTAAATGCACTAAACTATAAAGTGCCAACCTATAAATATTTGACTGGGTGAATTTTTGATCTAGTGAAAAGGGGGGGTCATCTTGTGTTGTCTCATTCACTTTCTTCTTGTCTGACTTGTCTCTCTTCTTTTCTGCACTACATTTTCATTTTATGCATTAAAATGGATCAATCAACAATTTCATTACTCAAATCCTATAACTACTATGAGTGTAAGTCTAAAATGACAATATATCTTAATAAGTTAGGGTTATATAGAGTAATGATGGGTGTTGAAATTGAACCAATACTGCTAGTGGAAAAGCCCAAATGGTTCAACAAGTGTGATGAAGCATATGGTACTTTGTGCATGGCAATATCTCCTAATCTTCTCTTTCATGTTGAATCTACTACAACTCCTAATAATGTGTGGAAAACATTAGAATGGTTTTTCGGTAAGCAAGATGAATTAAGAGGGAATCAATTTGAGAATGAATTAATAGGATTAATCCCTTGTAACTTTGGCATAATTCAATACTTATTCACAAATTTGAAGACTTTAAGATTGCAGTTAAAAGTGTGTTGAATTGAGAATAAAGATGCACAACTAATTCTTAGCATTCTTTACAAACTTGGTCCCACTTATTCAATGTTTGTTTCTACTTTCTATGCAACAAAAAGTGCCTTAGAAACTGTATCATTGGAAAATGGAAGAACTTCCATTTAGGACTGGTTTAGCCCTCCGAGTAAGTGGTTTGGGGTCATGTCAAACACCTTGAATGGGTCTTTGACTTGGATCTACCTTTTTCCCCTGTCCTACCCTATTTTCCACTTCTTTCATGCCTGTTTCTGGCACCCTGCTCTGAGAATTTGAGGTTCTTGACCTCAGGGTCAAGGTCAACCTTTTGGGTCAAGGTTGACCTTGACCCTAACCTAGGCTAGGGTCAACCTCAACCTTAACCCAGGGTTCAAATTTCAAATTTCAAAGGTTTCCAGATGTTGGGGTTTGGAAAGAATTATTTCCTGCTTCTGGTTGGCTATTTCGGGCTTCAAAATGGTAAGCTCTCAAAATATATTTAATGTGGGTCCATTTCTAGGGGTATGAGCCTAATGGGAATTTATTTCTTATATGTCAGCCTCTCTATAAGTTTGTGCCCTAGACTAGTATATAAGGAAGCCTCCTCCTCTCATTTTCTCCATCAATCATCCATGAGCCATCAAGCAAATCAAGAATCAATCAAGTGTGCATGAGAAGAAAGAAGATCAATCAAGAATTCAAGAATTCAAGTCTTCAAGCATTCAAGCATTCAAGATTCAATTCATCACGGAGATCCATTGGTAGCCATTGAAGGATTCAAGCTCTATGGAGCCCTCTTCTTGAAGATTTCTCCATCCATATCCATTCAACCTCTTTCCTATTCTGAGATCCATTCAAGATTGGTGTTGAAGATCTAAAAGAAATTTATTTGAGACATCCTACAATTCTATATCCATTTGGAGCATCCATACTTGTGGATTCAAGGATTCAAATCCTCCACAAGGGATTCAACATAAGCAAGGTGAATTGTTCCATTTAATTTGTTTATTACTATAATTTCAATTATATTTCAAGGTTAATTCCAAAATTGGGGTTTGACCAAGGAAAACCCCTCATCCATACAACAAAACCCTTTTCCTTGTAGGTGTAGGTGTGAAACAATGAATTACAGAGTATATTCAGATACCCTTTTCGAAAAACTTTCAGGATCCGCAAATAGAATTTCTGTCAGAGTAGCGCAGGTCAAGGTCAACATAAAGGGGTCAAGGTCAACCTTCATTTAGGTCAAGGTTGAATTGCTTCCAAAAAGAAAAATATTTTTGGGTTTTCTTCATCTCTGTGTTTCTGTGCCAGATCTGATTGCATAATTTCCAAAAAATTAGTACAGATACCAGAAAATAGAAATTTCTAGATCTGCTATTACTTTGAGGTTAGTATTTGTCTTCAATTCATTTAAATTAAGATTTTAATACTCTCTTCCATAACAAAATATAAGGTTTTCCTCCTTCATATTCTTTATCGATTGATTCATTTATGCATTAATCATTTTCTTGTGATTAATCAATTTGGATCTTTCCTTTGGGAATTTAGGGTTAAGAAGACTACATTTTTGTGAACCAGCGACAAACAACCCTTTCTTTTATGGTGTTAGATCTTGTATGTATATTAGATTAGCCTTCTTTTATGTGCTTGCATTTACATTTCAAAAATCATATAAAGCAAAAATACAAAAACATTTATTTGTTCATGCCTTGTGTTTTCCTAGTTTAGTTCATTTGCATTGCATTGGTATATGAGCTTTACAACCTCTTGTCCTACTTATAATATTCTGGTTAGAAGAATTCATAGACTTATGGGCTCTTTTAATCCTGATTCTTCCTCTCCTTTCCTTAGGATCCCAGATGACAATTTGATTACTCATGATTCCAATCCTACTATGAAGCATAACTCTTCTCACTCATCTCATGATGAGGATGATGCTTTAAGAGTTCCTCTTGAACAAGTCCAAAAACTTTCAACTAAACTTGATAAAATGGGAAATTGGCTTATTCAGGAAAACTATAATCAAGATTCTATTCAAGCTATAGAGGCTCTTAAGAAAGTTCTCCAGGATAGTGATCAAGGTGTAAATCTCTTGAATGGTATCACTCATCTTTTGCATTTAAATGTCAAATCTTTAGCTCAAGATCTAGGATTCACTCCTCTTATCACTAGTTAGGAACCTTCTTCCATTCCTTTACCTAGTATTCCTACTTATACTCCTCCTTTAGTAACTACATCTTTTCATATGAGTGTTCCACCGGTGTCTCTACCTACTTCACAACCTTCTTATCATAGTGTTTTTTTTACCTATTCCAACCCTCTTGCAACTGTGGTTCCAAGTGTTTCACCGGTTGTGTCTTCTATTCCTACTACTTCCTACCCTTTTCCTAGTGTTTCTAATGTTTCTACGCCTCCTATTTCTTCTAACAATTCCACAATCATCAGTTTGGCTCAAACTATGTCCTCTTTACAACAAAAACTTGCATCCTTGAATCAATCCACGTTTGGTATTCCTACATGTGACATGGGTAGTCCTTTATTCCTAGACATTATTCATGCTCCTGTTCCTTAGCAAGCTGATATGCCTCATCTTGAGAATTACAATGGTAAGGGAGACCCTGTCACTCATGTTAAAACATTTCAAATCCTTTGTAGTGACTATGCTCATGACCATAGAATTTTAGCCAAGTTTTTTTCTATAACTTTCTATGATAAGGCCTTGCAATGGTATTGTTCGTTGCCTCCTTATTCTATTGATTCTTTTCCAAAACTTGCTAATGCCTTTATCCAACAATTTCAA